>JAQPZY010001044.1:667500-1094084 GCA_029931535.1 Margaritifera margaritifera
ATACTAATACTTCTAATAATAATATCAGTATTATATTAGTAGGTTTGATAATAATGATGGTAACAAGATGACGATTATTATTATTATTGTCGTTGTTGTTGTTATTATTATTATTATTATTATTCGAGGAGTTTGTATACATCAAGCAGTCCGTGGTAGAATATCTTTCTTAGTATGAAATTTGTATTATCCCAGTTGATACAAAAGAACTATTCAGGTATCAGAATTAGGCACATTCTACTTTATATATATATATATATATATATATATATATATATATATATATATATATATATATATATATATATATATATATATAAATATATATATATATATATATTACTCTTCAGAACAACATGTTCGATACACTCTTACTTTTCTACAAGATTTAAAAATGAGTTTCAACACGTAAGTTTTTAACATTCTTGATAATATTAAAAAAGCATAAGGCGATGGATGTGTTTTTGGATCAGTATATTCATTTTATTTGTAATGTACCTAAATATTTAGGACTTCAAGCAATCTATGTGAACCGTCAGACATAGGATAGGATAAGATAGGATCGATAGGATCGAAGAGAGAGAGAGAGAGAGAGAGAGAGAGAGAGAGAGAGAGAGAGAGAGAGAAAGAGAGAGAGGCGAGCTGATTGCGGTGCTGGCTATAATGTGGTTAATAATAACAATAGAGACGACGATGTTTTTGTGATAAGTCCTGAAACTGGAGTTAAGAGGGCACACAAAGTAAGGTTGAACTATACTCTAGATTTTACGGCATCAATAGAATGGACGCAAATAATTTTCACATACAAGGTTTTGCTAAAAGTAATTACATACAGAAGGAAATAACTCGTTTGATACGGCGTAGGAATATATGTCTCGGCCTGACGGCCTCGACGTATTCCTACGCCGTATAAAACTCGTTCTTCCCGCCGCATCGGAACAAAATACTTATGTAGTTTTGTCTATTTATTGAATAATATTGAAGGAGAGACTAAAAGAAAATCGTATAAAAATACACGGATATATTCTCCACAATGACGATAAAAAGGAACGCGAGTCATGAGACAAACTGGAGTACAGCTTACTTTCAAGAGTCACCGAAGCGTCGTTTCCTTTCCCACAAGAATTTATCTGTAGGCGATCTTTCGTTGCCTGACAACTTGTTGCTACGTACCTTAGGAGTGATCTTTTTCAAGGCGTCTTTACACAATTGATCTTTATCCAATTCCTCTTTACACACTTGATTATTTTCTTAATAATGTGTTGAAGTAAACAAACATTATCCAAACCTATGAGGCAGCTGTTAGCATTCGACGAAGTATTAATTCGCTTTACGTGCAAATCTGAAATGTATGAAATTTAAAAGCATCTATGGAAGGAACATATTAGACACACCTATTCAAATTAAGAATATTCATCCTACAAATGATCGATTTCATCATTTTTTAAATTCTAAGCATAAAACGATGATCATTTTAAAAGGCTTACTTTGTTTGCATTTATTTTATTTTATATTGGGTTAAATATCATTAGTAAAAATGGATTCTTTATATTATCATTTTGTATTTAGACAAGAAATTAAGATTATTATTTCATATTTGTTTTTAGCGAAAATGCGTACAATAAAGTAAAGTTTTGATTTATTTCCCTTAAATCGTAGAAACCTGTTTCCCTTAAATTGTGGAAACCAACGATACTTTTCTAATAGAGCGGTAACGAAACATGATAATGTTCTAATGTGTACTGGAGTATATTTAACATATTTATAGGCAAAATAGGTCAAAATCGTCTTTGGTTAGAAATATATTCTCTCCTATCTGTTTTTGGAAGTTAAAAAACCACTTCAATTTTGAATTCGATTGTTGCCTGATGGTATCAGTAATTTACGGGCTGCACATTGAAACAAGATGATAATGTTCAATGTAAAGCCCAATTTCAACCCGTATTTCTATGGACACGTGATTTTTTATCTATTTAAAACCATGCTATTTTTAAAATAATAATAATAATAATAATAATAATAATAATAATAATAATAAATATATTTATATATTTAACGAGGATACCACATTTGGTCATAAAAATATATCTACTTAATGGCTTTGAAGAAATTTAAAGTTTATAATATTGTAAAGGGACTCAAACACACTCAGGTAATCTCACATAGACATATACGCTTACACTGTCACATTGTATCTATATACGCTTACACTGTCACATTGTATCTATATACACTTACACTGTCACATTGTATCTATATACGCTTACACTGTCACATTGTATCTATATACGCGTACACTGTCACATTGTATCTATATACACTTACACTGTCATATTTTTGTATCTATATACGCTTACACTGTCACATTGTATCTATATACGCTTACACTGTCACATTGTATCTATATACGCTTACACTGTCACATTGCATCTGGATAACATGATAAAAGTCCCTGTACTGGGAGACTTTAATATACCACCCCGGTTGGTCAAGACGCTATTTATTAAATGAAGTTTTAAATCAAGCAAGGGAATTTGAATTACGTATCAAAAGGGGCAGAGAATTCCATAAGGTGAGTGCTGATACCGTGAAAATCTCGACTACAGCTTTCTTCAAGCGCCAATCTGCAACACGTCATCTCGAGGCAAATATTGCGATGCCTGACAACTGTTGCTACGTATCTTATGAGTGTTCTTCGTTCAAAAGGGTATTTTCACAGTTGGATTTTTCCTTAACAACCTATCAGGGAGTTTTAGTTTTCGGTAAAAGATGAATTTGTTTTTGGTCAAAATTTAAATGTATGAAATTTAAAACCACCTGAGACATACATACACTTTCAAATGAAATATATTCATTCGGTATATGAGCAATTTTATGAGTTTTCAAATTCGAAGTGCAAAATGATCTTTATTTTAAAACTCTTATTTCGCTTGTAATATAATGTTTTGATTACCTATTGTTGTAAAAAAACAATACAAACAAAAAAAAAAAAAAAAAAAAAAAAAAAGATTGAGAGCGAGTGAAGATTTATAATACGTGGTAGAAAATTTATAACGACGTGCGTTTAGTGGTTTATGTGAAATCAGTTTAAACTTACTGACAACAATTTGCATCTGGAGAGTGACTACAGAGTCTAAATTGACGTGCTAAACAAAACTGGACAAAGTTTTATCTCTACACGTTGTCTCGGAACACTGATCTCAGTATCAACAAGATTGGGGTGTCCCGTACGGTATCCCATCGAGGACTTAAGGTAAATCTCCAAGTTACTATTTAGTTTTAACAAAAGGCGATAACATAAAAGAAGGTTAATGTTGTTTTCCTTCTTTTATGGCAGTCTTTCACACGGTTCATTAAGAGTTGTAGATTTGGACCATTGTTCTAATTGCAGTTTCAATAATAGCGTTGTTCGTACTAACTGTTCTACTATACAAAATGTTTTGTTTGGTTCATGATTGCGATTTTCAAAGTTTAGACATACTGCTTTCCCTTCAACATAATGATTTACCATGTACAATGAACTTACGTTTAATATTACATTATTCAATGGTACTTACTGTTACATTCGGACAAAAATTCCTTTAATAGTTTGATACAAAATGGAACGGATGAAATAATTTGAGAAAAGAAAACCAAGAATTTATTAAAAAAAAAGAAAAAAAAAAAAAAAGAAAAAAAGAAAAAAAAAAAATTAGAAGTCTGTTTATCGGAAAATAACAATCTAATTAAAATATTACAGTAACTTACTGAAATTTATAGAAAAATAATGTAATGGCCCATATATAATTCCTCCACTTGACTCTAATAACTCCGTTGACGACTTTAATAGATAAATACCCTTCCTGGATAGTGTAATTCCACTTAAATTGAGTCAGCTGATGTCAGCGAAAGTGAGAAAGTAGATACAATTTCGACACTACAAAATAAAATTTCTGGACCGGAAAATATCAGCAGTCTATCCTTTAAAAATACAAGACATACAATTTGTAAACCATTAGCTCTTCTTTTTTATATGTCGTTAACTTCAAGCAAATTTCCCAAGCTTGCAATAGATAACACGAAATTCATGCATCATTTTCTGTGATATATCTATAGCCTTTGATACATTGTGGCATACAGGATTATTGCTGAAATTAGCAAATTATTGGATTATAGGGAATTGATTGGCATGGATCGAGGTATACATCACCAATAGGAGCCACAGAGTTCTTGTCCTTAACGAATTCTCAAAGTTAGGACAACCAACCGCAGGAATGCCCCTAAGCATTAATTACGGGTCAGTTCCTTTTTTTGTTTGTTAGTGTTAATGATATACCGTATATACTCGCGTATAATCCAATACCAATTGCAAACTGCATAGACCCAGATCTGCCGTCGCATAATTCGACGGCAGATCTGGGTATATGCAGTTTGTAAGGACTAATCAGTAGAACAAACAACATAGACCCTGAATTGGCGGCGCATTTTGCGATGGCAGATCAGTGTCTACGTTGTTTGCAGCTAGTCCGAAAGTATTAGTCCGATTATTTGAAGATGGTTCCTCACTACAATATATATCTTCGGACCCATTATTCATTAAAAGCGTAGTAAATGCCGATCTTCAAAAACGTTCCAATTGGGTCATATTATAGATGGTAAATTTGAATCTCTAAAATATAATTTGTATTGGAAATCCCAAAAAATCTACAGACACCTTTTCGAAAGATAATCCAAACAAAGGCTATTTTAACTTATATTCGCTCGATTCTAGGCGGAAGAAGACACTGTATTTTCACACACGACAGAAACAGTTTGTCACGTGATTTAAATAGTCTTTTATATGTAGAGACATGTTTAAAACTCTAAGCTACAAAATATTTGAATGAGAGTAGATTAATATCTAATATTTCCTTAAAATGAAAAAGACGATATTTGTAATAAAATATTTTACATTCAAATACAATTTCCATGATAACAAACTTTGATTTTAAAAAATGATTCAATGGAACATAAGGTTATGTCTGTATATAATGAATTCTATGCAAATATGTATCCTATTGTCGACTCTTGAAAAATGAAACTGTGTAAAGCTTTGATTACAGTCATGCAGTTAATGTATACAATCAAGTTGCAGACGAGTTACTTTCCAGTTAAAAATCATGAAAAGTTTTTAAAAACAGCATCAAATCAGAGATATATCTCTGTAGTAATCACACTTTTTCAATTTATCGTTTTGTGTGGTGGATTGGATGAAGCTTCAATAACTGACTTGATATCCATTCAATCATGTCCTTCACTTGTATACATCCTTGAATGGGTGGAGGGTGAGAGTTTTAAATTCACGAATTTATGGAAGTATTAACCTGCCGTGGTCATGACGAGGTATTTCTATAGCTTGCGTAATCAAGACGATGTGTTTTACGCCAACAAATGACGAGGTATTTATATAGCTTGCGTAATCAAGACAACGTGTTTTACGCCAACAAGAGGAGTGACCGGTTGCAATGTGACATGACTGCATAGACATAATGACAGCATTGATATATCCATGTTATCTTACTCTATGTCGCCTTGTGGTTGGGAAGATTACCCCCCCCCCCCTGAATGTCACCTGTACTTATGAAAATAAAATGTCATCATTTTTCATAATGTAAGTTGAGATCTGTACAACTGTTAAAAAAAATTAGTACCGGAAGAATGGGTATCCGCAGCTTCCCGCATTTCTTTGAACCGTCAGTCTCAGTATCATGATGGCTTCGTCCTTGGGGTCAGATCACCAACTCCATTTACACTATGTAGTCGATGCACACATTTCTGTATCAACTTAAGGTAGCAAAAGTAAATATGTCAACGTCTATTAAGATAACATTTTGCAATATATGTAAATATGTCTACAAATTCGATGACAACAAGTTGTAATGTTTACTAAAATATTCATGTCAGTTTGACGCCTCTATTGCGTCTATAGACAAGATGTCGTGACGATAAGACCACTTAAGGAATTCGACATGTTGCAACAATATAACATCTAAGAATGTAAATTTGTCGCCACTTATGTGTAATCATGTCTTGTTGACGTAAAAGACGTGGCCTTGATCTTGCATGCATTATAATATCTCGTCCTGACCACGGCTTGCTACTTCCATACGTTTAGTTTAATTCACGAATTAGTTTTGTCAGACAATATTTATTTCGGTATGCTTCACCATTCTTGTTTGCCCTAAGTGTAAATGCGCATTTAACCAAACTGGCTATTCTCTTTCCATTCACGACTCATGAGAACAATTAATGAAAACTCGATATATACTTTTTCGTACATGGTCAGAATTATACAAAACATATCTAGACAAAACAATGTGACTTGTGATCCACTAGAGAATCAATAGGGACGTGCCAAAGGAAGCTGAACAAAACTAGCTCTATACAAAGCATGGACTCATTGGTCTACATTTCCACATACTGTAATACTATATGAGTACGTCATTGTGATGTATGACAACTATTGTCATCTCACAGATGATTGGTTTACACAGCAGTACCCCAACAAGGGTTAAAGGTGAAATTCCAAGAGCATACTTGGCTTGAGCACAAAAGCTACAATATAAATGCTGTTTAAAGGTGTTCCGTGCGTCTATGTCATAAAAAATCTATGGTGGAGACATTGGCCATGACGAGAGTGCCATTCGGTCGAAGTGTTGTAAAGATTCAAAAGATTTTTCTAATTGCTCTTTCGAAAAGAATACCGTAGAGACCGGCAAAGATATGACCAATTAATTTAATACAGAAGATTGTTTGAATATTAGAGGTTAATACAGAAATTTAATATATTGGACACACACGAATAATTAATGATACAGTTGTAAAGAATGTGTGTAAAATTTAGTTCGGACGCCCGAGAATCCCAGACGGCATATTTTTAATTGGTTTGAGGGATAGCGACTAATAGTAGACAACTTCTGGTAGGATAGCCTGTTTGAACATTAAATTGAAATCAACAATCAACCTCGTCATGCTTATCAATCACGGCATACGTTTACTTGTGTTCGGGAGAAAACCATTAAAACTGTGTAACGAGGCTCAAAGTTTGAGGATGTTATTATTAGCTGGGGACAATATCCTTTAGAAGAAGAAAATCATTCATTTGCCTTCAGTTTACGATGTTGAAAACAATTCTAATCGCAGCATTAATCTAAGCGTCGTATACGCCGATTCATTTGCTCCATGCATATTCCCAAAAATTCGCTTTTCTATGCAGTTGGTATCGGTTTATACGCGAGTATATACGGTATAGGAATACATGTTTGGTCTATGTGAATTAGCATAGCGAAAAGTTAATGACTCGTGTATAATATATAACATATATTAGGTACCTGCCACATTCCCAAACATATAAATATTATTCGTAAAGGATGGAGTAGCTACCGCTTAGAAAACTTGTTGTATATTTGTTTAAAGTAATAAATCTGACTAATATTTTGGATTCTATCTGAAGGTATTGCGTTGTTAATATAATTTATATATAATCATCAATATAAATTTGATATCACTGAAAATGTTATCAATTTCTTTTTATGCTGTTAGGAACTTCAGCAGCTATAATAATAATAATAATAATAATAATAATAATGCTGACGTTGATGATGAGGATGATGACGATGATGATGGCCCCGGAGTTTACTGGAAAGAAGTGTACACTTTTGTCGAATAATTTTCCTTATTTGATGTTTACACGATCGAATCTTCATTGAAGGTTGCACTGTCAAAGCTGACAAAGAAGATCTTTATGTTTAATAGCATCTAGAACAAGAAGATTTAATTCTCTGTATTTTGTACTGTCTAAGGAAAATAATTCAGTATCATTCAGACAGACAAGAGCCTGTGGGGTCTTGATTGTCTACTTTCAGTGTTCTATGAAAGGTATCGTAGTAGTATCAGCATAGTTGCCATGGATACCAGTGATACCATATAACAAGATCAGAGAACCATCCATAGTCATTTAATATCTTTATTAAAAAATGTTCTTAAATTTCCTTTTGAAATATTTGTTTCTACTTCAAGTATCAGTGTTCGGAAATATCCGTCTCTACTTCAAGTATCAGTATTTGGAACATTTTGTTCTTTACATATTTAATATAACAAATGCTATAGAACAACATATTCGATACTCACTTTTTAAAATAAAAGTCTGAAAAATGAATTTTAAGATGTATATTTCATGTACGTTTTAGTATTGTTGACAATATTAGAATACAATAACCCGTGGATGTGTTATTTAGATCAGCGGATTTATTGTATGTGCAATAATTGTTAAATATTTGAGACTTCAAGCAAGTTATGTGAACCATCAGACATAGAAGAAAGAGAGAGAGAGAGAGAGAGAGAGAGAGAGAGAGAGAGAGAGAGAGAGAGAGAGAGAGAGAGAGAGAGAAAGAGAGAGAGAGAGAGAGAGAGGTGATGATTGGGATGTAGTTGATAGTACAAACCATTAACATTGGTACAAAGTTATCAACAGAGGCGACTATGAAAAGTCATCGTTGTGGAGTTAAAACAGCACACAAAGTAAAACTAAAGTTCAAGCTAAAGAATGTTGAAGGTAGAAATGACGACAATAATTATATAAAACAAATCTAATCAAACAATGTGATTGGATATCCACTACAGAGTAAAGTGATATAATCAAACAATGTGATTGGATATCCACTACAGAGTAAAGTGATATAATCAAACAATGTGATTGGATATCCACTACATAGTAAAGTGATATAATCAAAACAATGTGATTAGATAGCCACTACAGAGTAAAGTGATATAATCAAAACAATGTGATTGGATATCCACTACAGAGTAAAGTGGGACCTGCTGAAGAAAACTGAACAAAACTATAGCATGGAGGCATTGGTTTTCATTGCAAATATGCAATATTAGTACGTCATTGTGATGATTGTGATGCTTGACAACGGTTGCCATCTGATGGATGATTTGTACAATACCTAATCAAGGGTTAAATGTAAAAATCCGAGATCAATTTGGTCTGAGGAGAAAGCTATAAAGTCAAAGGAGTTTAACGTTGTTTCGTGAGACTGTGGCGTAAAGTGTTAATCGGGGGTCAAAGTGTTGTAACGAGCCATACGTAGATACTGGTCTTGATGTTGCCAATTCATTTGATACCGAAGATTTTAAAAAAATCTTTAATATGGACTTTTAATATTTTTCACACCCACCCAACCAGACCAACACCCATATATATATATATATATATATATATATATATATATATATATATATATATATATATATATATATATATATATATATATATATATATATATCGAAAGGGATTGTTTCGCATATTGAGATGTTTAAATCTGTAATTAATATGGTACAACTATAAAGAAACCTTGTTCAATTCAGGTCGGGAACCAGATAATCGCTTGACGGAATATTCCATTTGTTTCAAGAATATCAACTAATACCAATATATACAAGGTACACAACTCTGATTGGATAGTCTATGTGAACATTAAATGGAAATCAATTATCTGTATTGTCTTCCTCACCAGTCAAGTCAGACATTTACGTTTGTTCGGGTCAAGGCCATTAGTCTGGAACACTTTGCTTTAGAAGAAGACAAATATTTATTGCCTTCCGTTTAAAATGTCGACGATGTTCACCGACTCATTTGTTCTATCCACGTTCCAAAAATTGCCTTTTCTACGCTATTGGGGTCTCATGTACTCCATCTACTTTTTGGAAGAGTTCATATATGTTCATATTAAAATCGTGTTCGGCTATAGAAATATAACACAGTCCATTCTACTGCTATAGAAATATAACACAGTCCATTCTACGGCTATAGAAATATAACACGGTCCATTCTACGCTGCCGAAGGAGAGCAATACAGCAGCCTTCCTTGAATAAATTTAATAGATAACTCTCATATAAACAACCGAGGGGAATTACAAAGAATATGACCCAAGAAAAGTAACTAACATTACTTTAGAAAACACGGCAGGTCTTTTTTGTAACGAATGTTGTCAGCCATTGGTAGTGATCAAGTATAAAAATGCCTATTGGTTTTGGCGATACATGATCAAATCCCAAGTCGTTTTTATAGAATGGAAACACTTTCTCTAAAAGGCAGACAAGTCATAAAGCTTGAACATTCGGACACTTAATCCTACATGTTGTCTCTAAGTAAAACATTGTATAAACCGACACATTGGAAATTCTTTATTTTTAAGGGCTCGAAAACTGAAAGAAGTACTAGTAGTAGTGATATATATATATATATATATATATATATATATATATATATATATATATATATATATATATATATATATATATATACATATATATATATATAGAGAGAGAGAGAGACAGACAGACAGACAGAGAGACAGAGAGAGCAAAAAATTATTCAGCATTTTATGGACCACATCTAGATCACAAAGTTGATTTGAACATCATAAAAAAAGTTTTAAAATATCTGAACTACTGATACAGCAAAAACTTTCACTTAGTTTGAGAGAGAGAGAGAGAGAGAGAGAGAGAGAGAGAGAGAGAGAGAGAGAGAGAGAGAGAGAGAGAGGAGGGGAGAAAGAGAGAAGGAGAGAACCGTTATACCATTATTGTGGTTGTGGTCGTGGTTGTGATGGTGGTTGCTAGGTTGCCAATGGAAACTGAAGTATTTCTCTATGATCTGCTTCCATACCATGGTATTTGTCACTTTTACATTTAACAGTATAAAATCACACATATTGATATAATATTTCTCTTGGACATTGTAGACATACACAGAAATGACCAGAAGACATGCATCTTTGGTGGGGAATTTTAGCCCCGGGATGAATGTCAATATTTCAAGAGGGATAATATATCGGTCTAATGACGGTAATCCAGGCGGGTGTCTTCCAGGATGAATTTGTTTTATTCGGGTTACATTTATCGGACTATGTAGTGACTGGAACCTACCATTATTTCCTTTCAGTATGCCCCAAACCATCGAACTTGGTCAAGATAATTAGGCGCCTCTTTAGCAACAAAATCGGTAAAGAGTGTAACGGAATCCAAGTGCATCTTGTACATTGGATGGTACCTGGAAAATGAAGACAACTCTCACACACCTGAAAGGTAACGAAGATAAAGACGTTATTGTCCAGTTCTATTAAAAGGCAAGGATGTTTAAAGTAATATTTTCGATTTTTCTGAAGTTATTGCTTTGTTAATATTTAATTTTGATCTAATCATATACATAGATTTTATATCGCTGAAAATGGTATCCAATTTTGTATGCTTTCAAGAACAATAGCAACTACAACAACATTAATGATAATAATAATAATAATAATAATAATAATAATAATGGCTCTGTAGTTTATACGCAAGAAGTCGACATTTTATTTGAATAATTTCGCTCATTTAATGTTTGCACGAGTCGATATGTGGGAACAAAGTATATATTTATGTAATTAGTGAACAAGATGTTAGTGATCAGCTGTAAGAACTTTATATTTACCCTTAAATTTCCATTCGAGGTTTCCGTCAATTCTTCAGGTATCAGAATTTCTTATTTTTATACAAGATTAAGAAATGAGTTTCAATACGTATTTCTTAGTATTATTGATAATATTAGCTTATAATAAACGCATGGGTGTGTTATTTAGATCAGTATATTCATTTTATGTGCAATACTAGACTTCAAGCAGACTATGTAAGCCATCAGACATAAGAGAGAGAGAGAGATAGAGAGAGAGAGAAGTTCAGGTGTGATGATAGTTGTGTTAGCTTAAATGTGAACGTAAATCATTTTTAACCTTCAAATTTTTGACAAAAATAATTAAATACAGAAGCAAACTAAAACAAAATAATGTTTATTTTACGTCATTTAAATTTCAGTAAGTCATCTTACGATATACCGTACAATGTTCTAGGGTAGGTTTGGTTTTCGTACCAAGACTCCGTTTTGGCAGAAAAATCTAGGCGCATTGTAAATTTCTTTATAAATTGATACAATTTCAAAATCAAGTCACGAATCTGATCATTTTAAATGAAAACATTTTCCGTCCTGTGTCTTGGTACCGACGTTAGTTTCCGTACACTTTTATTCAAATTTGGCGTGAAAGAAGTTACTCTAGGTTTATTTCAAGCACGATAACTTATAAATTTCTTTCGCTTTTCCAAAGGTGATGTTATTAAAAATATCTCTTCAAAATACGGACGTATGAAATAAGATATTGTAAAAGCCTCTCATCCATTGCAAAACCATTCAATCCTAAAGTAAAATCCAGTCGATTGTGTCATACCACAATGATTCCCATAGTGACAAATCTTGTTTAATAACTCCCGAACTTTTTTCACCTTAATGTACTTACTCTAGTCAGTCTTTAATTTATTTCCATATCAACAATTTTTGCATGCTAAAATCTGAGTACCATCTATACTTGCGTATAACTCGTGTCCAAATGCAAACAACATAGACCCTGATCTGCCGTCGCATAATGCGCCTGCAGATCAGGGTCTATGTTGTTTGTTCTACTGATTAGTCCTTACAAACTGCATAGACCCAGATCTGCAGGCGCATTATATGACGGCAGATCTGGGTATATGCAGTTTGCAGTTGGTATCGCTTTATACGCGAGTAAATACGGTAGTCTTCTACCTTAAGTCGTGAAGATCTATTGCATTCGCCTGTATAAAATGCGCATCCAAGCCAGACCTACGGTCTCTTTGTTGGCAATTCGATGCGCTTTATATACAAGTTAATAAAGTACGATAACCTTGCTGACAAGAGGAGTGAATTGCTGAAGGTGTATATATATATATATATATATATATATATATATATATATATATATATATATATATATATATGTGTGTGTGTGTGTGCTTCTGAAAAGATCCGTACCAAGTGCCCTGTTCTGTATATTTTCCCTGAACTTTTCTTATTAGAAGGTCTTGAATTCCTAGTATATACCTTACTGTCTCTTCGACAGGAATTTAAACACTTTTTTTTTTAGCTGTTATTGAAGAGGCATTTAAGGTATAGTCGGGTTGAATGTGATAAAAATTGTACGGGGAGGCAATTTATTTAAAAGGGTACTTGGTGGAAGTCTACATTCTGAAGATTAGATATGGTATCCTTAACATAAAAACAGATGAGATGCCTGACATGTTATCAAGACAGAAAAGTATTCTACCTGCTTTATTATGAACCATCGTCTGAAATGTTTAAGTACCATTGGTTGTGGTATATATCTATCTATATATATATATATATATATATATATATATATACAGGCCCGACGATGGGGGTGGTGGTGTCAGGGGGAAATTGCACCGGAACCTGGCGATTTTTAAAGGACCCGCCGTCAACTCAGTTATAAAAAACAAAATAATCTTTGAGGTAAATATGAAAATGTGTTCCTTGCAAGAGTCTAAGTTATGGTACATTACTGCAGGTTTTATATGCAAAACTGTACATGACTACTAGGGTCTCACCCCCCCCCCCCCATCCGCTTTGCCACTTAAATTTATAAATGTTTCCTTCCTTCCTATGAAATACTGGATTGAATATCCCCGAGATTTCCAGCCTTTTGAAAATCTTTTCCATTTAAGCTGTACACATAGCTATGGATAATGTAAATATTATGAAAAGAATTTTAACATTGTCACCACTTCACTACTTATTTTGAAAGAGTTTGTATCATCGCCACTTATTAGGAAAGTTTTTCTTTGGGCCACATGTATTATGAAAAGTTCGTCTAGCAAGATGTCTTTGCGGCCTCCCTTGCGGAGGTGTCACTCCTTGCGATGTGTTGGTTACATCGCTGAGGTGCGAGAGGGGTACCGGGTTCGAACTACAAAGGAGGCTGGAATAACAAGCAACACTTCATATGAGAAGATACATAGCAACTATTATCTCAAGGCGCGCAGTGCCTTATATCCAATTCTTGGTCAAGGAATGCACACCTCTTTCTATATAAGGTTATGAGTTCAGGGCTCGGGGTCTCGGACCACGAGATTTCCACAAGACTCTCATACAACGCATTTCCCTTTCCAAAAATGGCTACAGGTTAGCTGAACTACGCCCCTCATACGAAGATTGCTGAGCTGGTCAGGTGAAGGTATTAAATTACGTAAACGTAAAAGAATTTTTGCTACCATCAGCATTTTGCCTTTACAATATCCCACCTGTGTATTGTCAGAAAAATCTCATTCCTACCGTAAAATATCAATGCTGTACACTTTTGTACTATAATGTTTTAGAGAACTCAAGCGCTAAAAATTCTGTTTTATTAGGAATTATAAACATTTGAATTATAAAAGAAAACTTACTCTTTATAAAAATTCCTTAAAAATTCATAGATTAAAGAATTATAAAATTTGAATTATAAAAATTTGAGTTATAAAAGTATCTTGAAAATTCTATCGTAACAATACCCTCCTGGTCATTTGAGCCGAGTCCTCGAGGCTCGATAAAGAAAAAGAAGGTAATATAAAATATAAAAGACATAAGACTGCTGGAAAGTATAAAAAATACAAAAAATTACAATAATGCATAACATTGTTTTATATTAAATATCTAGGCCTGTTAGATGATTGTCATCATAACGAGGCGGTACTACAAAGTTCCACTATTATTATTATACATGTGTTACTTTTTTTTTTTTATGTGATTTTACTCTTTTTTTTTTGTGTATATCTTTACAAGATAGAATATGGTGGAAGAGAAGGAAGTGTTTGAGGAGAACATTCTCGAACACTCCCGTCCGATCGTTGGGGAAACGCAATATCATGATGTGTCCAGATAACATGGGCGCAAAAAGGTAAATTGAAAATAAAACGGAGTTTGTACGCGGATATTAAACAGATCGGAAAAGAAGTTGGCATAGTAAGTTCAACAGTGCTGTTTACTTGAGTAAGTTTAAAACCAGTCCACCTGATATGAAGTCGTGGTCTAAGATAACCGGAAACGTGTAAATTATCAATCATAGACGGTCCTACAATGTTCCAATAGGAAGGGCATAAGCTAAGGTGAAGAATATCAACCATTACACATTGAACGCCAGTGGTAATTTCGAGACGTAGTGTCGTTCGTGCACGCGATTTCGAAACCCATCTGTAAACTTGGACAATGGCGATCATAAATGTAAGAATCGAAACTGAAAAGATCAAATGATCCCATCTGAGTACGTCAGAAATAACATCAAACCAATCAGGGGAGGAAGTTGAGGGTGCAATGGTGTACTGGAAGTGAACCGTTGATTGAGCTTTTGTCGCGTGCGCGAGAAGCAATGCAGTAGATAAGGCTCTGAAACGCCAAATGAGCCAGATAATGGCTAAGGTGTTAAGAATGGATAAGGAAAAGCCAATAATGGTCATAATATGTGACAAATCGACCCAGGAATCGCTTTCGATCGCGATTTCACCACTCAACATGGTTTCCGCGAGAGAAGAGAAAATGCGTTGATCACTTTTGGCACGTGCGGCTACTTTCTTAAGACTTAAATCAATTTCCTTATCTGTCGCAAAAAATTCTGACATTTGATGTTCATAAAGTTTGAATTCAGGCAGTGAAATTGTCAAGGGGCTATCGTTGTTGGTAATTGGATTGTTGAGGTCTAAATGGCTGCTTGGTGACATTTAGGTGTGCCTGAGATTGATAAAATGAGTTATGTTCTTGGTTCTGTTTTGTGCTAACGGCCTTAATCTCGTCTTTGATTTGTTTCATTTCGTCTAGAAATGTATGAAGTGTAGACAGATCAGGGTTATCAGTGGCGACTATGGATTTTTCTGCCAGAGTTGCAGCTTGACGTAAATCTTCCATATTTGTTGGATTTCTGTTCATGACTATCCTTTTGATAGCTGGTTTTAACCCATTTAAAGCCACCGCTAACAACACTTGATCTGGAATGATTTTGTTTGTTGCAATTTCTAAAAGGCGACTTAAGTAATTAAAAACTGTTTCAAATGACCCTTGCTGTGTTTGCAAAATTGACAGATCTAAAATGACATCATTCTGCTGAAACCTTGATTTAAAGGCTGATACCAGATTGGACCAATCATTCCTAACACTGTCAGATAGGGTATCATACCATATTTTAGCATGACCTTGAAGATGAAAAGGAAAAGCATTTAAAACCTTTGTATCAGACAAGTCATAAAATCTAGCCCATTGTACAAAATGATCTAACCATGTAACAGGATTTTGAGACTGATCACCATTAAAAACATCTAATTTAAGAGCAGAAGACATACCTGTATGCGAGAATCGAACGTTTCCTGAAGAATTTTCACTCCGTGAAAAAGTCACAAAATTAGACGGCTGAACCCTAAATGTTCTTTGCACCGACGCAGCGGGCGAAGTGTGAGTAATGTTTATCGGGTCCGCCGGAAAAAGAGTACTATCAATGTAATTAGGAAACACTGTCTCTGGAGATGAAGTTGCTGAGAATGATTGGTTGTGGCACGAACTTCTCTGAGTGGTCAGCGGCGGGGTCAGATCATGGTCAAATAGAGTCTGGGTCACCGGAGCTAGTCTGGGTCACTGGAGCTGAAAAAGGCCTTGGCACTGCGTGTGTTGCGGTCGTTGGAATTGTGGCACAGCTGGACGTTGGTGGCAGAAGTGTCACGGGCGATGCATATACTGTTGCCGGATAGTCTAGCAAAAGTGAAGTGGCTGGAATCGATGGTAGATCTTGTAGAATCTGTGGTGCTGTTGCTGTTCGTGGCAATGGCGTTGCTACTGGAGTTGACGTTGACGTGGCTTGGGTGGGCGAAGTGAAATCTGCTGGTCGCAAAAGTTTTGGTGCGAGTCTGTTTCGTAGGTCGTAGTTGTGCGGAGTGACACCGGACTTCATTGTTCTCCACCGCTTATTATGAAAAGAATTTTAACATTGTCACCACTTCACTACTTATTATGAAAGAGTTTGTATCATCGCCACTTATTAGGAAAGTTTTTCTTTGGGCCACATGTATTATGAAAAGTTCGTCCAGCAAGATGTCTTTGCGGCCTCCCTTGCGGAGGTGTCACTCCTTGCGATGTGTTGGTTACATCGCTGGGGTGCGAGAGGGGTACCGGGTTCGAACTACAAAGGAGGCTGGAATAACAAGCAACACTTCATATGAGAAGATACATAGCAACTATTATCTCAAGGCGCGCAGTGCCTTATATCCAATTCTTGGTCAAGGAATGCACACCTCTTTCTATATAAGGTTATGAGTTCAGGGCTCGGGGTCTCGGACCACGAGATTTCCACAAGACTCTCATACAACGCATTTCCCTTTCCAAAAATGGCTACAGGTTAGCTGAACTACGCCCCTCATACGAAGATTGCTGAGCTGGTCAGGTGAAGGTGTTAAATTACGTAAACGTAAAAGAATTTTTGCTACCATCAGCATTTTGCCTTTACAATATCCCACCTGTGTATTGTCAGAAAAATCTCACTCCTACCGTAAAATATCAATGCTGTACACTTTTGTACTATAATGTTTTAGAGAACTCAAGCGCTAAAAATTCTGTTTTATTAGGAATTATAAACATTTGAATTATAAAAGAAAACTTACTCTTTATAAAAATTCCTTAAAAATTCATAGATTAAAGAATTATAAAATTTGAATTATAAAAATTTGAGTTATAAAAGCATAAACACTATTCATCCGGGATCAGGTTCATCTACTACAAGGCAATTACAAATAGTATGCATGCAATTTTTCAACTGTGTAGATATAAAGTTTCCTTTGCAGAACATTTGCCAATTAATATATTATTTTTACTGCACAGAATAAACAAAAGGATAATGATTGATTGATTCATGAATCCAGTCAAATGGTACAGAAACATGAATTGGAGAACTTATGGGCTTGGTTTTTATACTGTATTTCATTTATGCAAAATAATTCAAATTAAAAGTATACACACGCACACATTCACACACACACAGACACACACACACACACAAAATTGCTGGAACGATTTTTTTTTCTATCTGCGAGGTTTTGAGTCAAAATTCACACAGCGACAGATTCTGTTTATATGCCTTATATTAATGCCTTACAATGCTTACTGCTGTATTTTGCTGATATCTGTACTTTCAAGTGATGTGTTTCAAACTGGTTATAATCTTTAATATGTATTGAAATAGACAATAGCAACAAAATAATTCTTGTCCTAACAGATTTGAACTTAATAAGTATATGAAATACATGACAACTGTAGTTTACATAAAACATAAATATAATAATATTAACGACAATTACAGTTACAGTTTATGTTATTGGCTTTCGGGGAGTTTATTGCACGTACGGTTGAGAACTGTATTACATTTACAGTTTATATTATTGCATTTATGGGAGTTTATTGCATGTACAGTTGTGAACTGTAATACATTTACATAGTGGCGGCGCGAGGGGGGGGGGGATTACCCCTGGGCGCTTGACGAAGGGGGGCGCCTTCGGGAGAATTTTTGCCATAGTGTAACGGGGGGGGGGGGGCAATTTTTCAAAAAACTTATATAACTTATATTTAGAGGCGGAGGGGGTGCAGGTTGGCAACTGCCTTTAAAGGTAAATTATTGCAAGCATGGTTGAGAACTTTATTACATTAACAGTTTATGTTATTGCCTTTAGGGGAGATTATTTCATGTACGATTGAGAACTGTATTACATTTACAGTTATTACATTTATGGGATTTAAAAACATTTAGGATTTAACAAACGCGAACATTTTATTTAGTTATGTCTGACAACACTATCCTATGTCTATGCGTACAAATGTACGCTTTACGTTACTTCTTCGTTGGATAAGTGCACACGTCTTTCATTACGATTGAAAGAGCGCGATCCTTCAAAACCGTCAAAATGAGATTTTGGATCGGAAGAGTGGAATATGAATCCTTTCTGTTACTACTTGTTAACATGATAAAAACTGAGGGTTGATTACATATTCTTATTTAGTATTAGGAAGTTACATGGTATTTTTTTACGATTTGAAAAGAGGGATTACAATATTAAAAAAATGATATTGAAAGAGACACGCAATAATTCTCTAGAATGGCTGTAGAAAGGAACGTGACACACAAAAGGCCTGAATACAGCTTGCTCTGAAGAGCCACGGAAGCATAGTTACCATAGCTTCAAAACACCTTATCTGGTGTTGCCTGACAAGGGTTCTTGTGTACCTTATGAGGAAATTGTTTTCAATGGCGTGTTTTCACTGTTGATATTTTCTTGAACGAGGCAAAAATTATCCAAACCTATGAGTCAGGTTATAGCATTCGATAAACTATATATTCGCTTTAGGTAACAACTCTTAAATATAGGATATTTAAAACAATCCAGGTCAGGAACATATTAGACACATTTTCAAATTAAGAATATTCATTTTGACGATGAGCAATTTCATCATTTTTCAAATTCCAAGCGCAAAACGATGATTATTTCAAAAGGGTTATTAAGTTTGCAGTTAATTTATATTACACTAAGGGAACTATTAGTTATAAAATTGCATCCTTTAAATTATTATTTTTGTGCTTAAATAGTAAATGAAGATTAATTTTTTTTTTGTGTTGCTTTAATTACATTATGATCGTATAAACAAATTATAAAGATGATAGAGAGAAAAGAAGTCAAAATTGTTGCATCTTAGAAATCGCGCCGGTTAACACGCCCTATCAATTTTGTCTTTGATTTTTGTCCGGTGGTGATGTCAATAATTTAAGCGTCGTGCGTCAAAGCAAGATAAAAATGTTTAAATCATAAATCATCGATGTAAATGTTCCGTTCAATATACAGCAAACTTTCAACCCATATTTCTGACGACACACGGCTTTAGTTGTATTCTTCCTTTCGAAAGCATATTATCTTTCGAACAACAACAACAATAAAAAATAATAATAATAATAATAATAATAATAAGTCGTTTTTATTTAGCAATGCTAACACATTTGGTCGTACAAACCCAGTCTGCTACGTGGTCCTCAACATATTTGCAGTTTATATTATTATACAATCTATTACACACACTCATGTATACTCACACTGGTACTCACAGAGGGATTTGAAATGGACACACACACACACACACACACACACACACACATATATATATATATATATATATATATATATATATATATATATTCTGTTTGGTGTATATTTATAATTCTCTATAATAACCTCTATATACATCGATATCGATTTCTGTCGTAGGAATCCAGAGTGACTGTGTACTGACATGAGAATTAATTATTGGGTAGATATGCGGGTGTGTCTGCTATGCACGAATGCCTATACCAGCGACTTTGTAGCATCATTTTTTGTTGATGTGTGCATGGTCGAGAGGGTATAGGGGGTTGGTGCGTGCAGGCAAGGCGATGGGTGCCGTAACCCGCGGACCCGGTTCGAATCTCCGTAGAGTACGAATTAAAAATTCTCTAACCTGTATGATAATATTATTTATTCGTATTTAAAAATTATGTTCATTTTATCAAGCATCCTCCTGTAGGATCAAGGGATAGCACTTTCCGCTCTGTTTGGTGTATATTTATAATTCTCTCTCTCTCTCTCTCTCTCTCTCTCTCTCTCTCTCTCTCTCGATAGATGTAATTATTTTTGTCAAAATCTTGAAGGTGCAATTATTTGTGTCCATCTTAATGATGCCGCCAACCCTGTTGTAAACTGGTCGTCTATTTCTTAATACATGTCTACATTAATCCAACACTGTTGTAAACTGGTCGTCTATTTCTTAATACATGTATACATTAATCGACTTGTCACTTGAAATTACGTTTTACTTTGTGTACTCTTTTAACTCCAAAATGGAGGACTTCTTATAAAAATTCATCGTCGTCTCTGTTAGTAACTTTGTACCAATGTCAATGGCTTATACTACTAGCCACATCATACAGTCAGTATAACCATCTCCTCACCTGAATCTTTTTATCTCTCCTATGTCTGACGGTTAGCATAGTTTACTTGAGGTCTCAAATCTTTAACTACTATTGCAAATAAAAAATAAATCTACTGAACTAAATAACACATCTACTCATTATTTGTTTTATAATATTATCAATATTATCAAAAGTAAATCTGTTATAAAAATAAGAGAGTATCGAAAATGTTGTTTTTATAGCGCAATGTATTGAAAATTTAAAGAGCATGTTCCAAATTCTCATACCACAAGTATTGACGTATACTTCAAAAAGAAAGTTAAGAAACTTTTCATTGAAGATAGTAGAGCAATATGAATGGATCTATAACTTTGTTCTACGATAGCACGGGTATCCAGGCAACTGTGCTGTTACAGCACTCCTTGGTTACCTTCAGTAGTAAACTAAAGATATACAAAGAGCCAACAAACTCTTGTCTGTCCGAAAGAAGTAGAGTTATATCCCTTAGAGCGTAAAAATACAAATCATTAACTCTTCCTTTTATCAGGAAAAGCTCATGCATAATTTGCCACTATAAACAAAGTTCTTCTATATTAACTTGGATAGTGGAAACTTCGCATTAAGAAGGATATTCCATCTCTGAACTCTTTAAGTTCGATCAATTTTGCTTTATTTCAGAGTAATTTTAATTATTTTTTTATGAGTGTATGTTAGAATATGTTTATTCTAAATCATTGCAAATAATCCAAACAATTTTGTTGAAATTATTTGTGTAGATCATTCAAATATAATTTCATCAGTATATTTCCTTATCAATACATCAAAGGAGGTTTTTTTTCTGTCTGCTTGGAAGTCGTGAATGCTCCTTATGAAACTGCTGGCTTGATTAATAGATTACCTGTTCTAATTCTGGGGCCCCCCCCCCCCCCCCCCGGCTCTCCCGCGGCCACTTCAATTTAAAATTTAAAACATTTCCTTCTTTTCACAGAAAATAATTATTTAATAATTTTGCAAATTTAAGACTTGGTTTTCCATTTAAGCTGCATACTTAACATAGCTATAATATTAGTATAAAAATGATCGTCTGGAAAAGGTTTCATCTATTAAAATATTAACTTGTGTATGTCATCTTTTACTTGTGTAAATATAAAGTTCCTTTGCAGCATGCTTTGTGTAAATATCAAGTTCCTTTGCAGCATGCTTTGAAATTTAATTTATTATTTCTACTGCATAGGAGGCGCTCTACAGATAATACATGCTTCTGCGAGAGCGACAGGTGTAAGATGAAGTATTTTGCATTTGCAACATGCACAATGGAGAGAATGTTGGCATACCTCTATGTTACTTTCATGTTCTGTGGCTGAAAGTTCTTTACATATTGTACTTGTGGAAACTGGACATGATCTAAGCACACAGCAGACAAAATGGTCGCTCCAAAGTACTCGAAAAATCAGTCTGAATTAGTCAAAAGTGCACTATTTTCAGGAGTTATTAAAATAGGAAAACGAATTTTGCCAGAGCAGACAATACCAGCCTCTAAAAGTACTATGAATGAATTAAAAAATATCTAAAAAGTAAAAAAAGTTATCCGCTCTTTTTCTTAATTTACCTTTGAAGTCCAGGAAGTTAAAATGACCAAGCGGAACTAGCAGTTTTTTGAGAGGTGCACATCTTAAGTAAGACCAAGCTGTATACTCTATAACCCAAATTTCACCCATCAATCATACACCAAAATAAAGGGAATTCAAAGTTCTTTTAACAATACCTAAGATATACAAGGTCCTTTTTAAATAGCCAGGACAGCCAGTGAGGAAAACCTAGCTAATTCTTTTTCTTTAAAAATCTAACCCTATGCAAAGTACGAAACTGGAGAGCGCCACCATAAAGAAAAACCAAAACCAAAACCAAAAAAAAAAAAAAAAAAAAAAACAGGAACGTTATCGATTCATGAATTAAACGAAATGGAAGAGAACTATGAATCGTGTGTGTGATGCGATGAGTTTTAATTCGGGGTTGCATCTATGCAAAATTTCTAAAATTAAAAATATACAGTTTATACACACACTCAAACATATCAATATGCACATACGCAAATTTCTAGAAAAAATCTGTTTGTATATACGAGATACTAAGACATAGTTTCCATAGCGACAAGACCTACGTCATTGCATTATAGTGTTTCCTTTCAAGGCTTGCCACTGTACTTCGCTGATAATGTACTTTCGAGTGTTTCACAAACTGTAATGAAAAAGGCAATTTAGAAAAAGTAACCACAGTACTAATAGGTTAGAACTTTATTAGCGGGGTAAATATATCTCACATGTTGTTTTTCATTAAGCACACATGTAATATTATGAGGATTCATTATCGTTACAGTGTTTATGATAATTCCATTAGGAAAGTTTATTGTATGTAATGTTGAAAATTGTATTACATTTACAGGACTTAAAAACATTTACCGGTTTAACAAACACGGCATTTTCTTTCCTTGTGGTTTACAAGACTATCCTATATTAATGTGTACAATTTTTGTACCTCATGCTCCTTATTTGCCTGAAAATCGCCCGAGCCTTTCTTTATGATACAAAGTGTGCTATACCTCAAAACTATCCAAGTGAGATTAGGGATATGAAGATTGGACAATTATTCGTTTCTCGTATAAAAAGTTAACATGTAAAGAACTGAGGTTGGATTGCATATTCACCTTGAGTATTAGAAAACTATATGGTATTTATTGAACGACTTTGAAACGGGGACTAAAATAAACACAGAAAATAAACGCAAATATTTTCCACAAAGGCGATAAAAAAGAACGCTACCTCTAAATAGGGTAACAGCTTGCATTCAAGAGCAATGAAAGCATGGCTTCCATACCTACAGTACCTTATCTCAAGGTGACTATACGTTGACTGACAACGGTTGCTGCCTACCATATAAGTGATCGTTTGAAAGCCGTGTTGTCACAGTTGATTTTTTCCTTATAATGTATTGTAGTAGTCGGATATTATCCAAACATACGAGATAGTTTTTAGTGTTAAAATAAAATTAATTCGCTGTAGGTAAAAAAATATCTTAAATGTACGAAAGTTAAAACTATCCAAGTCAGGAACATATTAGACGCACAGTTTCAAATTGAGAATATTTCATTTGTCAAATTTCAGGCGAGCAAAGCCATGAAAAGGCTTTTTCCGTTTGCAGTTAGTTTATACTATAATGAGTGAAATATAAGTTCTATAAATGCATCCTTAACATAAATTATCACTCTATACTTACATAGGAAATAAATATAATTATTTCAATTTGTTTAGGCAAGAAGAGTACAATAGAGTGAAAGTTTACTTCGATTTAATTATAATCGTTAACAGTTTTTTTTTTTTTACAAATAGTGAGGTAAAGATCATAGTTTACCAAAGGGTACTAGGGATTCTTCTATCTTGATATAGGCAAAGAAATGTCAGAATCGTCTTTAGGTAGAAATTGTGTCGGTCTTACTTGTGTTGGCAAGTGACAACACCACCTCAGTTTCCAATGATATCAGTAATTTATGGGTTGCGCATTTAAACAAGATACAAACGTGTAAATCATTCAGAATAAAGCAAAATTTCAATTCGTATTTCTGATGACAAAGGGCTGACATTGTATTCGTCTGTTCACTATGTTATCTTTCAAATAATAATAATAAAATAATAATAATAATAATAATAATAACGAGGATAACACATTCGGTCATTAAAGGCCGATCTTCTATGCCGTCCGCAAGAGAATTACAGTGTATATTAGTTTAAATCGCTTACACACACTTAGGTTTTCTCAAACACGCATTCTCAAACACGGGATTACCACTGAAATTTAAAAGTTATTCGATTGTTGAGAATGTATTATTATCACACCAGTAGTAGGAGACAGAGAGTTATCGTTGTTAACTGATTCTCTTAGGGCAACGAAATGCAGGTGTACGAGAGGCATCGGTTATGGGTCCATTCCTCTTTCTTGCCTATATGGCTAGTTCGAAATCTTTTGTCCGATTATTTGAAGATGATTCCTCATAACAAGGTATACCTACTCACCCATTATTCGTTTAAGGCTTATTAAATTACGATCTTCAAAAACTTTCCGATTGGGCCATATATACCGTTTCGATTGGGCCATATATACCATTCTGACTGGGCCATATATACCTTTTCCCCGGTAACATACTTTGATTGTTTGATCGAACATAAGATTATGTCTGTATGTAATGAATTCTATTCAAATATTTATCCTATTGTCGAGTTTTGAAAAATGAAACGATGTGTAAAGGTTTGATTTACGTTCATTCAGGCATGCCATGAAGTTTTTGAGGTATTAGTTTTAAGCTAAAAATGAAACAATGTGTAAAGGTTTGATTTACATTCATTTAGGCATGCAATGAAGTTAGAGAACTGTTAGTTTTAAGCTAAAAATCACGTACAGAGGTTTTATTTAATTCATGAATTAGTTTTGTCAACCAATATTTACTTTCGTATCCGTCTTCAAACATGTTTGCACATAGTGTAAACGTGTAAACGCGCCTTTAACTAAATCGACTATTCTTTTTCCATTCACGGCTCATGAGACTTACAATGAAAACTCGATCTATATGATATTGATCTGGTTCTGAAGATTTTCTTACATGGCCAAAATTATACAAAACAAATCTAAACAAAACAATGTGACTTGTGATCCACTATAGGGTCGACAGGAAATTGCTGAGGTAAATTGAACAAAACTGTAGCTCTACACGAAACATGGAAATACTGATTTTCTTTTTTTTCCACATATAGTATATTCGTATGTCATTGTGATGCCTGACAAGTATTGCCATCTCGGATGATTGGTATACATCAATGGAAATCAGTTATCAGCCTTCTCTTGATCATCAATCAAGGCAGACTCCGTGTCTTTCACTTTTGTTCGGGTAAAAGCCATCAAAACTGTGCAACGAACCTCCAAGTTTCAGTACGTTGTCATTAGACGAGAGCAATATCCTTTAGAAGAAGAAAAACATTCTTTGCCTTCAGGTCAAGATGTTGAAGAAAATTGTAATCACTGCATCAATGTAAGCGCCGTATACACCGACTCATTTGCAATATGCATAAATTTTTCTCTTCAAAGCTATTGTGGTCTACGTCAAAAAGTTAAAACCCACAAAGGTCACTATCTGTGATTGTAGTTTTAAGACGAGTTATATTTACCATAAATGTGTTCATACAATGAACATATCTACTTTGAGGAAGAGTTCGTATGTGCTAATATTGAAATCGCACACGAACTCACACACTGACTGGAAACGGACAATAGTGCTCAAGAGGTGCATGATCATATACCATATAGAGGCAGACACATTTCAACACGTCAGCAGCAATAAAGACATATACAGAATACCCCCCCCCCCAACACACACATATGCACACAATACTTTGGCATGCACAGTCATAACACAAATATGTGTAGGATCCCTCAGCTTCACCATAACAGACACTCATATTGTATTTGGATACAATGCTAAAATTCTGTAGTGGAAGACTTTAATATATCATTCCATCTGCCAAGAAGGAATTTATTTCGTGAACTTTTTACTGAACAAAATAATTTGAATTACGTTTCAACAGGGGTAGTGCAATACAGAATGTAAGTAACGGTACCACAAAAAGCCCGCGAACAGCTTGCTTTTAAGAGGCAATCCACAGCATTTCATTTCTAGGAGACTTTGCGTTGCCTGACAACTGTTCCGCTGAACAGAACAGAAGTGAAAATAGCTTTATTTTACTCAGATCACACGGTGATACACGAGGATACAGAGAAAGGTACGTGGCCAACTGAGACAAAACAATAACAAGATTATTTATATCGGGCGCTGAAAAGATTTTGACAGAGACTACAAATTTACAAACATTACTAAAAATATTAACATTTGTAGAAAAGAACAACAATAACATTTATATGCATTATGATATTTGCAATAATATGTTTATATGAAGATATTGCTCTGTATTTGTTATTTAATTATTTTTTACTTTTTCTTCTTTTGTAAGTTAAAACACTACATGAATCTTGTTTCGATTCTTCTCCAATAATGTAAATAATGTATGTTTTGTACGTGGAGAGAAAAAATGTTTTGTAAATAATCGTTGTAAATGCTCCCTTCAGAATAAATCGAACCTTTAATGCATATTTCAGAGGAAACACAGCTTGTATTCTATTCGTCTCTTCAAAGTCATTTCATCTTTGGAATTTGTGACAATAAGAATGTTACCGTATATGTATTTATTTTCTTTTGTATCAGTTTTTGAAATTTTGCAACAAGAACAAGAAGGGAAAAAAGAACATTCCCCAAAGTTCATTGGTACTTAAATTAAACGATGTATCTCTTATTGGGAAAGGTGCGCTAAAGTCTGCACGAAGAGATTATTGTTGAATTGGCCTTTACATTTGATGTTTGTTGCGAATACGAGTCCCACGAAAATTTTCAGCAAATGAACGAAAGTAAATTTACAGCATTGTGTACAATAACTTTTGATAAGTGACCTATTATTGCATAATCGAAACAAAGACAAAAAAAGGACTGTGAACCATTGAAGAGTTAAAATGAGTGTTATCATATTTCTAAAGACTTGAGTACAGTGACTTTTTTTTTAAAGGGGTTAAAATCTTCTAACAACAGTTTGTATCTTGGAGTAACTACTAGGTCAATAGGGATGTGCCAAACAAAATTGGACTTACATTAAACTCAAAGATACAATTTATTTTGAACGGAAGTGATAACATAAAAGACGCTTAGGATTGTTTTCTATTGTTGTCGCAGTGTTTCAAACAGTTCGTAAAGAGCTGTAGATTGAGGCCATTTTTCAAATTCCTGCTTTATTAATAGCGTCGTGAAATCCGACAGGTCCATTGGCACTGATAACTGTTAATTTGATGTTTGGTTCCTGATTGCGTTTTCAAAGTTGAGATATACTCCTTTAACTTCAACATAATATTGTACCTGTACAATTCACTTTCGTTTTATACATTATTTAATAATGCTGACCTTTGTGTCCTTCAATTCACGTTAGGATGTCTACGAAACTTGTGATCTGTTTTATATCGTAATTAGTCGATTTTCTCACACGTATATTTTCTCTCAAATAGTGAGAGTGAGATTCAGAGACAAAATTTGGCTTAGAGATAGTGATACAATTTCGAAACTGCAAACTAATAAAACTTCTGGACCATGCGTCATTAACTTGAAACAAATTTTCCATGGAAATTAAACTAGATAATGTAATACCAATATTAAAAAAATGAAAATAATCATTCCCATCTAACTATAGACCTATGTAATTTTTGAGTAATATCAGCAGAGTTTTTGAAAGTATGTTTTTCAGACAAATGTACACTTATAATCATGAGAATTTCTTTGTTTGAAAGTTTTGATATGTTTAATACCTAGTGAATCAGCCTTATTTCAACCCTTAGTTATCTACCATTCTATTTGCAAGCACCTATAATGTGACTGGATATCCACTGTATGGTAAAGACGGACGGGCTGATGAAAACTGAACAGAAATGAAGGTCTTCACAAAGCATAAAGGCATTGGTTTTCATTTGCACATATACAATATTAGTACGTCATTGTGATGATTGTGATGCTTGACAACAATTGCCATTTGAAGGAAGATTTGTACAGGACCCAATCAAGTGTGAAAAGTTAAACCCCGAGATCCCATTTGATTTGAGCAGAACGCTTTAATATCAAAAGAGTTTAAAATTGTTTCGTCCGACTTTGGCATAAAGTTTTATAGTTGAGAGAGTGCCTTGGAAAGAGTTTATATAAGGTCGAAGTCTTGTGAAGATTCAAAAGAGTTTTTAAAGCTCTCTTTCAGAAAGAGCGTCGTGGAGATCGGACTAGACGTTGCCAAATGATATTTTAAATCTTCGAATTTGATATTTACTTTTAAAATTTTTCACACGCACACACACAACACACATCCACCTGCACCCCCCCCCCCACATATATATATAGGATATATATGCAGAGATATGCATATATATGCAGAGATATGCAGAGAAAGGGAAAGTGAGAGTATAAAAAGTGTTTTCAGTATTTTAAACCACCGCCTATAAGGCATAGAAAACACCATAACATTATCCTGGAGCAAGGCGTGCTCTAACAACCGGTAATACGAAAACCATATATGTTTTGCATGATGTATGCATCATAAATTTTGTACCCTTGTGAAAGCAAGATAAAAAAAATCTAGCTATACTCGTACTAGGATTATCATCAGGCATAACATTCACAATCAATGATATATTATTATGCCATTATTTATGTACATACATATCTCTTTGATCTCTATATGCTTTAAATACTAATAGAAATGATATTCGTCTTCCCCAGTTCCTTTTACAACGTGTTTTGCTCATGTAATACGATTATTATCATCAAGACAGCTTGACATCATCTAAAATATATAGGAATACCTGTTTTGGTCTATATGAATCAAGCGTAGCTAAAATTTAACGGATTGTATCATATATAAAACATATTGGGTATCTGCAATATTCCACAACTGTATATGTTGTGTTCGTAGAGGATGGAGATTGAGGTACCGCTTATAGAAAAAGATGTTGTACTTTTTTATATTCCTTAAGACTATTCATTGACCAAATCTAAACGACAAAGGATGTATGACCATCGTAACAAAAAGTTTGAAAATATCAGAACTACTCAAGCAGCAAAGCAGCACTTATTTTTTAAAACGAGAGAGAGAGAGAGAGAACCATTACATCATCATTGTGGTCGTGGTTGTGCTATTAGTTGCCATATTACCAATGGAAATTGAAGTATTATTTATGATGTGACATGTATGCGTGGCTTGGAATTTCAGTCTCGAGATCAATGTCAACATTTCAAGAGGGATAAACTATCGGTATAAGGGTGGTAATCCAGGCGGGTGTCTTGCGGAACGAACGTGCTTTACTTCGGTTTCAGGTATCAGATTGTGCCAGGAGAATGCGAACAGACAAGCCATACCATTATTTTGTTTGAAAAAGACCGATATCATCGAACTTGGCGAAGATAATTAGGAGTCTCTTTAACAATAAAATCGGTTAAGAGTGTAACGAAATTCAAGGGCATCTGGTACATTGGAGATGGCATCTGTCAAATGAAAACAGGTCATTAAATCTTTTTCTTCACGAAAAAATGCTCATGCATAATTTGCTATTATAGATAAAGTTCTTCTTTACCAGATGGGATAGTGGAAACATGACAGTTAGAATGGTATTCCACCTTTAAAATCTTTAGCTTCGATCGACTTTGGTTAATTTTGAAGTTATTGTAAATATTTTATTAATGTATCATACTATGTCATTATTCGAAATCACTCCAAATAATCCAATATATATATATATATATATATATATATATATATATATATATATATATATATATATATATATATATATATATATATATATATATATATATATATATATATATATATATATATATATGGTCTTTATGAAACTTCCTGCTTCAAATAGATTACCTGATCTAATTCTGCTACGCCTCCCCCTCCGCTCCGCTGCCTCTTAAATGTCAAAAAGTGTTTTTCTTTCCAAAGGAAAAAAAAAAAAAAGGAATTGAATAATGCTTAGAATTTCAGCTTTTTGAAAATTTAATCCTTGTTGTTTTTTAAAAATGTATGCGGCATACTTAACATAACTATCAATATTAATACAAACGATCACCCGTTAAAAGTTCCATCTACTGCAAGGCAATTAAAAATATTAACTTGATTCTGTCATCTTTCAGTTGTGTTGATATCACGTTCCTTTGCAGCATGTTTTGCCAGTTAATTTATTAATTTTCAGGGATACAAAAAGAGAGTTAGCGAAACAGCGAAACATGAATTCAACCAAATGGCAGAGAATCATGAATTGAAGTGTGATGTGATGAGTTTTACTCTGGACGGCAGTTATGCAGAATTATTCAAATTAAAAATATACAATTCACACACACACACACACACACACACACACACATATATATATATAGAGAGAGATAGATATATAGATAGATACACACACATTGCTCGAACAAAGCTGTTTCGATCTACGAGGAATTGAGGAATAGTTTCAATAGCGAAAAAACCTATTTCTTTGTGTTATAATGTTGCGATACAATACTTGTTGGTGTGTTCCGCGGATAACCGGATTTTCGAGTGATGTTTTTAAAACTGGTTATAACCTTTAATATTGAAATAAGCAATTCTAAAATTAACCCGAGGACTAATAGAATTGAACTTAATTAGCGTGAGAAATATATCACTCATGTTGTTTACATCAAACATAAATGTAATAATATCAACAATACTTACATTCATAGTTCATGTTATTGCCTTTAGGGGAGATTATTACATGGACAGCTTTAAATTGTTTTACATTTACAGTTTTTACATTTACGGGACTTAATTAGATTTAAGGGTTTTACAAACGAGAACTTTTCTTTCCTCATGTCTGACATTACTATCCTATTTGTATGCGTACAAAGTTTCACTTTATATTACCTCATTCTTAAAAAGCACCCACGTCTTACTTTACAATTGAATGTATGCTATATCACAAAACTATCAAACTAAGATTTGGGATGTGAATATTGGAATATTGTCCATTTCTGTTACTACATTTTAACGTGCAGTAATAATTGAGGGTTGATTGCACACGCCCATTGAGTATTAGGAAACTATATGATATTTATTGAACAACATTAAAAGGAGAACTTAAATATACACAAAAACAAATGTAAATATTCTCCACAAAGACGTTAACAAAGAACGTATCTATAAAAAGCCCACGGCTTGCTTTCAAGAGCCACGGAATCATATTTTCCACACTAACAAAACCTTATCTCCAGGCAACTGTGTGTTGCCTGACAACGGTTGCTACGTACCTGAATAGTGATCTTTCCAAAAGGGTGTTCGCACGATGGATTTTTTTTCTTCTAATGTGTTGAAGTATGCAAAATTTATCAAAACCTATGAGGTAGATTTTAGCATTCGACAAAGGATGAACTCGTTTTATTTTAAAATCTTAAATGCACAAAATTGAAAACCTTCCAATTCAGGAACATATTAGATCCCAAGTTTCAAATTAAGAATATTCGTTCTGCCGATGAGACATTTGATCATTTTTCATATTCCACGGCCAAAACGATGATCATTTCAGAAGGCTTGTTTCTTTTGCTGTTATTTTACATCATACTGTTTGAAATATCATATGTAAAAATGCATCCTTTAAATTATCATTTTTGTACTTAGATTGGAAATGAAGATTGTTACTTCAGGTTTTTTTGCGGAAAGGCTTACGATAAAAAAAGGTTTGATTTGATTCCCTTATCATCGTGGAAACCAACGATTCTCTCAGAACAGAAAATTAGTGAAATATGATAGTTTACTAAGGGGTACTGGAGTATCTACAAAATCGTTTTTTGTATCCCCTTTTATGCAAGTTAAAATACCGCATCAACTTTGTCTTTGATTGTTGTCCAATGATGTCTGTGATTTATGGGTTGCACATCTAAACAACACACAAATGTCTAAATCATGAATATAAATGTCCTTTCGATAGAAAGCGCATTCTCAACCCGTATTTCTGACGACAAAAGGGTTTTGATTGTACTCGTGGATTCAAAGCAATAATAATAATAATAATAATAATTATTATTATTATTATTATTATTATTATTATTTAACGAGGATAACACATTTGGTCATAAAAGTCATATCTGATACATGATCCTCAACAGATTTGAAGTTCAAATGATTATAAAATCACCTACACACTCACAATCTCACATTTTATTATACACCTACCAATTTTCTACCCAAGAAAGAGCCAGAATTTTACCGTCATTTCCTACAAGCCGGAAAACGATACTATCGTTTTCCAAATCCGTATCACCATCCTCTCAAACGAAGCTGGGACTACTTTATCCTCGAGGTTTCCTGGTGAAACTAGCAGCGCCCCTATCGATGGAATGCCAACACTAGCAGTAAACAAAGCTCTCACAGCGACGTTAGTTAAGAAAGCTTGCGTTTTATGTCAAATATCTGAAAGGTCCAAACAATGTTTTTGTCAAAACAACAATAAAAAAGCAATTTATTCCTTTATTTTGAAGTAGTACAATATTACCAAAATGTTCGTCTGAAACAAGATCACATTCGGAAATCGAGCACCAAAACATTACTGACAGTACAAACCATTTACGAAAGGTCATAATTTGTAACGTTAGAGATTTTCCAGCATAATGGATGAATTTGAAATTTTAAATATTGAAGATTTGTTTAGCGATGAGTTCGACATGCAGATCATGGATGAATATGTGAGTTTGCCATCAATTCTAAATGATTTTCCTGACAATGCCGCTGCAGAACTAGCACCGAAAGTAAACAAGGCCCCTGCCTTTGTTGTCAAGTCCCCACTGGAGCCTCTCACAATGTCCCGCCAGAAACGCATTCAACCTAGCTTCGGAAAGCAACTTCAAAAGTCATTCAGCTGGTGAAATCTTCAGAGATGCAAACTTTGATAACTGCAAAATAACTATAAATCACATATACGAGTCTGCTGCACCCAAGCGTCGAAGAATCTGTGTTATTGACAGTGATAGTAGTCAAAGTGAGTGAATGTTGTTCCAAAAATTTCATTCATACAACTAATATTCATGCGCATGTCAGCTTTTCAAAAATGTAATTCGGTTTATGCTTTAAAATGAAGTTCGTATTAACGAGGTTGAAATGTTTAGCAATTTCTTGTTTTTTTTTAATTACATAGTGTGATTTTATTAAATGATCTGACAATTGGTAGGTATATAACAAAAATAGCATGATCACAGTAACGCGATCTTGATTGCTAGATCACGTCTCGTTGTCAGCATCAGAAAATCAGGATCATGACTCGACGCTTCGCGTCTCGTAATGATCCGGATTTTCTGATGCTGACAACTCGACGTGATCTAGCAATCAAGATTGCGTTACTGTGATAATACTATATATATATCTGGATACAATGATACAAATCTGTACTGGAAGACTTTACTATGCCATAATATCTGATCAAGAAGGAATTTATTTGATAAAGTTTGAAATGAAGCAAGGGAATCTGAATTACATATCAGACAGGGTAGGGAATTTTAGAAAGTAGTTGCTGATACCATACAAAGCCCTATTACAGCTTGCTTTAAAACGCAAACCTACAACACTTCATCTCAGACAACTTTGCATTGCCTGACAACCGTTGCCAGGCACAGAATGAATGGTGTTCGTTAGAAGGTGTGTTTTCACGGTAGAGTTTGTCCTTGTTAAACTATGAGTGAGTTTAAGCATTCGTCAAAAGATGAATTCGCTTCGATAAAAAATTAAATGAACATCTTACACACATTTTTATATTACGTATATTCATTCATCTGATGTGCAATTGTATGATTTATCAAATTCCAATTGCAAAACGATCATTACTTTTATATGTTTTTTAGTTTGCAGCGATTTTGAATTATATTGAATATCATTCGTATTATTGCTTCTTTCAAATCAAAATGTTTGTAATTACCTGGAAAATACAGTTATTTATTTAATTTATGTTGTTGTTGCTAAAAGGCGTATAATAAAGGTTTTGCTTCGATTCCCTTATCGTCTTGGAACCAAACGATACATTTTACAAGTGAGGCTGTGAAAGACGATAGTTTACAAGCGGCTATTGGGTACCGTGTATTGACAAAAATATTAATCTCGTCTTTACTCAGAAATCGTTTATCTCTCACTTCTGTTTGCAAGTTAAAACACCACCTCAATATTTGTTCCATTATTTTCCAATGATGTCAATAATTTGTGTGTGTAGTAAATCGAGAAAATTGTTTCCTAGTTTTATCGCCTTTTTTCACAGAATTTATTCAGTCTTGTAGATAGAGACCATTTTTCAAATTTCTGCTTCAATAATAGTATTGTCACTCCTAACTTTTGTACCAGGTAATATTTTGTTTGGTTCATGATAGCGATTTTCAAAGTTTAGAGATACTGCGGTAAATTCAACATAACGATGTACAATGTACAATGCCCTTTCGTTTTATATCACATTATTCAATAGTACATACTTGTTTATTCTAACAAGAATGACGTTAATAGTTAGGTATAAAATGGAACAGAATAAATAATTTGGAAAAAGGAAATCAAGAAAACTTGTTGAAGCTTTTAGAAAGAGTAGCCAATCAGATATATATGTTCGTGGTAATTAAACTTTTCCCCCTTCATCGTTTTGTGTAAGGCGGGTAGGACAAAACTTCATTAGCTGACTTTACATGCATTCAGTCGTGACCTATACTTATATACCTCCGTACTTTGGTAGAGTGTAAGAGATTTAGTTGAATTCATGAATTAGTTTTGTCAACCAAAAATTGTTTTTATACCCTTGATCAATCAAGCTTGCATTAAGCATAAATGTTCAAATGCGCATTGAACTAAATTGATTATTCTATTTCCATTCACGACTCACGTCGACTTATAATGAAACCTCGATATATATGGTATTGATCTGGTTTTGAAAAATTTGTGTTCATGGCTAAAAATATAGAAAAAAAGTCTAAGAGGAAAGAATTTGACTTGTGATCCACTACAGAGTAAATAGGGACGTGCCGAGGGAAATAGAACAAAACTGTAGCCCTACACAAAACATGGAGACACTGATTTTCCTTTTTCCACATATAGTATATTAGAACGTCATTGTGATGTCTGACAAGCATTACCATCTCTGGGGTGATTGGTATATAGAGCAATACTCCATCAAGACTAAAGGTATAGATACAAGGGCATAATTAGTTTGAGTAGAAAGGGATAATTAGAAAACTATTTAAATTTGTTTCGTGCGCCTATGTGATAAAACATATATGGTGAAGACTGCGGCTTTCAAAAGAATGCATATTAGTTGGATGTGTTCTAATTGCTCTTTTGAAAAGAGCTTAGTGGAGATCGGCCTATACATTGACTATTCATTTAGTACCGGAATATTGTTTTAATTTCGAATTTAATATACACATGTGATAATTTGATATATTTGACACACTTACGTAGCCCCATATATATATATATATATATATATATATATATATATATATATATATATATATATATATATAATTTTAAAGTTATTTGTACATTGTTTTATCAATGTATGAAAAAAAGCCACTTCCATTTAAAAGAGTTTTCTTCTATCCAAAGCTAACATTGAATCGATTATGGCGGAGATTTGAAGCTCTTTTACAATTTAATACTTGATTTTTAAACATTTAGGCAGTTTACATAATATAACTTTTAATATTAATAAATAAGAATCATCCGGAATCAGTGTCATCTACTACTTGGCTTGACAGAACAAATATCAACTTGTGAATGTCATATTTCAATGGTGTAGAGATCAAGTTCCTTTGCAGCATAGTTTGTCAATAAATTTATTATATTTGCTCTATAAAAGAATAAAAGGATGCGTATAAATTCATGAATCCAACCAAACGGTAGAAAAACATGAATTAAAGTGTTATGGGATGAGATTTCATAGGTGTTTATGCATTTCAGATTAAAACTATACCATTCACACACACACACACACACACACACACACACACACACACACACGCATGCACAAGAGCTCGAACGAAGCTATTTCTATGTACGAGGCATCGATGCATAGTTTCCATAGCTACAAGACCTATGTCTTTGCTGTTATAATGCTGCGGTAAAAGACTTGCTAGCATACTTTGCTGATAACTGTATTTTGGAGTGATGTGTTGACAAGTGGTTATAATCATTAATGCTTATTGAAATAAACAATTGTAAAAAAAGACAATAACCGTAGAACTAATATGATTGCACTTAATTAACGTCTGAGATATATCACACATGTTGTTTACAGCAAACTTGAATGTAATAATATCAACAATAATTACATATACAGTTTATGTTATTGCCGTTATTGTAGATTATTACATGTACGGTTGAAAATTACACTACATTTACGGTTGTTACATTTACGAAACTTAAATACATGTATAGATGTAACAAACGCAAACGTTTCTTTCCTTATGTCTCATGCGCACACATTTTCACTTTGTGCTACTTCATGGTTGAAAAGCACCCAAGTCTTACTTTATGATATAAAGAGCTCTATCTCTCAAAAGTGTCACAGTGATATTTGGAATAGAAAGATTCTCTGACTGCATGTTAACATGTAAAGAATTGAAGATTGACTGCATATTCCCACTGAGTGTTGAAAATTTTATATTTATTGAACTGTGAAAGGACGACTAAAATATACAAAAAATAAACAAAGGCATATGTTCTACCACATGAAAAAAAAAAAAAAAAAAAAAAAAAAAAAGAACGCAACGAATATAAAAAGCCCACATCTCCATGCGACCATGCGTTGCCTGACAACCGTTGCTACGTACCTTTATGTTTGATCATTTCAAAGGCGTATTCTTGAAACTTGTTTTATTACTCATAATGTCTTGAAGTAGAAAAATATTACCCAAAGCTTTGAGGTAAATTTTAGCATTCGCAAAAGATGAATTCGCTTTAGGCGTAAAGCTTACATGTACAAAATGGAAAACCATCCAAGCCATGAATATACTAGACACACAGATTCAAATTTAGAATATTCATTCTGTCGATGAACAATTTTATCAATTTTCATATTTCAAAAGGCTTATTTCGTTTACGGTTATTTTACCTTATACTGATTGAAATATCATGTGTAAAAGTGCATCCTTCAAATTATAATTTTAGCACTTAGATAGGAAATGAATATTATTACTTCGTATTTCTTTTGGGAAAAGGCATACGAAGTAAATTTTTTTATTAAATTCCCTTATCATCGTGGAAACCAACGATTGTTTCAACATAGAGTGGTAGTGGAACATGCTAGTTTTCAAAGAGAACTGGGGTACTTTCAATATAGTAATAGGCTAAATGGGTCAGAATCGTCTAGAGTTAGAAATTTTGTTGTCTCCTGCATTCTTTTGCAAGTTTAAAAATTACCTCAATATTGTCAGCAATTGATGTTCTATGATGTCAGTAATTTGTAATTTATGGGTTGCACATCGAAACAACATAAAAATGTCTAAATCAGACATATAAATGTTCAATTGAACATAAAGCGAATTCACAACCCGTATATATGCCTCCACAAGGCTTTCAATATATTTTTGTATTGAAAATCATGTTATCTTTCGAATACTATATATATATATATATATATATATATATATATATATATATATATATATATATATATATATATATATATATATATATATATATATATATTTGGTCAAAAAAGATGGATCTGCAACGTGGTCCTCAACAGATCTAGAATTTGTTATAAAATCACTTACATACTCGGGTAATCTTTCACTGGGACTCACATACATTCATATTATATCTGGATACTATGATACAATTCCGCACTGGGAGACTTTAATATAATATTTAAGATATCACTCCAGCTGGTCAAGAAGGAATTTATCTAATGAAGGTTTAATACGTTCCTACCATAAAACGCCCGATGACAGCTTGCTTTCAAGTGCAAACCTATAACAAGGTAACTTTGCGTTCCGTGACAACTGTTGCTATGTACCTTACATGTCTTTTCGTTCGTGCTTTCACAGTTACATTTTTCGTTGCTAAACTATGATTTAGTTTTACCATTCTTCAAAAGATTAATTAGTTTGTGATAATTTTTTTTTAAGTGTATGAAATTTAAAATCATCGTGGCCATGGACATATTAAAGACAGTTTAAAATTAAGTATATTCATTCCACAGATGAACAATTGTATAATTTATGAAATTTCAAGCGCAAACGATCATTATTTCAAGGGTCAATATGTAAATGCGCATTTAACTAAATTAAGTATTCTCTTCCATTCACGAATCATGAGGACTTGTAATGAAAACTTGATATATATAATACTGATCTAGTTCTGAAGCTATTCGTACATGGCCCGAATGAAGGAAAGCAAATTTAGATATGACAATGAGACTTGTGATTCACTACAGAGGCAATAGGGACGTGTCGAAAGAAACTGCACAAAACTGTAGCTCTACACAATGCATAAACTCATTGGTTTTGATTTCCACATATACTATATTAGTACTTCATTGCAATCGCATGAATGATTGGTATACAGAGCAATACACACACGCACGCACGCACGCACTCACACACACACACGCACACATAAAAACACAAATGCTCACACACAAATGGCTCGAATGAAGGTATTTCTATCTACGAGGACTTAAGGCATAATTTCCATATTTACATGACCTGTCTCATTGTGTTATAATGTCATCGTACAAGGCTTGCTATTGTGCTCTTTGATAACTGTATTTTCGAGTAATGTGTTTAAAACTGGTTATAATCTTTGTTGCTTGTTGGTTTTAACGGCACATTTAAGATAGTATTGGCTATACCATGCAGATCAAATCCGAGCTAAGTGCTCTTCCAAGGAAACACTGAGGCAACCGACGCGGGTAGGAGAGGGCGGGAATGAAACACGCGGTTATAATCTTTAATACGTATAGAAATATATTGTTAAATATAACATTAGAACTAATAGGATTTCAGCTTAATTAACGTGAGAATTATATCACACAAGTTGTTTACATTCATTGGATACCGAAGATTTTAAAAAAAATCTTCAATTCCAATTTAACATGGACTTTTTAAATTTTTCCCACCCACCCACCAACGCACATGACCTACCCGCACCAATACCCCCCAATATATATATATATATATATATATATATATATATATATATATATATATATATATATATATATATATATATATATATATATATATATAGACACACACACACACTCACATCGAAACTGATTGTTTCCCATATGAGATACTCAAATGTGTAACTAATGGTACAACTGTAAAGAACCCTTGTTCAATTCAGGTCGGGAACCGAGAATCGATAGACGGCATACTTAGTTAGTTTGAAGAATAGCGACTAATAGCGATACAAATAAGGTACACAACTCTGATTAGATGGTCTATGAGAACATGAAATGGAAATCAATTATCAGCCTTGTCTTGCTGATCGGTCCTGGCAGATGAATTGTGTTCGGGTCAAAGCCATTAGACGAGAACAATATGCTTGAGAAGAAGAGACATATTTATGGCCTTCAACTTTAAATGCACTCCATCTACTTTTAAGAAGAGTTCATATAGAAATCGTGTACAGATATAAAAGTATAACCAAGACCATTCCACAATTCCGATGGAGAACAAGACACCAGCTTTCCTTTCAATAAATTTGATACAAACATGTATCGACCGACTGGAATTAGAAAGAAATATGATGCAAGAAAAGTAACTAACATCACTTCAGAAAACAAGGCAGATCTTTGTCATAACAAATATTGTCAGCCATTTTTAGTGATCAAGTATCCGAATGGTTATTGGTTTTGGCGATACGTAATCAAATCTCATATCGTTTTTATAGAATGGAAACACTTTCTTAAAAGGCAGACATATCATGAAACTTGAAAATTCGCACGCTTTATCCCACATGTTGTCTCTAAGTAAAACATCGTATAACTGACAAGTTGGAAATTCTCTATTTTCAAGAGCACGAAAATTGAAAGAAAAAGTAAAAGTAGTAGTAGTTGTAATAGCGATAGTATGATAGCAGGTATATATATATATATATATATATATATATATATATATATATATATATATATATATATATATATATATAGAGAGAGAGAGAGAGAGAGAGAGAGAGAGAGAGAAAGTTATTTAGCATTTGATGGACCACATCTGAAACACAAAGTTGGTTTGAACATTATAACAAAATGTTTTAAGTTATCAGAGCTTCTGAAGCAGCTAAACTTTTACATAGTTTAGGAGAGAGAGAGAGAGAGAGAGAGAGAGAGAGAGAGAGAGAGAGAACCGTTATACCATTATTGTAGTTGTAGTCGTGGTTGTGATGCTGGTTGCTAGGTTGCCAATGGGAATGGAAGTATTTCTTTATGGTATGCTTCCATACCATGGTATTTGACATTTTGACATTAAAAAGTATAAAAGTCACATATATTATTTCTCTTGAACAATTTAGACATACACAGAAATGACGCGAAAACATGTATGTGTGGGTTGGAATTTCAGTTCCGGGATGAATGTCAATGTTTCAAGAGCGATAAGCTATCGGTCTAAGCACGGTAAACAAGTCAGTGTCTTCCAGTACGAATTTGTTTTATTCGGGTTACAGGTATCGGACTGTGCAAGTAGTGTTCAAACAGACAGGACCTACCATTATTTCGTTTATGTTAGCCCAAAATCATCGCACTTGGCGAAGATAATTAGGCACCTCTTTAAAAACAAAATCGGTGAAGATTGTAACAAAATCCAAGTGCATCTTGTACATTGGATGGTATCTGTAAAATGAAGACAACTCTCACACGCCTGAAAGATAACGAAGATAAAGACGTTATTGTCCAATTCTTCTAAAAGGCAAGGCACGCCCTCTTTGATATTTAAAGTAATATTTCCGATTTTTCTGAAGTTGTTGCTTTGTTAATATTTTTTTTTTATCTAATCATCTACAAAAATTTTATATCACCGAAAATGGTATCCGATTTTATATTCTTTCAAGAACAAAAGCAATTACAGCTACAACAATAATAATAATAATAATAATAATAATAATAATAATAATAAAAGCCCTGGTTTATAATTGCAAGAAGTAGACACTTTATTTCAATAATTTTCTTCATTTCGACGTTTGCACTAGTCGATATGTGGGAACAAAATATATATTCATATTTACCCTGTTTATATCAAACACACATTTACACCCACCCACACACACACACACACACACACACACACACACACACACACACACACACACAGACACACACTCAGAAATAAGAACATAATTGATAATAGAAATAATAATAATAATAACAATGAAAACAGGTCATTCAATCTTCTTCACGAGAAAATACTCATGCATAATTTGCTAAAATAGATACATTTCTTCTTCATCAACTGGGATTGTGGAAACCTGACAGTTAGAATACTATTCCGCCTGTGAAATCTTTAATTTCGATCGATTTTGGTTTATTTTGAAGCTATTGTAAATGCTTTTTTTATCAATGTATATTATCATGTCTTTATTCCAAATCAATCCAAATAATTCAAACAATTTGGTTAAAATTATTTCTGTTTGCAATTTGAATATGTATAATTTCATCAGCATATTTCCTTCTCAATAAATCAACTGAAGCTTTTCTCTTTCTGCTTGGAAATCATGAAAGTCTTAATGATAATTTACCTGATCTAATTCTGCTGCCCATCCCCTCTCCGCTCTCCCGCGCCTTAAATTTCAAAAAGTGTCCTTATTTCCAAAGAAAAAATAAATTGAATATTGCTGAGATTTTCAGCATTTTGGAAATTCAATACTTCTTTGGTTTTTTTTCCCCTTTTTAGCGGGATACTTAACTTGACTATAAATATTAATAAAAATGTTCACCCGGAAAAAGCTTCATGTACCACAAGGCAATTAAAAACATCAACTTATGTCTGTCATCTTTCAGCTGTGAAGATATCAAGTTCCTTTACAGAATGTTTTGCCGATTAATTTATTATCTTTCCTGGATAAAAAGAGAGAGTTAACGATTCACGAATTCAACCAAACGGTATAGAACTGAAGTGTGAAGGGATGAATTCTTTTTACACGAGATTGTATTTGCGCACAATTATATTACCCAAATCAAGATTAAAAGTATTACATACACACACACACACACACACACACACACACACACACATATATATATATATATATATATATATAGACACATAAGAACGAACACACACAAACTGCTTGAAAGAAGCTGTTTCTTTATACGAGACATTAAGGTATAGTTTCTTTGCGACAGGACCTATTTCTATGCCATATAGTGTTAATAATAAATGTAATAATATGAACAATAATTACATTTACAGTTTATGGTGTTGCCTTTTGGAGAAGTTTATTGCATGTGCGATTGAAAATTGTATTACATTCACGGTTGTTACATATACGTGAATTAAATACATTTACCGATTAAAAATACTTCTTGGTTGAATGGCACCCAAGTCTTGCTTTACGATAGAAATTGTGCTATCCCTCAAAACTGTCCAAGCGAGATTTGGGATGTGAAGATTGGAATATTATTCGTTTGTGTTACTACATGTTAGCGTGTAAAGAATTGAGGGTTGATTGCATATTCACATTGAGATTTACGAAATTTTATTATTTATTGAACGTATTTGAAACGGAGACTGCAATATACACAGACAAAAATGCAAATATTCTCTACAAAACCGGTAAAAAATCCACGGCATATAAAAAACCTGTAGCTTGCTTTCAAGAACAGCATGACTTCCATGTCGACAACACCTTTTCTCTAGGCGAGCATACATTGCATGACAACGGTTTCTACATACCATATGACTTGATTTGAAAGGCGTGTTTTCACAGTTTATTTTTTCCTTAGAATGTATTGAAGCAGGGAACAATTATTCAACCTATGAGGTAGTTTCTTAAGATGAATTAGCATGAGGTAAAAATCTTAAATGTATGAAAGTTAAAATCATGCAGCTCAGGAACATATTAGACACATAGTTTGATATTAGGAATATTTATTAAAATGTTATCATTTTCAAATTTCAGGCGCAAAAAGCGATCATCATTTCAAAAGGCTTATTTTGCTTGCAGTTATGTTACACACACACACACACACACACACACACACACACATATATATATATATATATATATATATTGAAATATAATTTGTATAAATGCATCCTTGAAGTTATCAGTTCCTTACTTACTTACGGAAATCACTTACATGTTAAATAAAGATGATTACTACATATTGTTGTAACCAAAAGGCGTGCAGAAAAGGGGTAAACATTATATTTTCCCAAGGGGTACTTGGGTATCTTCTATGGTACAGGTACAAAGCCAAAATCGTCTTTAATTAGAAATATATTCTCTCTTTCTTCTTTTTGCAGGTTAAAACACCACTTCAATTTCTCTTTATGTCTAAATGACAAATTCAAATATTCCGTTCAATATAAAGCAAAATTTCAACTAGTATTTCGGACTACACTGGGCTTTAAGTGTATTCGTAAATTCAAAACCATGTTATCTTTCGAATAATAATAATAATAATCCTCTTTATTTAGCGATCATAACAATTAGATCTGCTACTTGTTCCTCAACAGATTTGAGGTTTATACTATTAGAAATCACTTACACACACAGGTAAACTCACACACGCACTCACACACAGGTTGGAAATATATTTTACAATGATGAAATTATGTACTGGGAGTCCTAATTTATCTTTCTAGCTGGTCAAAAAGGAATTGATTTAATGAAGTCCTAAATGCAGCAAGCGAATTTGAATAATGTATCAACAGGGTTGGGAATTCCAGAAGATAGGTGCTGATACTATAAACAGTCCGAATACAGCTTGCTTTCAAGAGTCATCCTACAATACCTTATAACCAGACAACATTGCATTGCATGTCAACTGTTCGTGAACAAACATAACAGAATAGATTGTTATTTCAATCAAACAACAAGGTGATAGATGAAGATAAAGATAAAGTTACATGCCTGAGAGAGACATCTACAAACATATTAAATAACAATCTTCAAGAACTTTCCAACTGGGTCAAATTCTGATTAGTACATTTCAATCTCTCAAAAATAGAGTGTGTATTCTTTACTAACCGATAAACTAAATATTTACCTGATCTTGAATTTTCGTATGAAATTTTCGATTTGTTACATTTCATCGTTTGAAGTTATACTAGCATAAGCTGTATAGTGATCTAATCTGCTTCAATACGTATTGGTGATCCGTACAACCTTATCTAAAGATAATCGAAACAGAAGTTATTTAACTTATATTCATCCGATTCTAGAAGAAAGAAGACGCTGTTTATAGACATGCTATAGAATTATTTCGTCACATGATTTACATAATCTTTTATATGTTTAATACTCTCAGATGCAAAAATTTCAACGCCAGTAGCTTGATATCCAAAAATTCCTTAAAATGAAAAAATTGATATTTGCAATAAAATACTTTACATTTATATACCATTTTCCAGGCAAAAAACTTTAATCATTTTATAAATATTTTAATGGAACAAAAAATTAAGTCTGTTCGTATTGAATTCTATTCAAATATTTATCCAAGTGTCGAGTCCAGAAAAATAACACAACGTGTAAAGGTTTGATTTACATTCATTCAGTTAAGGGATACAGTGAAGTTTTAGACGTGTTGCGTTTGAGCTAAAATTCATGTACAACTTTGGAAGCATTATCAAATCAGAGATATATGTCTGTAGTAATCACACTTTTTCAATTTCATCATATTGTGTGAGGTGGGTTGGGTAAAGCTTCAATAACTAACTTTATATCAATTCAATCATGTCATATACTTGCATATCTCCGTAAATGGATGATGGGTAAGAGTTTTAGATTAATTAATAAATTAGTTATGTCAATCAATATTTAGTTTAGCATCATATATCAATAATGTTTGCACTAAGTGTAAAAGTGCAAATGCGTGCTCATTTAACTAAATTGACTATTCTATTTCCATTTGCAGTTCATGAGGACTTATAATGAAAACTTGATATATATGATATTGCTATGGTTCTGATTATTTTCGTGCATGGGCAAAGTTATACAAAACAAATCTAAACAAAACAATGTGACTTGTGATCCATTATAGAGTCAAAACAGACTTGCCTTAGGAAATTCAATAAAACTGTAGCTCTACACAATACACTGACTGATTCGTTTTAATTTCCACACATAGTATATGTAAGTATTCAAAAGATTGTTCTAATTGCCCTTTCAAAAAAAAAAAAAAAAACGCCGTGGAGAACGGACTCAGCCTTACCCTATCAGTTGAATACCGATTATTTTTAATAAATATTCCAATTTAACATGCAAATTTGCCTACTTTAACACATTATATGAAAACAAAAATCCATTGTGCGAACATCCTTTTGGAAAAATCACTATTACGGTACGTGGTAACCGTTGTCAGACAACGCACAGTAACCTGGAGATAAAGTTTTGTTAGTGTGGAAAACATGATTCCGTGGCTCTTGAAAGCAAGCTGTAGGCTTTTTATTGATACGTTCTTTGTTAACGTCTTTGTGGAGAATATTTGGATTTGATTTTGTATATACTAAAGTCCGCTTTTTAATGTTGTTCAATAAATATCATATAGTTTCCTAATACTCAATGGGCGTATGCAATCAACCCTCAATTATTACCGCATGTTAAAATGTAGTAACAGAAACGTACAATATTCCAATATTCACATCTCAGATTTCAGTTTGATAGTTTTGAGATATAACATACATTCAATTGTGAGGTAACATATATATATATATATATATATATATATATATATATATATATATATATATATATATATATATATATATGTTTGTGTATGTCCAAAATATAAAATATGCATATTACATTGGAATATGTAAGAAAATAAATTTGGGTCTTAAATGAAAAGTCAACGTCTCGGCTGGTCTCCGCGGCACTCTTTCCGAAAGAGCAATTAGAATAATCTTTTGAATCCTTACAACACATACAACCCTTATGGATTCTTTTCAAATCCACTGTCTCTACAATATATGTTCATGACAGAGACGCACGAAACAACTTTAAACAGCTTTGGTATTATACCTTTCTACCTTTACCCGTTGAGGGGTACTGAATTCTATATCCGTGAGATTGCAATAGTTGTCAGGCAACACAATGAAGTACTAATATAGTGTATGTGGAAATGAAAACCAACGAGACTATGCTTTGTGTAGAGCTACAGTTTTGTGAAGTTTCTTTCTGCACGTCCCTATTGCCTCTGTAGTGGATCAGAAGTCTCATTGTTATGTCTAGATTTGCTTTGCATCATTCGAGCCATGTACGAATATCTTCAATATCATATATATCAAGTTTTCATTACAAGTAGTCATGATTCGTGAATGGGAGAGAATAGTTAATTTAGTTAAACATTTACATATTGACCCTTGAAATAATGATCGTTTGCGCTTGGAATTTGATAACTTGTAAAATTGTTCATTTGTGGAATGAATATACTTAATTTGAAAATGTATGTAATATGTTCATGGCCACGATGATTTTAAATTAAATACATTTTAATTTTTTATCACAATCAAATTAATCTTTTAAAGAATGGTAAAACTAAATCATAGTTTATTAACGACAAAAGTGCATATAAGATATTATGGGTTGTATGTGTTGTTAGGATTCAATAGTTGTCACGGAACGCAAAGTTGTCTTGAGACGAAGTGTGGGAGGTTTTCACTTGAAACTTTTTAGCAACGAATTACATCTTCTTTAAATAAATTCCTTCGTGACCAGCTGCAGTGATATCTTCAGTATTATATTAAAGTCTCCTAGTATGGAATTGTATATTGGTATCCAGATATAATATGAATGTATGTGAGTCCTGTGTAAGGTTACACGAGTGTGTGTAAGTGATTTTATAACAAAGTCTAGATCTGTTGAGGACCATGTTGCATATCCATCTTTTATGACCAAATGTGTTATCTTATATATATATATATATATATATATATATATATACATATATATATATAGTATTAGTATTATAATTTTTCGAAAGATAACATGATTTTCAATACACCACTACACTGAAAGCCTTTGTGAGGCATATATAAAGTTTGAGAATTCGCTTTATGTTAAACCGAACATTTATATGTCTGATTTAGACATTTTTATTTTGTTTCGATGTGCAACCCATAAATTACAGACATCATGGAACAACAATTGCTGACAATATTGAGGTGACTTTTAAACTTGCAAAAGAATGCAGGAGACAATAAAATTTCTAACTAAAGACGATTCTGACCAATTTAGCCTATAACTATATTGAAAGTACCCCAGTTCTCTTTGAAAACTAGCATGTTCCACTACCGCTCTATTTTGAAACAATCGTTGGTTACTTAATAGTACGCCTTTTCCCAAAAGAAATATGAAGTAATAATATTCATTTCCTATCTAAGTGCTAAAATTATAATTTAAAGCATACACTTTACACATGATATTTCAATCAGTATAATGTAAAATAACCGCAAACAAAATAAGCCTTTTGAAATGATCATCGTTTTCCACTTGAAATATGAAAATTGATAAAATTGTTCATCGACAGAATGAATATTCTAAATTTGAATCTATGTGTCTAGTATGTTCATGGCTTGGATGGTTTTCCATTTTGTACATGTAAGCTTTTCGCCTAAAGCGAATTCGTCTTTTGCTAATACTAAAATTTACCTCAAAGCTTTGGGTAATATTTTTCTACTTCAAGACATTATGAGGAATAAAATACCTTTCAAGAACGAAAACGCCCTTGAAATGATCAAACATAAAGGTATGTAGCAACCATTGTCAGCCAACGCATGGTCGCATGGAGATGTTGTAGGAATTGAAGTCGTGATTTCATGGCTCTTGAAACCAAGATTTGGGCTTTTTACACGTCCCGTTCTCTTTTTTTATTATTTATTTATTTATATTTTACCTTTGTGGTAGAACATGTAGAAGAACATTTGCCTTTATTTTTGGTGTATATTTTAGTCCCCCTTTCACAGTTCAATAAATATACAATTTCCAACACTCAGTGGGAATGTGCAGTCAATCTTCAATTCTTTACATGTTAACATGCAGTCAGAGAATCTTTCTATTCCAAATATCACTGTGACACTTTTGAGAGATAGAGCTCTTTATATCATAAAGTAAGACTTGCGTGCTTTTCAAACATGAAGTAGCACAAAGTGAAAATGTGTGCGCATTCAGATGGGATAGTATTGTCAGACATAAGGAAAGAAAAGTTTGGGTTTGTTACACCTATACATGTATTTAAGTTTCGTAAATGTAACAACCGTAAATGTAGTGTAATTTTCAACCGTACATGTAATAATCTATAATAACGGCAATAACATAAACTGTATATGTAATTATTGTTGATATTATTACATTCAAGTTTACTGTAAACAACATGTGTGATACATCTCAGACGTTAATTAAGTGCAATCCTTATAGGTCTACGGTTATTGTCTTTTTTACAATTGTTTATTTCAATAAGCATTAATGATTATAACCACTTGTCAACACATCACTCCAAAATACAGTTATCATCGATGTATGCTGGCAAGTCTTTTACCGCAGCATTATAACGCAAAGACATAGGTCTTGTAGCTGTGGAAACCATGCCTCGGTGCCTTGTACATAGAAATAGCTTCGTTCGAACTCTTGTGCTTGTGTGTGTGTGTGTGTGTGTGTGAATGGTATAGTTTTAATCTGAAATGCATAAACACCTATGAAATCTCATCCCATAACACTTTAATTCATGTTTCTCTACCATTTGGTTGGATTCATGAATTTATAAGTATCCATTTATTCTTTTATAAAGCAAAAATAATAAATTTATTGACAAACCATGCTGCAAAGGAACTTGATGTCTACACCATTGAAATATGACATTCACAAGTTGATATTTGTTCTGCCAAGCCAAGAAGTAGATGACACTGATTTCGGATGATTCTTATTTACTACTACTACTACTACTAATTATTATTATTATTTTTTTTTTAACGAGGATAACATATTTGGTCATAAAAGTCCTTTCTGATACATGATCCTCAACTGATTTGAAATTCATATCATTATAAATCACCTACACACTCACAATCTCATATTTTATCTGGATACAATGATACAATTCTGTATTAGGAGATCTTACTATGTCATTCTAGCTGATCAAGAAGGAATTTATTTGATAAAGTGTGAAATGAAGCAAGAGAATCTGAATTACGTATCAGACAGGGTAGGGAATTTCAGAAAGTAGTTGCTGATACCATACAAAACACTGTAACAGCTTGCTTTTAAACGCAAAACCTACAACACTTCATCTCAGACAACTTTGCATTGCCTGACAACTGTTGTCAGGCACAGAATGAATGGTGTTCGTTAGTAGGGGTGTTTTCGCGGTAGAGTTTGTCCTTGTTAAACTATGAGTGAGTTTAAGCATTTGTCAAAAGATGAATTCGTTTTGATACAAATTTAAATGTATGAAATTTAAAACCAGCCAGGCCATGAACATCTTGCACTCATTTTCATATTACGTATATTCATTCATCTGATGAGCAATGTAATGATTTATCAAATTCCACTTGCAAAGGGATCATTACTTTGATACGCTTAACTAGTTTGCAGTGATTTTGAATCATACTGAATATAAATGCGTATAATTACTTCTTTCAAATCAAAATGTTTGTAATTACCTGGTAAATACAGTTATTTATTTCTTATTTTTTTACGAGAAGGCGTACAATAATGGTTTACTTCGATTCCTTTTTCGTCTTGGAGCAAAACGATACATTTTACGAGTGAGGTTGTGACAGACGATAGTTTACAAGCGATATTGGGTACCGTGTATCGACAAAAATATCAAAATCATCTTTAGTCAGAAATCGTTTATCTCTCACTTCTGTTTACAAGTTAAAACACTACCTCAATAATTTCTTCCATTGTTTTCCAACGATGTCAATAATTTGTGCGTGTAGGAAATCGAAAAAAAGATAGAAAATGTCTAAATCGTAGATATAAATGTTCCGTTTAATATAAAAAGAAATCAGACGACACACACCTTGCATTGTATTCGACTATTGAAAACCATGTCATCATTTTAATGTGAATATAAGAGAGTCACTGTACATTAATTGATTTTCGTGGGACTCTGTTTCCAAAATTGTGCACACAAGAAAAGAGATTGGAGACGGTTTTAAAAGGTCATTCTTAGCTGGGCATTTGACTTTCAGGTTTCTAGCAAATACGAGTCCTACGAAAATTGCCACCACATGCTCAAAAGTAAATTGGAAGTATTATGGGAGTTAACTTTTTGATGAATTACATACTGTTGCAAACATAAAACCAGTAAAATAAAAGATTTAGAACGATTGAAGATTTGAAATGCGTGGGAGAAAATTTGAAAAGACTTGCGTGCCGCGAACTTTGTAAAAGGGTTAAAATCTATTGATAACGATTTGTATATGCTGAGTAATTACAGGTCAACAGTGATGTGCCAAACATAATTAAGCAATGTTTTATCCTACACCAGATCTTGGAACACTGAATTTAGTATCAACGAGATTTTATCTCAGTAGGGCTTTGTGCTGTTTCATAGCAGTTGCCATGAGGTCAATAGTTTGGGTGTATTTTTCTCAGTAGGGCTTTGTGCTGTTTCATAGCAGTTGCCATGAGGTCAATAGTTTGGGTGTATTTTACGGAATCCCACTGAGTACCCAAGGTAAATCTCCTAGATACTATTGTGCTTACCAGAAGGCGAGAATATAAAAAAGCTTATGGTTGTTTCCTAGTTTTATCGCCTTTTTTCACAGAATTTATAAGTCTTGTAGATTGTGACCATTTTTCAAATTTCTGCTTCAATAATAGTGTTGTCACTACTAAGTCTTTTATCAGAAACGTTTTGTTTGGTTCATGATAGCGATTTTCAACGTTTAGCGATACTGCGTTAAATTCAAAATAATGATAAACAATGTACAATGCCCTTTCGTTTTATATCATATTATTCAATAGTACATACTTTGTTTATTCTAACAAGAATTCCGTTAATAGTTAGATATAAAATGGAACCAAATAAATAATTTGGTAAAAGGAAATCTAGAATTTTTTTTTGACTTGCTAGTTAAATGTAAAGCTTTTAGAAAGAGTAGCGAATCATATATATTTGTTCGTAGTAATTAAACTTTTCCCCGTTCATCATTTTGTGTAAGTCGGGTAGGACAAAACTTCATTAGCTGACTTTACAAGCATTCAGTGGTAACCTACACTTTTATACCTTCGTACTTTGGTGGAGTGTAAGAGATTTAGTTTAGTTCATGAATTAGTTTTGTCACCCAAAATTTGTTTTTATACCCATCAACAATTAAGCTTGCATCAAGCATAAATGTGCAAATGCGCATTGAACTAAATTGATTATTCTATTTCCATTCACGACTCACGTCGACTTATAATGAAACCTCGATATATATGGTATTGATCTGGTTTTGAAAAATTTGTGTACATGGCTAAAATTATAGAAAACAAATCTAAGACGAAATAATTTGACTTGTGATTCACAACAGAGTAAATGGGACTTGCCGAGGGAAATTGAACAAAACTGTAGCCCCCCACAAAAAATGAAGACACTGATTTTTTTCCACATATAGTATATTAGAACGTTGTTGTGTTGTCTGACAAGTATTACCATCTCTGGGGTGATTTGTATATAGAGCAATACTCCCTCAAGACTAAAGGTAAAGATACAAGGGGATATTTAGATTGAGTCGAAAGGGATAATTAGAAGACTAGTTGAATTTGTTTCGTGCGCCCATGTGATAAAACATATATGGTGAAGACAGCGGCTTTCATAAGAGTGCATATTAGTTGGATGTGTTGTAAACATTCAACAGATTGTTCTAATTGCTCTTTTGAAAAGAGCTTAGTGGAGACCGGCCTATACATTGCCTGTTCATTTAATACCTAAATATATTTTAATTTCGACTTTAATACACACATGTGATAATTTGATATTTTTGACACACATACGCACAAACAGACTCGGGTAACCTTACACTGGGACTCACATACGTTCATATTATATCTGGATACTATGATACAATTCCGCACTGGGAGACTTTAATATAATATTTATGATATGACTCCAGCTGGTCAAGAAGGAATTTATCTAATGAAGGTTTAATACGTTCCTACAATAAAACGCCCGATGACAGCTTGCTTTCAAGTGCATACCTACAACAAGGTAAACTTGCGTTCCGTGACAACTGTTGCTATGTACCTTACATGTCTTTTCTTTCGTGCTTTCACAGTTACATTTTTCGTTGCTAAACTATGATTTAGTTTTACCATTCTTCAAAAGATTAATTAGTTTGTGATAAATTTTTTTTAAGTGTATGAAATTTAAAATCATCGTGGCCATGGACATATTAAAGACAGTTTAAAATTAAGTATATTCATTCCACAGATGAACAATTGTATAATTTATGAAATTTCAAGCGCAAACGATCATTATTTCAAGGGTCAATATGTAAATGCGCATTTAACTAAATTAAGTATTCTCTTCCATTCACGAATCATGAGGACTTGTAATGAAAACTTGATATATATAATACTGATCTAGTTCTGAAGCTATTCGTACATGGCCCGAATGAAGCAAAGCAAATTTAGACATGACAATGAGACTTGTGATTCACTACAGAGGCAATAGGGACGTGCCGAAAGAAACTGCACAAAACTGTAGCTCTACACAATGTATAAACTCATTGGTTTTGATTTCCACATATACTATATTAGTACTTCATTGTAATCGCACGGATGATTGGTATACAGAGCAATACACACACGCACGCACGCACGCACGCACTCACACACACACACGCACACATAAAAACACAAATGCTCACACACAAATGGCTCGAATGAAGGTATTTCTATCTACGAGGACTTAAGGTATAGTTTCCATATTTACATGACCTGTCTCTTTGTGTTATAATGTCGTGATATAAGGCTTGCTAGTGTGCTCCCTGATAACTGTATTTTCGAGTAATGTGTTTAAAACTGGTTATAATCTTTGTTGCTTGTTGGTTTTAACGGCACATTTAAGACAGTATTGGCTATACCATGCAGATCAAATCCGAGCTAAGTGCTCTTCCAAGGTAACACTGAGGCAACCGACGTCGGTAAGAGAGGGCGGGAATGAAACACGCGGTTATAATCTTTAATACGTATAGAAATATATTGTTAAATATAACATTAGAACTAATAGGATATTCAGCTTAATTAACGTGAGAATTATATCACACAAGTTGTTTACATTCATTGGATACCGAAGATTTAAAAAAATCTTTCAATTCCAATTTAATATGGACTTTTAATATTTTTACCACCCGCCCACCCACCAACGCACCTCACCTACCCACACAAACACCCCCCATATATATATATATATATATATATATATATATATATATATATATATATATATATATATATACACACACACACACACATCGAAATTGATTGTTTCCCATATGAGAATCTCAAATGTGTAACTAATGGTACAACTGTAAAGAACCCTTGTTCAATTCAGGTCGGGAACCGAGAATCGATAGACGGCATATTTAGTTTGTTTGAAGAATAGCAACTAATAGCGATACAAATAAGGTACACAACTCTGATTGGATGGTCTATGTGAACATGAAATGGAAATCAATTATCAGCCTTGTCTTGCTGATCGGTCCTGGCAGATGAATTGTGTTCGGGTCAAAGCCATTAGACGAGAACAATATGCTTGAGAAGAAGAGACATATTTATGGCCTTCAACTTTAAATGCACTCCATCTACTTTCAAGAAGAGTTCATATAGAAATCGTGTACAGATATAAAAGTATAACCAAGACCATTCTACAATTCCGATGGAGAACAAGACACCAGCTTTCATTTAATAAATTTGATACAAACATGTATCGACCGACTGGAATTAGAAAGAAATATGATGCAAGAAGAGTAACTAACATGTCAGATCTTTGTCATAACAAATATTGTCGGCGATTTATAGTGATCAAGTATCCAAATTGTTATTAGTTTTGGCGATATGTGATCAAATCTCAAGTCGTTTTTATAGAATGGAAACACTTTCTTAAAAGGCAGACATATCATGAAACTTGAAAATTCGCACGCTTTATCCCACATGTTGTCTCTAAGTAAAACATCGTATAACTGACAAGTTGAAAATTCTCTATTTTCAAGAGCACGAAAATTGAAAGAAAAAGTAGTAGTAGTAGTAGTTGTAATAGTGACAGAATTATAGCAGATATATATATATATATATATATATATAGAGAGAGAGAGAGAGAGAGAGAGAGAGAGAGAAAGTTATTTAGCATTTGACGGACCACATCTGAAACACAAAGTTGGTTTGAACATTATAACAAAATGGTTTAAATTATCAGAGCTACTGAAGCAGCTAAACTTTTACTTAGTTTAGAAGAGAGAGAGAGAGAGAGAGAGAACCGTTATACCATTATTGTGGTTGTGGTCGTGGCTAGGATGCTGGTTGCTAGGTTGCCAATGGGATTGGAAGTATTTCTTTATGATATGCTTCCATACCATGGTATTTGACATTTTCACAATTAAAAGTATAAAAATCACATATTTTTTCTCTTGAACAATTTAGACATACACAGAAGTGACTCGAAAACATTTATGTGTGGGGTGGAATTTCAGTTCCGGGGTGAATGTCAATGTTTCAAGAGCGATAAGCTATCGGTCTAAGCACGGTAAACAAGTCAGTGTCTTCCAGTACGAATTGTTTTATTCGGGTTCCAGGTATCGGACTGTGCAAACAGTGTTCAAACAGACAGGACCTACCATTATTTCGTTTAAGTAAGCCCAAAGTCATCGCACTTGGCGAAGATAATTAGGCACCTCTTTAAAAACAAAATCGGTGAAGATTGTAACAAAATCCAAGTGCATCTTGTACATTGGATGGTATCTGTAAAATGAAGACAACTCTCACACGCCTGAAAGATAACGAAGATAAAGACGTTATTGTCCAATTCTTCTAAAAGGCAAGGCACGCCCTCTTTGATATTTAAAGTAATATTTCCGATTTTTCTGAAGTTATTGCTTTGTTAATATTTTTTTTTTATCTAATCATCTACAAAAATTTTATATCACCGAAAATGGTATCCGATTTTATATTCTTTCAAGAACAAAAGCAATTATAGCTACAACAATAATAATAATAATAATAATAATAATAATAATAAAAGCCCTGGTTTATAATTGTAAGAAGTAGACACTTTATTTCAATAATTTTCTTCATTTCGACGTTTGCACGAGTAGATATGTGGGAACAAAATATATATTTATATTTAACCTGTTTATATCAAACACACATTTACACCCACCCACAAACACACACACCCACACACACAGACACACACACACACACACTCATACGAGAAATAAGAACATGATTGATAATAGCGATAATTATAATAATAACAATGAAAACAGGTCATTAAATCTTCTTCACGAGAAAATACTCATGCATAATTTGCTACTATAGATACATTTCTTCGTCATCAACTGGGATTGTGGAAACCTGACAGTTAGAATAGTATTCCGCATGTGAAATCTTTAATTTCGATCGATTTTGGTTTATTTTGAAGTTATTGTAAATGCTTTTTTTATCAATGTATATTATTATGTCTTTATTCCAAATCAATCCAAATAATTCAAACAATTTGGTTAAAATTATTTCTGTTTGCAATTTGAATATGTATAATTTCATCAGCATATTTCCTTCTCAATAAATCAACTGAAGCTTTTCTCCTTCTGCTTGGAAATCATGATAGCCTTTATGATAATTTACCTGATCTAATTCTGCTGCCCATCCCCTCTCCGCTCTCCCGCGCCTTAAAATTCAAAAAGTGTCAATATTTCCAAAGAAAAAAGAAATTGAATATTGCTGAGATTTTCAGCATTTTGGAAATTCAATACTTCTTTGAGGTTTTTGTTTTTCCTTTTTTGCGGGATACTTAACATGGCTATAAATATTTAAAAAAATGTTCACCCGGAAAAAGTTTCATGTACCACAAGGCAATTAAAAACATCAACTTATGTCTGTCATCTTTCAGCTGTGTAGGTATCATGTTCCTTTACAGAATGTTTTGCCGATTAATTTTTCTTAACTGGATAAAAAGAGAGAGTTAAAGATTTACGAATTCAACCAAACGGTAGAGAACTGAAGTGTGAAGGGATAATTTTTTTTACACGAGATTGTATTTGCGCACAATTATATTACCCAAATCAAGAATAAAACCATTGAACACACACACACACACACACACACACACACACACACACACACACACACACTATAGACACATAAGCACGAACACAAACTGCTTCAAAGAAGCTATTTCTATATACGAGGCATTAAGGTATAGTTTCTATTACGACAAGACCTATTTCTATGCCATATAGTGTTAACAATAAATGTAATAATATGAACAATAATTACATTTACAGTTTATGATGTTGCCTTTTGGAGAAGTTTATTGCATGTACGATTGAAATTTGTATTACATTTACGGTTGTTACATATACGTGAATTAAATACATTTACCGATTAAAAATACTACTTGATTGAATTGCACCCAAGTCTTGCTTTACAATAGAAATTGTGCTATCCCTCAAAACTGTCCAAGCGAGATTTGGGATGTGAAGATTGGAATATTATTCGTTTGTGTAACTACATGCTAGCGTGTAAAGAATTGAAGGTTGATTGCATATTCACATTGAGATTTACGAAATTTTATTATTTATTGAACGTATTTGAAACGGAGACTGCAATATACACAGACAAAAATGCAAATATTCTCTACAAAACCGGTAAAAAATCCACGGCATATAAAAAACCTGTAGCTTGCTTTCAAGAACAGCATGACTTCCATGTCGACAACACCTTTTCTCTAGGCGAGCATACGTTGCATGACAACGGTTTCTACATACCATATGACTTGATTTGAAAGGCGTGTTTTCACAGTTTATTTTTTCCTTATAATGTATTGAAGCAGGGAACAATTATTCAAAATATGAGGTGGTTTCTTCAGATGAATTAGCATGAGGTAAAAATCTTAAATGTATGAAAATTAAAATCATGCAGCTCAGGAACATATTAGACACATAGTTTGATATTAGGAATATTTATTAAAATGTTATCATTTTCAAATTTCAGGCGCAAAAAGCGATCATCATTTCAAAAGGCTTATTTTGCTTGCAGTTACGTTACACACACACACGCACATTTATATATATATATATATATATATATATATATATATATATATATATATATATATATATATATATATATATATATCTTGAAAAATAATGTGTATAAATGGATCCTACAAGTTGTCAGTTCCTTACCTACTTACGGAAATCGCTTACATATTAAATAAAGATGATTTCTTCATATTGTTGTAGCCAAAATGCGTGCAGAAAAGGGGTAAACATCATATTTTCCCAAGGGGTACTGGGCTATCTTCTATGGTATAGGTACAAAGCCAAAATCGTCTTTAATTAGAAATATATTCTCTCTTTCTTCTTTTTGCAGGTTAAAACACCACTTCAATTTCTCTTTATGTCTAACTGACAGATTCAAATGTTCCGTTCAATATAAAGCAAAATTTCAACTAGTATTTCGGACTTCACTCGACTTTGAGTGTATTCGTAAATTCAAAACCATGTTATCTTTCGAATAATAATAATAATAATACTCTTTATTTAACGATCATAACAATCCGATCTGCTACGTGTTCCTCAACAGATTTGCAGTTTACACTATTGGATAGGTGACGATCCTATAAACAGTCCGAATACAGCTTGCTTTCAAGAGTCATCCTACAATACCTTATAACCAGACAACATTGCATTGCATGTCAACTGTTCGTGAACAAACATAACAGAATAGATTGTTATTTCAATCAAACAACAAGGTGATAGATGAAGATAAAGATAAAGTTGAGAGATGAGAGAGACATCTACAAACATATTAAATGACAATCTTCAAGAACTTTCCAACTGGGTCAAATTCTGATTAGTACATTTCAATCTCTCAAAAACAGAGTGTGTATTCTTTACTAACCGATAAACTAAATATGTACCTGATCTTGAATTGTGCTATGAAATTTTCGATTTGTTACATCTCATCGTTATACTAGCATTAGATGTTTAGTGATCTAATTGGCTTCAATACGTATTGGAGATCCGAACAACCTTATCTAAAGATAATCGAAACAGAAGTTATTTAACTTATATTCATCCGATTTTAGAAGGAAGAAAACGCTGTTTATAGACAAGCGATAGAATTATTTCGTCACGTGATTTACATAATCTTTTATATGTTTCATATTCTCAGATGCAAAAATTTCAACGCCAGTAGCTTGATATCCCAAAATTCCTTAAAATGAAAAAATTGATATTTGCAATAAAATACTTTACATTTATATACCATTTTCCAGGCAAAAAACTTTAATCATTTTATAAATATTTTAATGGAACACAAAATTAAGTCTGTTCGTAATGATTTCTATTCAAATATTTATCCAAGTGTCGAGTCTAGAAAAATTACACAACGTGTAAAGGTTTGATTTACATTCATTCAGTTAAGGGATACAGTGAAGTTTTAGACGTGTTGCGTTTGAGCTAAAATTCATGTACAACTTTGGAAGCATTATCAAATCAGAGATATATGTCTGTAGTAATCACACTTTTTCAATTTCATCATTTTGTGTGAGGTGGGTTGGGTAAAGCTTCAATAACTAACTTTATATCAATTCAATCATGTCATATACTTGCATATCTCCGTAAATGGATGATGGGTAAGAGTTTTAGATTAATTAATAAATTAGTTATGTCAATCAATATTTAGTTTAGCATCATATATCAATAATGTTTGCACTAAGTGTAAAAGTGCAAATGCGTGCTCATTTAACTAAATTGACTATTCTATTTCCATTTGCAGTTCATGAGGACTTAAAATGAAAACTTGATATATATGATATTGCTCTGGTTCTGATTATTTTCGTGCATGTTCAAAATTATACAAAATAAATGTAAACAAACAAATGTGACTTGTGTGATCCATTATAGAGTCAAAACAGACTTGCCGAAGGAAATTCAGTAAAACTGTTGCTCCCTACAACACACCGACTGATTCGTTTTCATTTCCACACATAGTATATTAGTACATCATTATCATGCCTGCCGCTTATTTTCTCAGATGACTGGTATACACTACAGCACCCCATCAAATGTTAAAGGCTAAAATTCGAGAGTATATTTGGTTTGAGCAGAAAGCTATAATATCAACGCTGTTTAAAGTTGTATCGTGCGTGTGTGTCATAAACAAATCTATGGTGAAGACAGTGGCTTTGAAACTAGTGCATATGTGTTCGATATGCTGTAAGTATTCAAAAGATTGTTCTAATTGCCTTTTCAAAAAGAACGCCGTGGAGAAAAGACTCAGCTTTACCGTATCAGTTGAATACCGATTATTTTTTAATAAATATTCCGATTTAAAATGCAAATTTTATATTTTTGACACACACAAACACAGACACAGACACACAAATACAGACACACACTCATATATACTTCAGCGTTGTGAAAATGATTGTCAGTCATATTGAGATGCTTGAATCTATAAATAATCATACAATTCCAAAGAATGTTTGTTGAATTTAGGTCGAGATCTGAAGAATCGGAAGACGTCATATTTAATTGGTTTAAAGGATAACTACTAATATCGATATAAACAAGGTAGACGACTCTTTTAGGAATGCCTGTGTGACATTAAATGGGAGTCAATTATCAGCCTTCTCTTTCTCATCAATTTGTTCTGGAAATGAGTCATTCAAACTGTGTAACGAACCTCGACGTATCAGTACGTTAACATTAGACGAAAACAATATCCTCTCCAGGAAGAAAACCATTGACTGACCTCAGTTCAAGATGTTGAAGAAAATTTAATCGCTTCAGCAATTTAAGCGCCGTATACACCGACTCATTGGCTCTATGCATGTTCTCAATAATTGCCTTTTCAAAGCTATTTTGGTTGATGTCAAAATATGTTTTGTCTAAATAGTGATATGAATACCTTAAAACCTACGAAGGTCACTATTTGTAATTGTTATTTTAAGACGGTTTATATTATCCATAAATGTGTTGATACAATGAACTTATTTACTTTGCGGAAGAGTTGCTATATGCTCATATTGAAATCGTATACGAACATACATATATCAACCATTGGATTCTACGTTACCGGTGGAGAGCAGAATACCAAATTTGGTAGACATTTTATTCATGTGTATTCGTCAGCTTTTAAAGAGTGATAAATTCAAAGCAAGGCTGTTAATGTGGCGACAGATAATAAAATCCCAGATGATTTTACTAGAAAGGAACACATGGGTGACGCTCCAAGAAGCTTGCATGGGGAGCTTTAAATTGTTTTACATTTACAGTTTTTACATTTACTGGACTTGAGTAGATTTACGGGTTTTACAAACGAGAACTTTTCTTTCCTCATGTCTGACATTACTATCCTATTTGTATGCGTACAAAGTTTCACTTTATATTACCTCATTGTTAAAAAGCTCCTAAGTCTTACTTTACAACTGAATGTATGCTATATCACAAAACTATCAAACTGAGATTTGGGAATTGAATATTGGAATATTGAACGTTTCTGTTACTACATTTTAACGTGCAGTAATAATTGAGGGTTGATTGCATACGCCCATTGAGTATTAGGAAACTATATGATATTTATTGAACAACATAAAAAACTGACTTAAATATATACAAAAACAAATGCAAATATTCTCCACAAAGACGTTAACAAAGAACGTATCTATAAAAAGCCCACAGCTTGCTTTCAAGAGCCACCGAATCATGTTTTCTACGCTAACAAAACCTTATCTCCAGGTTACTGTGCGGTCTCTGGCAACGGTTGTTACGTACCTGAATAGTGATCTTTTCAAAAGGGTGTTCGCACAATGGATCTTGATTTTTTTATAATGTATTGAAAGTAGGCAAAAGTTATCAAAACCTAGGAGGTAGATTTTAGCATTCGACAAAATGAACTCGTTTTATTTTAATATCTTAAATGCACAAAATTGAAAACCATCCAATTCAGGAACATATTAGATCCCAAGTTTCAAATTAAGAATATTCTTCTGCCGATGCGTCATTTCCTCATGTTTCATAATCCACGCCCAAAACGATCATTTCAAAAGGCTTATTTCATTTGCAGATATTTTACATTATACTGTTTGAAATATCATTTGTAAAAATACATCCTTTAAATTATCACTTTTGTACCTAGATTGGAAATGAAGATTAGGTTTCTTGTGGAAAGACTTACTATAAAGAACAGTTATTTTTTTAAGTCTATTCCCTTATCATCGTTGAACCAACGGTTCTCTGAGAACATAATGGTAGTGAAACCGGATAGTTTTTTTTAAGGGTACTGCAGTATCCACAAAATAGATTTTTTATCCCCTTTTTTATGAGAGTTAAAATACCGTATCAACTTTGTCTTTAATATTTCTTCAATGATGACTGTAATTTATGGGTTGCACATCTAAACAACAAACAAATGTCTAAATCATGCACATAAATGTTCTTTTCGATAGAAAGCGCATTATCAACCCGTATTTCTGACTACAAAACGGTTTTCACTGTATTTGTGCATTCAAAGCAATAATAATAATAATAATAATAATAATAATAATAATTATTATTATTATTATTATTTTTTAACGAGGATAACATATTTGGTCATAAAAGTCTTATCTGATACATGGTCCTCAACTGACTTGAAATTCATTTGTTTATAAAATCACCCCCACACACTCCCAATCTCACATTATATCTTGAGAAAATGATGCAATTCTGTACTGGGAGACTTTAATATGTCATTCTAAAGTTTGAATTGAAGCAAGGGAATGTGAATTACTTGTCAGACAGGGTAGGGAATGTCAGAAAGTAGGTACTGATGCCATGCAAAGCCGAATTACATCTTGATTTGAAACGCAAGCCTACAACACTTCATCTCAGACAACTTTGTAATGCATGACAACCGTTGTCCTTGTTAAACTATGAGGGAGTATAAGCATTGGTCAAAAAATGAATTCGTTTTGATACAAATTTAAATGTATGAAATTTAAAACCATCCAGATCATGAACATCTTACACACATTTTCATATTACGTATATTCATTCATCTGATGAGCAATGTAATGATTTATCAAATTCCAATTGCAAAGCGATCATTACTTTGATATGCGTATTTACTTTGAAGTGCTGTTGAATTATACTGGGTGAAACATAATTCGCATAAATGCTTCTTTAAAATCAACATATTTGTAGTTACTTGGGAAATAAAGTTACCTATTATTTTTTAGTGAATCGCATGCAATATAGTTTTGCTTCGATTCCCTTATCGTCCTGGAATCAAACGATACATTTTTACGAATGAGGTTGTGAAAGACGATACTTTACAAGCGGTATTGGTTTAACGTGTATCAACAAATAAATTTAAAATGGTCTTTAGTCAGAAATCGTTTATCTCTTACTTCGTTTTGAAGTAAAATCCACCACAATTTTATCTTCCATTATTTTCTAGTGATGTCAAAAATATGTGTGAGTAGTATAATAGAAAAAAGGATAGAAATATCTAAATCATAGATATAAATGTTCCGTTTAATATAAAGCGAATTCAGACGACACACTACTTGCATTATATTCGACTATTGAAAGCCTTGTCATCAGTTGAATATGTGACTATAAGGATGTTACTTAATATTCATCTATTTTAGTCGGTATCCGTTTTCGAACTTTTGCACACAAGAAACGAGATTGGTCACGGAGACGGCTCTAATAGATCCTTCATAACTGGGCATTTACATTTCAGGTTTGCAGTGAATACGAGTTTTCCGAAGGTTGCTACCACATGATGAAAAGTAAATTTAAAGTATTCTGAGAGTGACCTTTTTGAGGAATTACCTACTGTTGCAAACATGAAACCAGTAAAATGAAAATATTTAGAACGATTGAAGATTTGAAATGTGTGGGAGAAAATTTGCAAAGACTTGAGTATCGTGATCTTTGTAAAAGGGTTACAATATATTCTCAACAATTTGTATATGGTGAGTAACTGCAAATGAACAGGGATGTGCCAAACAAATTGAACAATGTTTTATCCCTACACCAGATCTTGGAACATTGATTTCAGTATCAAAGAGATCTTATCTCAGCAGGCTTTGTGCTATTTCATAGCGGTTGCCATCACGCTAATAGTTTGGTGTATTGTACGTTATCTCTCTTAGTACGCAAGGTAAATATCGAAGATACTATTTTTTTTAACAGTAGAAGGCGAGAATATAAAAGAAGCTTATGGTTGTTTCCTTGTTGTATTGCAGTTTTTCTCCGAATGTAATGAGAGTTGTAGATTGGGAACATTTTTCAAATTCCTGCTTCAGTAATAGTGTTGTCACTATTAAGTCTTCTGCCAGATAATTTTTGTTTGGTTCATGATTGCGATTTTCAACGTTTAGAGATACTGCGTTAAATTCAACATAATGATATACAATGTACAATGCCCTTTATATCACCTTATTCAATAGTACTTACATTTTTCATTCTAACAAGAATTCCTTTAATAGTTAGATATAAAATGGTAGTGGAACATGCTAATTTTCAAAGGAAACTGTGGTACTTTCAATATAGTTATAGTCAAAATGTTTCAAAATCGTCTTTCTTTATAAATGTTTTTGTCTCCTGCATCCATTTGCAAGTTAAAAAATCACCTCAGTATTGTCAGCAATTGTTGTCCTATGATGTTTTTAATTTATGGGTTGCACATCAAAACAACAACATACAAATATCTAAATCAGACATATGTATGTTCCATTGAATTTAACTTTTTTAAATTATTTATTTCTAAAACCACGAAAATTTATATCCACGAAAAAAATGTCTTCAGTAGCAATCTTACTCCCAAAAGTTTAAAGATAACATTTGTATAAATGAATACAATGAAAGCTGTTTGACGTCCAAAATACGGCTAGAAATTTTGCTTTCCATTGAACAAAAATGTTAAAGGAAAGGAAATAATTACATATATGGTATTCGACACGATATAATATATAAACACTGCCAACGGAATAAAACTTTTGAAATAATAATCATTTTGTGGTTGGAATTCTGAAAATTAAAAAAATTGCTCATAGACTGAATAAATATACATAATTTCAAACTGTAATTATATTCATAACATTGACTATAATTATTTCAGAAATCTAAAATTAGAACTTTAATGAATGTCTATTTGTCAAATTTTAAAAATTCATTTTTTGGTTAATATAATATTTGTCTCCTTTAATACATTCTGGAAGGGACCCCCCCCCCCCCAAAAAAAAAATAAATAAAATAAAAAAAAACAACAAAACACAAACCCAAATAAGCACTAGTCCTTTGAAACAACACCATTCATTAGGTACATAGCAACCTTTGTCAGGCAACGCAGTAGAGCCTGGAGAGAAGGTCTAGTGGTATGGAAAATATTGTTCAAAGGCTCGTGAAAGCAAGCTGTGGTCAGGTTTTTAGATCAATGTCTGGAAACATGTCGTGATTTTAAAGAGGACAGCTTTACATAGAGAACTGTTTGTATTTGAAGGGAGTAACTGGACGTGGGATGATCGATGCCTTGAAGACCAATACAAATAGTATAGCTTGGTGACAGAGACACACATAACACCATAAAGAAATCATGCGAGGTAAATTACTTGATCTTCAGTGTAATGGAGAAGGACTCAGATTTTAATTGTTAAAACACTATATTTAACATTCAGAAGGAAATCAACCATTCTTGCTTTATGAAAAAAAATACATGACACGTGTTTTCTTACTTTGTAAAATTGACTATCATGTTACCCAGACTATATTGAACTTTTAAATTATTATATGATATTATTATAAATATCATCCGTATAAAAACTGTAATCTTGTTAACAATATTAGTGTGTGATAAAGTTCAGATTATTTTCGTCTTAAGTTGTTTTTCTCCCCTTAATTAAAATATCTAACATTACAGCTGGTGCTCAAATATATTTAAGACACGACTATGTTTGTGCACACATTCTTGTAAGCCTGCGCCTTCCCGGTTTTCTAATTTAATATGATAAAGTTGTATCCTTATATAGATCCAGGCAGACAGACTGACAGACAGACGGGCAGATAACGTGGAATAAGCTTTTCTCAATATTGTTGAGATATCCAGTTAAGTAACGATTATCAGGAGTATAAATACATTTCTTTATGCTACAAGTATTTGATCATTATTAATTAATTGATTAGTTGGTATTTAAAAGCACATCAACACATGAAAGGTTATATAATGCCGAGGGAAATGGAGTAAAGTGTCTTGTCAAAGTACACACCGCGGCGGCTGACGGAGCCTAGTCTGTACAGGATTGGAACCCGTATCCTTGTGGTTGCAAGTCTGGGAATCTAATCACTGAGTTACAGCGGTTCATCTGTGATACTTAAATGAATCGCTCTGATGATTAAACGAATTGCATAACATATGTACATACATTTGTTATGCATAAATTAAATAATTGCAAATACTGCTACTAGTGTCACCTATAAAACTATTATTAATACCACGGTACAAACTATCTCTATTACTTCATTACCGTTGTTTTATTATTATTTGTTGTTGTTGTTGCTGTTGTTATTTCCACAATTACTGTTATCATCATTACTCAGGTAGTAGAAATATTAAAAATGTTAAGACTCAAACATGGTGCGAGGAACAAGTCATACTAAAATTATTGTCTGTTAGTATTTGGCAACAGTTGTAGCACACTTGCACTGATATCACAAAGGACCTTAATATTACCACTTTGTTATCAAATTGATGATGTCTGTTTCAAAGACAAAATTTATATCTTTATTTTGATTACCTGCCTTAAACGATTTTGCCTAAAAAAAAATCAAACTTTTGTTAACCATGTCTTTTATGCGAGACACTTTCATAAAGAGCATTCACGATTTCTAACAATTAAAAAAAGTATACTTTGAATTAGTGATAGTGAAATATAATGATAAAATGATTATAAAAAAGTGTAAAAAAAACTTTAAAATAAAGCGTAGTCAAAGATTTAAGAATGTGTATAGTCATAATGGAATTAAAATACTTCGGTCTTGATAACATGTCAGGCAGCTGACATGTCTTTTTGTTAAGGATATCTTCTCGGTCTTGATAACTTGTCAGGCGATTGACATGTCTTTATGTTAAGGATACCATCTCTGATCAGGATGGATTTGGGTTCATAATTAGTTTACCACTAACACCCATTTTGATGATAATGAGGCGGCAGATAATCTTGGCCTCGTCCAATAAGTAATCACCTCCATTCAAATGAAACAGAAGGTAAGACTGTTTGTACTAGTACTACATCTGAAGTTCACAGCTCTAAAGACATACTTGAATTGCTATATCCAACGGTTAATAGTTGATCTGGGAATTCGGCCAGGCAATACGCGTATTCCCTGGAAATGTGAAACTACAATTATTTTTTATTGACACTTACTCCTGATGTTGCCCCGAGTGTAAGGAATCATGCTTCTAGGTCTCTCCACTCCATATATATATATATATATAAATATATATATATATATATATATATATATATATATATATATATATATATATATATATATATATATATATATATATATATATATATATGTGGTATGTATACTTTTATATTAAAACTAAACGAGGCTTACGAAAGGTTGCCTGGAGATTAGGTGTTGTGAATATGGAAGTCATAATTCCGTGGCTCTTGAAAGCAACCTGTAGGCTTGTTATAGTTAGCGTTCTTTTTAACACCTTTGTGGAGAATATTTGCATATGTGTGTGTGTGTGTGTGTGTGTGTGTGTGTTTTAGTCCCCCTTTTAAAATCGTTCAAAAATATCAGATAATATCCTAATACTTAGTGGAAAGATATTAGGAAACACAATTTACGTTTGTTAAACCCGTATATGTATCTAAGTCCCGTAAATGTAATACCTTAAATGTAATACACTTATCAACAGTCCATTGGAATAAACTCACCTAAAGGCAATAACATAAGCTGTAGATTAATTATTGTTCATTATTTTAAAAAAAAAATCACTTAGCTTTCATTTACTCGGCATTATAAAGCCACTAATGTTTAAAAACTGCCGTGAAAACCAACAACCAATAAAGATTATAACCAGTTTTAAACACATTACTCTAAAATACTGATATCAATGAGTAGAATAGCAAGCCTTTTATTACAACATTATACACAAAGAGATAGATCATGTAATATGGAAACTATACCTTCACTCCTCGTAGATAGAAACACCTTCATCTGAGTAATTTGTGTGTGAGCGTTTATGTATATATATATATATATATATATATATATATATATATATATATATATATATGTGTGTGTGTGTGTGTGTGTGTGTGTGTGTGTGTTTGTGTTTCTGTGTGTGTGTGTGTGTGTATGAATGGTATATGTTTAATTTGAAAACAAAAATTCCATAAACGGAACACCAAATAAAAATTCATCCCATAATACTTCAATTCATGTTTCTGTACCATTTACTTGGATTGATGACCTGATAAATATCCTTTTTATTCTTTCATTTGGTAAAAATAATAAATTATTTTGCAAAACATCCTGCAAAAGAACTTGATATCTACACAGTTGAAACATGACACACACGAGTTAATATTTGTACTGCCTAGTAGTTGGTGACATTGATTCCGGATGACCCTTACTTATTAATATTCAAAGTTATGTTAAATATGTTACATGAAAAAAACAAGTACCAGATTTCCAAAAAGCAGGAAGTCTCAGCCGTATTCGGTACATTATTTGCTTTGTAAAGAAAGAAACTTGGATTCATTATATGCTTTGGAAAAAAGAAACATCTATAAATGGAAGTGGCACGGAGGGGGGGGGGCGGGCGGGTCGTACAGGCGAGCTAATCTATTTGAAGCAGACAGTTCCTTCAAGAGCACGAATGATTCCTAATAGGAAGCAAAACGCTTTTTTTGAATTATTGATAATGATATAAACTTATGCAAGAGAAACGTATTTGTATATTTCAGTGAATTAGAATAAAGATATAAGAGCACACACTGCGAAAAGAAAAATAAACTCTCTCTCTCTCTCTCTCTCTCTCTCTCTCTATATATATATATATATATATATATATATATATATATCTATATATATATATATATATATATATATGCTTTGTGTGTGTGTATGTGTATGTGTGTGTGTCCAAGATATGAAATATTCATATTAAATTGGAATATGTAGTAAAATAAATTTGGGTCTTAAATGAATAGTCAACGTCTCAGCCGGTCTCCACGGCAATCTATCCCAAAGAGCAATCAGAATAATCTTCTGAAACTTACAACACATTCAACCTATATGCACTCTTTTCAAAGCCACTGTCTCCACCATATATTTTCATGACACAGACGCACGATACAACTTTAAACAGTTTTGATATTATAGCTTTCTGCTCACACCAAATATGCTCTCGAAATTTTACCTTTACCCTTGATGGGGTAGTGTATACCAATCATCCATGAGATTGCAGTGATTATCAGCCATCACAATGAAGTATTAATATATTCAATTCAATAGTTTTTTATCATAAGCATTCATATGCTTATAGATTACATATTACAAATATTGCATGGTTATCAAATACTATATATACAACGTTAAACATGAAATCAAAAAGGTAATTGTCAAGAGCTGGAAAGGAGAGGATGGACAAATAAACACCATCTTTATAATACAATAATGTAAAAATAATAATCTCTCTTTTATTTTAAACGCTTCATAAATTTTTTTAGCTAGTGAACATATTATTTTCTTATTACTTGAAGTTAATAGTTCAGTATACTGGTGCGTGGCTGGTTTATTCCAGAAGTACTTTTGGATTAAGTTTATAATATGAACTGTAAATCTGTTGTAGACCATGTAGCAAATCCATCTTTTATGACCAAATTTGTTATCCTCGATAAATAAATAAATAAATAAATAAATAAATAAATAAATAAATATATTATTATTATTATTATTATTATTATTATTATTATTATTATTATTATTATTATTCGAAAGATAACATGGTTTTAAATTCACGAATACAATGAAAGCCATGTGTCGGAGGAAATACGGGTTGAGACTTCGCGTTATTTAAACGGAACATTTATATGGCTTATTTAGACATTTTTAAGTTGTTTCAGTGTGAAACCCATAAATTACTGACATCATAGGACAACAATTGCTGACAACAATGACGTGGTTTGTTACATTTCAAAGCAGGAGGGAACAAAATTTCTAACTAAAGACGATTATGACCTATTTTACCTGTAACTATATTAAAAATACCCCAGTACTCTTAGAATGTTTCATGTTTCACTACCTCTCTATTCTGAAAGAATCGTTGATGACGAGAGAATCAAATGATAACTTTGGTTTATTCTACGCATTTTTCCATAAGAAAGATGAAGTAATAATCTTCATTTCGTATGTAAGTACAAACATTTTAATTTAAAGGATGCATTTTTGCACATGATATTTCAATCAGTAAAATGTAAAATAACCTTAAACGAAATAAGCCTTTTACAATGTGTGGAATATGAATAATAAAAAAAATTGTTCAACGACAGAATGAATATTCTTAATTTGAATCTGTGTGTATGTAGTAAGTTCATGATCTGAATGGTTTTAAATTATATACATTTAAGATTTTCACCTAAAGCAAATTCATCTTTTGCGAATGTTAAAATCTACCTCAAAGTTTTGCATAATGTTTCCCTACTTCAAGACATTATGAATAAAAAATCAATTGACCTCTCCGCGAACACGCTTTTAAAATGATCAATAATAAAGGTACGTAACAACCGTTGTCAGGCAACGCATGATCACCTGGATATGTTGTTGGCATTGAAGTCACGATTCCATAACTCTTGAAAGCAATCTGCATTCTTATTATACGTTGCATTCTTTTTTTTATCGCCTTTTGTGGTAGAACATTTGCCTCTGTTTTTTGTGTTTATTTTAGTCCCCCTTTCAAAATAGTTCAATAAACATTATATCATCAAACTGAATTCTTTACATGTCAACATGCATTAAGAGAAACGAAGAATATCCCAATCTTTACATTCCAAATATCACTTTGACAGTTTGAGGTATATCACTCTTTTTATTGTAAAGTAAGACTTGGGCCCTTTTCAACAATGAAGTAACACAAAAAGTGAAAATGTGTCTGCATTCAAATAGGATAGTATTGTCAGATATAAGGAAAGAAAAGTTTATGTTTGTTAAACCTGTAACTGTATTTAAGTCCAGTAAATGTAACAACCGTAAATACAATGTAATTCTCAACCGTACATGCAATAATCTACCCTAACGGCAAGAACATAAACTTTATCTGTAATTATTTTTGATATTATTACATTTAGTTGATTGTAAACAATAGGTGTGATATATCTCACACGCTAATTAAGTACAATCCTATTGGTTCCAAGGTTATTTTTTATAATTGTTTATTTCAATACGCATTAAAGATTATAACCCCTTTTCAACACATCACACGAAAATGCAGTTATCAGCGAAGTACATGAGCAAGCCATGTATTGCAATAATATACCGGAAAGAGATAGATCGTGTAGCTATGGAAACTATGCATCAAAGCCTCATACATAGAAATCGCTTCATTCGAGCTCTTTGTGTCAGTGCGTTTGTGTATATATGTGTGCATGTGTGTGTATGTATCTGTGTGTGAATGGTATATTTTTAATTTGAAAAAAAATTGCATAAGTGGAACACCCATAAAATCTCAACCCATAACACTTTAATTCATGTTTCTCTACCAATTGTTTTATATTTTTTTTTATTCGTGAATCGATTAGTATCCTTTTATTATTTTGGGAAGCAAAAGCTAATAAATTAATTGACAAAACATGCTGCAAAGGAACTTGATATCTACACCATTAAAAGATGACATTCAGAAGTTAATATTTGTACTGCGAAGTAGTAGATTACACTGATTGCGGATGACACTGTTTTATTAATGTTCAAAGTAATGTTAAGTATGCAGCTTACATAAAAAAACAAGTATTACACTTCCAAAAAGCTTGAAATCACAGCCATATTAGAATCATTATTTGCTTTAGATAGAATGAAACTGTTTTAAATGGAAGTGTCCTTGTGGAGGACGGGGTAGAAGAGAAGTGGATCAGGTAATCTATTTAAAGCAAGCGGTTTCATAAAGACCATTACTGATTTCTAATAAGAAGAAAAAGGCTCCTTGGAATTATTGATAATAAAATAAAGTGATGAAAGAAAAATGTATTTTAGCAAGATTGTTGGAAGAATTTGCAGTGATTTGGAGTATACACTATTAGTAAAATATTATAAAAAACTTTATATATAAAACAATATATATATATATATATATATATATATATATATATATATATATATATATATATATATATATATATATATATATGGAGGTGGAGGTACTAAATTAATAAGCAAAGTATAGGCCGGTCACCTCGGTGCTTTTTTCGAAAGAGATTAGAATAATCGTTTGAATCTTTACAACACATCCAACCAATATGAACTCTTTTCAAAGCCACGGTCTCCACCATGTATTTTTATGACAGAGACGCACGAAACACCTATAAATAGTTTTCTAATTATCGCTTTCTACTCAAACTAAATAAGCCTTCAGATATTCACCTTTAACCCTTGATGGGGTATTGTAGTGTATACCAATCATTTTAGAGACGGCAATAGTTGTCATGCATTACAAAGACATACTAATATACTTCATGTGGAAAAAGGAAAATCAGTGTCTCCATGTTTTGTGAAGAGCTACAGTTTTGTTCAATTTCCCTCGGCACGTTTCTGTTTACTTTGTGGCGGATCACAAATCACATTGTTTTATCTATATTTGTATTGTATGATTTTGCACAGCTATGAAAATTTTCAGAACCAGATCAATACCATATATATCAAGGTTTCATTGCAAGTCCTCATGAGTCGTGAATGGAAAGAGAATAATCAATTTAGTTCAATGTGCATTTACACATTTACATTTAATGCAAACTTGATTGATGAAGGGAATAAAAAATATTCGCTGACAAAACTAATTCATGAATGAAACTAAATCTCTTACACTCCACCAAAGTACGTAGGTATACAAGTGTAGACCACGATTGAATGCATGTAAAGTCAGTTAATGAAGCTTTGTCCTATCCGCCTTACACAAAACGATGAACGGGGAAAAGTTTCATTCCTGCGAACATATATATCTGATTCGCTACTGTTCTTCAAAGCTTTAAATGACTTTTAGGTGACAGATCAAAGTTTTCAAAGAAATTTTGGTGGCTTCCTTTTCGAAATTATTTATTATGTTCCATTGTATATCTAACTATTAAAGGAATTCTTGCTAGAATAAAAATGTAAGTACTATTGAATAATGTGATATAAAACGAAAGGGCGTTGTACATTGTACATCATTATTTTGAATTTAGTGTAGTACGTCTAAACTTTGAAAATCGCAATCATGAACCGGAACAAAATATTATCTGTTAACGAGTTACTAGTGACAACACTATTATTGAAGCAGGAATTTGAAAAATGGTCCCAATCTATTGCTCCTAAAAAATATGGGAACAACTGAGTTAAAACCAGGAAACAACCATAATCTTTTTATATTTTCGTCCTCTGTTAAAAAATAGTACCTTGGATATTTACCTTATGTACTCAGTGAGATACCGTAAAATACACACAACCTATTAGCGTGATGGCAACCGCTATGAAAGAGTACAAAGCCCTACTGAGATAAAATCTCGTTGATACTAAAATTAATGTTCCAAGATCTGGTGCAGGGATAAAACATAGTTTAATTGTGTTTGGCCCATCCCTGTTGACCTGTAGTTACTCACCAGATACAAATTTTTGCAAATAGATTTTAACCCTTGTACATAGAGCACGATACGCAAGTCTGTTCAAATTTTCTCCCACACGTTTCAAATCTTCAATCGTTCTAAATCTTTTCTTATTACTGGTTTTATATTTGCAGCAATAGGTAATTCATCAAAAGGTAACTCTCAGAATACTTGAAAAAATTGTTGGATCATATGGTGGCAATTTTCGAACAACTCGTATTCGCTACAAACCTGAAATTTAATATGTTTTCTTTTTTTTTTTTTTGATTTACTACACACACAAATTGGAAAGCAATGGAAGAGAAAATTGATGGGGTGTTTTAGCTTGAAAAAAGAAGTTAGAGATAAACGAGTTCTGACTAAAAACGATTTGATTTCTTAACTATATGCACGGTTTCCATAACCGCTTGTAAACTATCATCTTTCACAACATCTGTCGTGATTTGTATCGCTTAATTCCATGACGATAAGGGAATCGAAGCAAAACTTTATGGTATGTCTTTTTGCTAAAAACTATGAAATAAATAACTGTACTTACCACGTAATTACAATATGTTGATTTAAAAGAATCACTTATACAAATGATATTTCACTCAGTATAATTCAAAATCACTGTAAATTAAGTAAAGTGTTGATCGTTTTGCAATTGGAAATTGGTAAATCATATAATTGCTCATCAGATGAATGAATATACGTAATTTGAAAATGTGTGTAAGATGTTGGATGGTTTTAAATGTCATACATTGAAATTTTTATCACCAACGAATTCATCTTTTGACCAATGCTTAAACACCCTCATAGCTTAACAAGGGAAAAAATCAACTGTGAAAACACTCCTTTTAACGAAGGACACTCATTCAGTACACGGCAACAGTTGTCAGGCAACCTGCAGTTGTCTGAGATGAAGTGTTGTAGGTTTGCGTTTCACTGCAAGCTGTAATAGGGCTTTTTATGTTATCAGCACCTACTTTCTGGAATTTCCTAAGTGTCTGATTCGTAATTCAGATATCCTTGTTTTATTTCACACTTTATTCAATAAATTCCTTCTTGTTCAGCTAGAATGATATATTAAAGTATCCCAGTTCAGAATTGTATCACTGTATCCAGATATAATGCAAGGGGTGGGGAGGGGGCAATTTCCCTCGGACGCCAGGCGAAAGGGGTCGCCGTCAGGAGTTTGGGATATTTTAATGGGATTTTGCAGCAGAAATTTTCATAGTGTTTCACCTTCATCTTAGTGTAACGGGGGTAATTCTTTACAAAACTTATATTCAGGAGGAGGGAGGTGCGAAGGAGGAGGGAGATTGGCAACTGACATAAAAACTGTTCTCTGTAGCAAAGTAGGGTCGCCACTATACCTGCTCGACCATGATGTGTGATGTGTGCAATTTTTGAGAACGTGCAAAGAGGCAATGAGTCGGCGCTTACATTGATGAAGTGATTAAAATTATCTTCAGCATCTTGAACTGGGAGCAATAAATGTTTTTCTCCTGGAAAGGATATTGGTCTCCTCTATGACAACATACTGAAACGTCGAGGTTCGTTATACAGTTTGGATGGCTCTTTTCCAGAACAAAAGTGATTGATGAGAAAGAGAAAGCTGATAATTGATTCCCATTTAATGTTCTCACAGGCTATCCTACCAGAGTCGTCTACCTTGTTTATATCGATATTAGTAGTTATCCTGTAAACTAATTAAATATGCCGTCTTCCAATTCTCTGGCTCCCGACCTAAATTGAACAAGCATTCTTTAGAACTCTATGATTATTAATAGATTCAAGCATCTGAAGATGCCCGACAATCAGTTTCACAACGCTGGAGTATATACATATGTGTGTGTGTCTGTGTTTGTGTGCCTGTGTTTGTGTGTGTGCAAAATATTAAATTTGCATGTTAAACAATACACACTCAGTTTTGAGATTGAAATGTACTAGTCATAATTTGGCCAATTTGGAAAATTCTTGAAGATTAACATTTATTATGTTCTAATATGTCTCTCTCAGGCATTACCTTTATCTTTATCTTCATCTATCACCTTGTGGTCTGATTGAAATAACAATATAGTATGTTCTGTTTGTTTTACGAACAGTCGACAGGCAATTCAATGTTGTCTGGTTATAAGGTATTGTAGGTTGACTCTTGAAAGCAAGCTGTATTCGACTTTTATATGGTATCAGAACCCTATCTTTTGGAATTTCCAACACTGTTGATACATAATTCAAATTCGTTTGCTTTATTTAAGACTTCATTAAATCAATTCCTTTTATACCAGCTAGAAAGATAAATTCGGACTTTCGGAACAGAATTTTATCACTATAAAATATATTTCCAATCTACGTGTGTGTGAGTATGCCTGGGTGTGTGTAAGTGATGTGAAATAGTATAAACTGCAAATCTGTTGAGGAGCACGTAGCAGATCGGACTGTTATGATCGTTAACTTAAGATTATTATTAATTTTATTATTATTATTAGTAGTAGCAGTAGTAGTAGAAGTAGTAGTAGTAGTGGTAGTAGTATTCGAAAGATAACATTCAAAGCCGAGTGTAGTCTGAAATACTAGTTGAAATTTTGCTTTATATTGAACGGAACATTTCAATCGTTGATTTAGACATTTTTATATTGTTTCGATGAGCAAGTTATAAATTACTGACATTAGTGGACAGCAATCAAAAAGAAATTGTGGTGTTGTTTTAACTTGTAAAACGTAGTAAGAGAGACAAAATGTCTAACTAAAGACGATTTTGGATTTGTACCTATACCAATATAGAAGATACCCCAGTACCCCTTGGTAAATATGATGTTTACCCCATTTTTGTACGCCTTTCGTTTAGTACAATATGAAGTAATCATCTTTTTTATAATGTAAGTGGTTTCCGTATGTAAGTGCGGAACTGATACCTTCATGGATGCATTTATACAAATTATATTTCACTCAATATTATATAGCATAACTGCAAACAAGATAAGCTTTTTGAAACGATGATCACTTTTTGCGCCTGAAATTTTAAAAATGATAACATTTTAATGAATATTCTTCATATCAAACTATGTATCTAATATGTGCCTGGCCTGTGTGGTTTTAACTTACATACATTACCTGAAGCGAATTCATCTTAAGAAGAACACTAAAAACTACCTCATAGGCTTAAATAATTGTTTGCTACTTTAATACATTATTTGGAAAATATAAACTGTGAAAACACGCCTTTCAAAAGATCAGTCATATGCTAAGTAGAAACCGTTGTTCGGCAACGTATGCTCGTCTCGAGATAAGGTGTTGTCGACATGAAAACCATGCTCCGTGGCTCTTGAAAGCAGTCTACAGGCTTTTTATAAGCCGCGGAGTTTTTTTGACCAGTTTTGTAGGGAATATTGGCATTTTTTTCTGTGTATATTGCAGTCTCCGTTTCAAATACGTTCAATAAATACCATATAATACCATCTCAATGGGAATATGCAATCAACCCTCAATTCTTTACATGCGAACATGTAGTAACAGAAACGAGAAATATTCCAATCTTCACATTCCAAATCTCACTTTGACAGTTTAGAGAGATAGCACACGATCTATCGTAAAGCAAGACTTGTGTGCCTTTTAGCCAAAAAGTATTTTTAATCCGTAAATGTATTTAATTCCCGTATATGTAACAACCGTAAATGTAATACAATTTTCAATCGTACATGCAATAAACGCCCCTAAAGGCAACGCCATAAACTGTAAATGTAATTATTGTTCATATTATTACATTTATGGTAAACACTATATGGCATTTAATAGGTCTTGTCTCTATAGAAACTATACCTCAGTGCCTCGTATATAGAAACAGCTTCTCTCAAGCAGTTTTGTGTGTACGTGCTTATTAATGCGTGTGTGTGTATCTTTGAATGTGCGTTTCAATGGTTTATTTTTAATTTGAGTAATTCAGAGTAAAAGCATTCCCATGTAAAAATTCGTCCCTTCATACTTCAGTTATCTACCATTTGGTTGAATTCATGAATCGCTAATTCTCTCTTTTAATGCAGGAAAGATAATAAATTAATCGGCAAAACATTCTGTGAATAAACTTGATATCTACACAGCTGAAAGATGACAGACACAAGTTAATGTTTTTAATTGCCTTGTAGTACATGAAACTTTTTCCGGGTTATCATTTTTATTAATATTTGATAGTTATGTTAAGTGTGTCGCTTAAATAAAAAACAAACAAACAATTCCTGTATTTTTTCTTCTTTAAATAAGGACACTTTTTGAAATTTAAGTGGGGGGGGGAGGAGTGGAAGGGGAAGGGGCAGCATAATTAGATCAGGTAAAGTTTCATAAAGGCTTTAATGATTTCAAAGCAGAAAGAGACAAACTTCCTTTGATTTGTTGAGAAAGAGATCTACTGATGAAATTATATATATATATATATATATATATATATATATATATATATATATATATATATATATATATATATATATATATATATATTCAAATTGCATACAGAAATAATTTTAACAAAATTGTCTGGATTATTTGGAGTGATTTGGAATAAAGACATACTAATATACATTGATAAAAACCCCATTTCCAATAATTTCAAAATAAACCCCAAATCGATCGAGGTTAAAGATTTCAGAGGTGGAAAACCATTTTAACTCTCAAGTTTCCACTATCCCAGTTGATGAGGAAGAAGTTTCTCTATAGTAGCAAAATTATGCCTGAGCATTTTCTCGTGAAGAAGATTTAATGACCTGTTTTTATTTTACAGATGTTATTTCCAATGTACAAGATGACCTTGGATTTCGCTATACTATTTACCGATTGTTTTGTTAAAGAGACGCCCAATTATCTTCGCTATGTTCGATGGTATCGGCCTTATTCAAACGAAATAATGGTAGGGCTTGTCTGTTCGCATACTACTGGTACAATTCGAAACTTGAAACCCGAGTAAAAGAAATTCGTTTTGAAAGACACCCGCCTGGATTACCACCCTTATACCGATAGCCTATCCCGCTTGAAATACTGACATTAATCCCAAGACTGAAATCCCAAGCCACACATACATATCTTCGAGTTATTTATGTGTATGTCTACATTATCCAAAAGAAATGATATATCAATGTGTGCGAATTTTATACTGTAATATGTCACCATGTCAAATACAATGGTATAGAAGTATCTCATAAAAACTACTTCAGTTTCCATTGGCAAACTGGCAACCAATAGCACAACCACGACCACAATAATGGTATAATAGTTTTGTTTTTCTCTCTCTCTCATTTAAAAAAGTACGTTCTGTTTCAGCAGTTCTGATATTTTAAAACTTTTTGTTACGATGGTCATACAAACTTTGTGATTTAGATTTGGCCCATGAATATTCTGAACAAATATAAAAAAGCACATCATTTGCTATGAGCGGTACCTCAATCTCCATCGTCTACGAACACAACATATGCAGTTGCGAAATGTTGCAGATACCCAATACGTGCTATCTATTATACACAATCCGTTACATTTTAGCTACGCTTAATTCATATGGACCAAAACAGGTATTCCTATGTATTGAACATTATCTTATAGTGTCTTGATGAAAGTAATCGTATTAAATGGAGAAAACACATAGTAAAAGAGTGGTTTAAGAACTAGGGAAGACGAACATCATTCTCTGTTAGTATTTATGGCATATGATGATCAAAGAGAAATGTATTTACATCAATAATGGCATAATTATATATCATTGTTTGTGAATGTTATGTTTGATGATAATCCTAATACCTTGACGAGCCTAGCTAGTTTTCTCTATCTTTCTTTGACAAGAGGACAACATTTATGATGCATGCAATCAATCATGCAAAACATCTATGGTGTTCATGTTACCGGTTGTTAGTGCGCACCACGCTCCAGCGTAATGTTATAATGTTTCTATGTATCATGAACGGCGGCCTGAAATATCATTTTTATACTCCCTCTACCTTTCTCTGCATATATATATATATATATATATATATATATATATATATATATATATATATATATATATATATATATATATATATATATATATATGTGTGTGTGTGTGTGTGTGTGTGTGTGTGTGTGTAAGTAATGTACATAGAGCACATGAGTCGTTGAATACGTGATAACAGTGATGCAGCCACTACAGTTTTCTTCAACATATTAAACAGAAGGCAACAAATGTCTTTCTTTCTTTAAAGTAAAGCACACTGTTCTCGTCTAATGTCAACGTCCTGAAACTTCAAGGCCCAAAACTTGGCACGACTGATGAGGAAGACAAGGCTGATAATTCGTTTCACTTAATGTTCATACAGGTCGCTATTCTTGAAACAAATTAAATAAGCCCTATTCCGATTCTCGGGTTCCCGACCTGAATTGAACAAGATTTCTTTACAATTGTACCATTAAATTATAGATGTTTGATATTATACCTTTCTGTTTTAAAAAAACAAAGTGCTCTTGGGTTTTACCTTTAGCCCTTGATTGGGTACTGTACAAATCATCCTTCAGATGGCAATCGTTGTCAAGAATCATAATCATCACAATGATGTACTAATATTCTATATGTGGAAATGAAAACCGATGCGTCTATGCTTTGTCAAGAGCTACAGCTTTGTTCAATTTTCATCAGCACGTCCGTCTTTACTATGCAGTGGATAGCCAGTCACATTGTTTTGGTTAGATTTGTTTTATATAGGTATTAAACAGATCTAAACTTGCAAAGAAAGAAATTCTCATGAAAATAATGGTACATTTGTTTGAAAATTATTCTTTCAAAGTCTTTGGGTGAAGTTAACAAGAGCGCATGAGGGATCCTAGACATATTTGTATCAATGAATGTGCATTTAAAAGTGTGTGTGTGTGTGTGTGTGTGTGTGTGTGTGTGTCTGTGTAGGGTATTATACATATGTCTGTGTGGCTTCTGACATGTTGAAATGTGTTTACCTGTACATAGTATATGTTCATTCACCTCTTGAGCACTATTGTCTATTTCCAGTCTGTGTGAATATATCTGAGTATATGATTTTATAATAATATAAACTATAAATCTGTTAAGGACAACATAGTAGATAGGCGTTTTCTGACCAAATGTTTTATCCCCGTTTAATAAAGAATTTAATAATAATAATAATAATAATAATAATAATAATTATTATTATTATTATTATTATTATTATTATTATTACTCGAAAGATAGTATGGTTTTGTGTAGCTGAATACAATGAAAGTCTTGTGTGGTCAGAAATACCAACATAACAACGACAACCACAATAATGGTATAACGGTTCTCTCTCTCTCATTTGATGGACCACATCTGAAACACAAAGTTGGTTTGACCATTATAACAAAATGTTTTAAATTATCAGAGCTACTGAAGCAGCAAAACGTTTACTTAGTTTTGGAGAGAGAGAGAGAGAGAGAGAGAGAGAGAGAGAGAGAGAGAGAGAGAGAGAGAGAACCGTTATACTATTATTGTGGTTGTGGTTGTTATGTTGGTTGCCAATGGGAATGGAAGTATTTCTTTATGATATGCTTCCATACCATGGTATTTGACATTTTCACATTTAACAGTATAAAAATCACACATATTATTTCTCTTGAACAATTTAGACATACACAGAAATGACTCAAAAAAATGTATGTGTGGCGTGGAATTTCAGTCCCGGGATGAATGTCAATGTTTCAAAAGGGATAAACTCTCGATATAAGGACGGCAAACCGGGCGGGTGTCTTCCAGTACGAATTTGTTTTACTCGGGTTACAGGTATGCGACTATGCGAGCAGCGATCGGTCATACGGCTTCTACCATTATTTCGTTTCAATAAGCCCAAAACCATCGCACTTGGCGAAGATAATTAGGCACCTCTTTAAAAACAAAATCGGTGAAGATTGTAACAAATTCCAAGTGCATCTTGTACATTGGATGGTATCTGTAAAATGAAGACAACGAAAGGTAACGAAGATAAAGATGTTATTGTCCAATTCTTCTAAAAGGCAAGGAAACCCCTCTTCGACGTTTAAAGTAATATTTCCGATTTTTTCTGAAGTTATTGCTTTGTTAATATTTATTGTTTTCTAATCATCTACATAAATTTGTATATCACTGAAAATGGTATCCAATTGTGTATGCTTTCATGAACAACAACAACTACAGCAACATTACTACTACTACTATTATTACTACTACTACTACTACTATTACTACTACTACTACTACTATTACTACTATTACTACTATTGCTATTACTACTACAACTGCTACTACTATTACTACTACTACTATTACTACTACTACTGCTATTACTACTACTACTACTGCTACTACTATTACTACTACTACTGCTATTTCTACTACTACTACTATTACTACTGCTACTACTACTGCTGCTATTACTACTACTATTACTACTACTACTGCTACTACTATTACTACTACTATTGCTACTACTACCACTATTACTACTACAACTATTACTATTACTACTATGACTACTATTACTACTACTACTACTATTACTACTACTACTACTACTAATACCAAAAGGCCCTGGTTTATAATCGCAAGAAGTAGACACTTCATTTGAATAGTTTTCTTCATTCGACGTTTGCACGAGTCAATATGCGGGAACAAAATATATATTTATATTTACACTGTTTATATCAAACACGCATTTACACACACACACACACACACACACACACACACACACACACACACGAGAAATAACAACATTATTAAAACTTGCATTGATAATAATAACAATTGTACAGTTAATCCGCAAAAACTATAGGCATCATGGTTGATATTCATCAGTGGAGGTTTGCACGATCCTAGTTGATAATAAAACAAATTGTTTATATCTATTTATATCATGGATGCACACGAACTCTTGATGTGTAATTTCTTTTATGATCATTTCTTGACAGTGCAATACCCGATCAAGGGTTAAAGGTGAAAGCCCGAGAGCATGTTTGGTTGGAGCAGAAAACTATATCAAAGCTGTTTAAAGTTGTTCTGTGCTTCTGCGTCATTAAAAATCTTGGAGACAGTGGCTTTGAAAAGAGTGCGTATGGGTTCAAAGTGTTGTAAGCATTCAGTAAATTTTCTAATTGCTGTTTCAAAAAAGAGCGCCTTAGGGACCGGACTAGATGTTACCTATTCATTTATTACCGGAGATGTATTTAAATAATCCAAATTAGTACGCAAATTATATATTTGGGACATGTACCAACACACACACACACACACACACACACACACACACACACACACACATATATATATACATATATATATATATATATAAATATATATAAATATATATATATATATATATATATATATATATATATATATATATATATATATCTCTCCACAAATTGATAACGGCGAAAATATTAAAGAGTTTCCCACGTTTGGAGCTAAATTAGCTCTTCGTCAGGGGAAGAAACAACTTACATCCACAAAACAAACACACTAAATACAAAAACCAACGGAAATTCTGGACTCTTGCATATTTGAATGACAAGGGAAATCAACAAACCAGATTTTAAAAAATTAAAAAAAGAAAACAAAATAATTGATAAATGGTCTTAAAACGGGTAAACTACTGACTATTTTGCGCTGTCGTCAGCCCAACATAGTTCTATAACCAAAATCAAAGAAGGGATTATCGTGTCTATCACACAGAGAACTAAAATCTCTCTCTCTCTCTCTCTCTCTCTCTCTCTCTCTCTCTCTCTCTCTATATATATATATATATATATATATATATATATATATATATATATATATATATATATATATATATATATACATACACACATACACAGTTTGAATATATTCAGTGGAAATCAATTATCAGCCGTCTCGTGATCATCAATCAGTGCGGACTCCGTGTCCTTCACTTTTGTTCAGGTAAAAGCCATCAAAACTGCAACGAACCTCCAAGTTTCAGTACGTTGTCATTAGACGAGAGCAATATCCTTTAAAACAAGAAAAACATTCATTGCCTTCAGTTCAAGATATCGAAGAAAATTTTGTAATCGCTGCATCAATGTTAGCGCTGTATACACCCACTCACTAGCTCTATGTACGTTCTCAAAAATTGCCTTTTCAAAGCTATTTTGGGTCAACGTCGAAATGTTTTGTCGAAACATTGACAAGAATACTTTAAAACCCAATGATATATATATATATATATATATATATATATATATATATATATATATATAAATATATATATATATATATATATATATATATATATATATATATACATATACAGAGACAGAGAGAGAACATGTACAACGAATTTATTCAGTATTACAGGCTACCGGACCATAACGTATAGAAACAGCATTACATTACGTTGATGGAGAGCGTGGACAAACAACCTGTAATACGAACTACATATTTGGATTACATCGTTGTAAACATGATAAATGTTGTCTTCTCATGAAAGCAACCTACAGATAACTAGCTAGGATCGTCATCACACAAAAGATTCACCTTGAATAATTTATTATTAAGCCATCTTTTACATACATATCTCTAAGATCCTAATATGCTTTGCATACAAAAGAGAATGATGTATGTGTGGCAGAGAATTTCATTCAGGATGAATGTTAACATTTTAAGAGGGATCAGATACCGGTCTACAATGAGTGTGTCTTTCGAGGCATAAATTTGTTTCACTAGGGTTTCAGGATCGGATAATCCAAGCACTGATAGAATATAAAGGCCCATTATTTCGTTTGAATAAGCCCGATAGCATCGAACCAGTAGGCGCCTCTTTAACAAGGAGCAACCTCTTAACGTTGAACGTATTATGTTGGGTTTTTTTTCTGAATATTCTTTATATCTAATTATCTAAATCAGCTTTTATATCACTGAAAATGTTATCAAATATGTATGCTTTCAGGAAGAACAGCAACTACAACAAAAGTAATAATAATAATAATAATAATAATAATAATAATAATAATAATAATACAATTATAAATACTAATAAATCTGATAAGGAATATAATAATGAGAATAATAAAGGACCAGAGAGTTAACTCCAGTCAAGTCTTCAATTTATTCCAAGCATGACTTCGACACATTAACACTTTATCTCCAGACAACCTGGAGTTGCTTAACAACGGTTGTTACGTTCTTTATCAGTAATGTTTTCAAAAGGCACGTTCTCACAATTGATTTTTTCTTCATAATGTGTTGATGTAGACGAAACTTATCCAAACCTATGATGTCGATTTCAGCATTAGACAAAAGATTAATTGGCTTTGGGTGAAAATCTTAAATGTACTAAACGTAAAACTATTCAGATTAGGAAGATATTTAACATTTTTCATATTCCAGGCTCAAAACAATAATCATTTCAAAAGATTTATTTCATTTACGGTTATTTTACATTATACTGATTGAAATATCATTTGTAAAAATGCATCCTTTAAATTATCATTTTGGTACTTAGACAGGAAATGAAAATTGTTACTTCATATTTGTTTTAGCAAACTGCAAACATCAAAGTTAAGCTTTGTACTGAGTCCCTTATCATCGTGAAAGCTAACGATCCTTTTCAGAATAGTGAAATAGTGCAACATGATAGTTTATTAAGGAGTACTGGGGTATCTTCCATATAGTTATGGGCAAAATAGGTGAAAGTGGTCCTGGATAGAAATTTGTTCTCTCCTACCTCTTTTTGCATGTTAAAACACCACCTCAACTTTGTCTTCAATTGCTGTCCAATGATGTCAGTGATTTATGGGTTGCACATCAAAACTACTACTACCACTACTATTAATTAATAAATACCCTCAGGAAATCTCACTCTGGCTCCCACTCTCACTCACACTCGCACATTATATCTGGATACAATTCTGTACTGGGAGACTTTCAGATATAATTCTAACTGGTTAAGAAGGTATTTATTGAATAAAGTTTAAAATGAAGCTAGGTAATCTGAATTACGTATCAAACAGGGTAGGGGATTCCAGAAAGTAGGTGCTGGTAAAAATAAAAGGCTCGATTACAGCTTGCTTTCAAGCGGAAACCTGCAACATGTCATCTCCGATGATCATTTCAAAAGGCTTATTTCGTTTGCGGTTGCACCTTGAAACAATATAAAAATGTCTAAATCATCGATTTGAATGTTTCGTTCAACATAAAGCAAAAGATCAACCCGTATTTCTGACCAAACAAGGCTTTCATTGTATTTGGCTATACAAAACCATACTATCTTTCGAATAATAATAATAATAATAATAATAATAATAATAATAATAATAATAATAATAATTATTATTATTATCATTATTATTATTATTAATTCTTTATTAAACGGGAATAATACATTTGCTCAGAAAACGCCTATCTACTATATTGTCCTTAACAGATTTATAGTTTATATTATTATAAAATCATATACTCAGATATATTCACACAGACTGGAAATAGACAATAGTGCTCAAGAGGTGAATAAACATATACTATGTACAGGTAAACACAGTTCAACATGTCAGCAGCCACACAGGCATATGTATAATAGCACACACACACACACACACACACACACACACACACACTGCGTCCTTTTCAACTTCACCCACAGTATTGAAAGAATAAATTTGAAACAAATGTACCATTATTTTCATGAGAATTTCTTTCTTTGCAAGTTTAGATCTGTTTAATACCTATATAAAACAAATCTAACCAAAGCAATGTGACTGGCTATCCACTGCATAGTAAAGACGGACGTGCTGATGAAAATTGAACAAAGCTGTAGCTCTTGACAAAGCATAGACGCATCGGTTTTCATTTCCACATATAGAATATTAATACATCATTGTGATGATTATGATTCTTGACAACGATTGCCATCTGAAGGATGATTTGTACAGTACCCAATCAAGGGCTAAAGGTAAAACCCAAGAGTACTTTGTATTTTAAACAGAAAGGTATAATATCAAACATCTATAATTTAATGGTACAATTGTAAAGAAATCTTGTTCAATTCAGGTCGGGAACCCGAGAATCGGAATAGGGCTTATTTAATTTGTTTCAAGAATAGCGACCTGTATGAACATTAAATGAAACGAATTATCAGCCTTGTCTTCCTCATCAGTCGTGCCAAGTTTTGGGCCTTGAAGTTTCAGGACGTTGACATTAGACGAGAACAGTGTGCTTTACTTTAAAGAAAGAAAGACATTTGTTGCCTTCTGTTTAATATGTTGAAGAAAACTGTAATGGCTGCATCACTGTTATCACGTATTCAACGACTAACGTGCTCTATGTACATTACTTAAAATTCACACACACACACACACACACACACACAGATATATATATATATATATATATATATATATATATATATATATATATATATATATATATATATATATATATAATATGAACACCATAGATATCTTGCATGATTGATTGCATGCATCATAAATGTTGTCCTCTTGTTAATGCAAGACAGTTAAAACTAGCTAGGCTCGTCAAGGTATTAAGATTATCATCAAACATAACATTCACAAACAATGATATATAATTATGACATTATTGATGTAAATACAATTCTCTTTGATCCTCATATGCCATAAATACTAACAGAGAATGATGTTCGTCTTCCCCAGTTCTTAAACCATTCTTTTTACAATGTGTTTTCTCTATATAATGCGATTCTTTTCATCAAGACACTTTAAGATCATGTACAATATATAGGAATACCTGTTTTGGTCCACATGAATTAAGCATAACTAAAATTTAACGGATCGTGTATAATATATAACACATATTGGGTATCTGCAACATTTCGCAACTGCATATGTTGTGTTCGTAGACGATGGAGATTGAGGTACCGCTCATAGCAAATGATGTTGTGTTTTTTTATATTTGTTCAGAATATTCATGGACCAAATCTAAATCACAAAGTTTGTATGACCATCGTAACAAAAAGTTTTAAAATATCAGAACTGCTGAAACAGAACGTATTTTTTTTAATGAGAGAGAGAGAGAGAGAACTATTATACCATTATTGTGGTCGTGGTTGTGCTATTGGTTGCCAGTTCCAATGGAAATTCAAGTATTTTGTATGAGATACTTCTATACCATGGTGTTTGACATGTTGACATGTAACAGTATAAAAATCGCACATATTGATATATCATTTCTTTTGGATAATGTAGACATACACATAAATGACTCGAAGATATGTATGTGTGGCTTGGGATTTCAGTCTTGGGATTAATGTCAACAGTTATTTTTTTTATCTTTCCTGCATTAAAAGAGAGAATTAGCGATTCATGAATTCACCAAAATTGTAGATAACTGAAGTGTGAAGGGATAAATTTTTATATGGGAATGCATTTACGCTGAATTACTCAAATTAAAAATAATAAACTATTGAAACACACACACACACACACACACACACACACACACACACATATATATATATATATATATATATATATATATATATATATATATATATATATATATATATATATATATATATATATATATATATACAAAAACTGCTCGAGAGAAGCTGTTTCTATATACGAGGCACTGAGGTATAGTTTCTATAGTGACAAGACCTATTAAATGCCGTATAGTGTTTACCATAAATATAATAATATGAACAATAATTACATTTACAGTTTATGGCGCTGCCTTTAGGGTAGTTTATTGCATGTACGATTGAAAATTGTATTAGATTTACGGTTGTTACATATACGGGAATTAAATACATTTACGGATTAAAAATACTTTTTGGCTAAAAGGCACACAAGTCTTGCTTTACGATAGAATGTGTGCTATCTCTCTAAACTGTCAAAGTGAGATTTGGAATGTGAAGATTGGAATATTTCTCGTTTCTGTTACTACATGTTGGCATGTAAAGAATTGAGGGTTGATTGCATATTCCCATTGAGATGGTATTATATGGTATTTATTGAACGTATTTGAAACGAAGACTGCAATATACACAGGAAACAAATGCCAATATTCTCTACAAAACCAGCAAAAGAAAAACTCCGCGGCTTATAAAAAGCCTGTAGCTTGCTTTCAAGAGCAGCATGGCTTCCATGTCGACAACACCTTATCTCGAGACGAGCATACGTTGCCTGACAACAGTTTCTACGTACCATATGACTGATCTTTTGAAAGGCGTGTTTTCACAGTTTATAATTTCCTTATAATGTATTGAAGTAGGGAACAATTATTTAAGCCTATTAGGTAGTTTTTAGTGTTCTTCTTAAGATGAATTCGCTTCAGGTAAAAATCTGAAATGTATGAATTGTTAAAACCATACAGGCTAGGAACATATTAGACACCTAGTTTGATATCAAGAATATTCATTAAAATGTTATCATTTTTAAAATTTCAGGCGCAAAAAGTGATCATCGTTTCAAAAAGCTTATTTTGTTTGCAGTTATGCTATATAATATTGAGTGAAATATAATTTGTATAAATGCATCCATGAAGGTATCAGTTCCGCACTTACATACGGAAATCACTTACATTATAAAAAAGATGATTACTTCATATTGTTCTAAACAAAAGGCGTATAAAAAAAATTGGGGTAAACATCATATTTACCAAGGGGTACTGGTGTATCTTCTATATTGGTATAGGTACAAATCCAAAATCGTCTTTAGTTAGACATTTTGTCTCTCTTACTACTTTTTATAAGTTAAAACACCACCTCAATTTCTCTTTGATTGCTGTCCACTAGTGTCAGTAATTTTTGACTTGTTCATCGAAACAATATAAAAATGTCTAAATCAACGAATGAAATGTTCCGTTCAATATAAAGCAAAATTTCAACTAGTATTTCGAATACTACTACTACTAATACTACTAATAATAATAATCCTCTTTATTTAGCGATCATAACAGTCTGATCTGCTTCGTGCTCCTCAACAGATTTGCAGTTTATATTTCTTCAAATCATTTACACACACACAGATATGCTCACACACGCGCGGATTGGAAATATATGTTACAGTGATAAATTATATACTGAGAGTCCTAACTTAACTTTCTAGCTGTTCAAAAAAAGAATTTATTTAAGGAAGTCTTAAATGGACCAAGCGAATTTGAATTATGTATCAACATTGTTAGGAATTTCAGAAGACAGAAGATAGGTGCTGATACCATAAACAGTCCGAATACAGCTTGCTTTCAAGAGTCAACCTACAGTACCTTATAACCAGGCAAGAGTGCATTCCCTGTCGACTGTTCGTAAAACAAACAGAACATAATATATTGTTATTTCAATCAGACCACAGGGTGACAGATGAAGATAAAGATAAAGGTACATGCCTGAGAGAGTCATATTACAAACATATTAAATGACAATCTTCAATAATTTTCCATTTGGGCCAAATTATGACTAGTACATTTCAATCTCAAAACTGAGTGTGTATTGTTTCACATGCTAATTTAATATTTTTGACACACACACAGACATAGACACAGACATCAATCACTTTTGTTCTAGAAAAGAGCCATCACACTGTATAACGAATCTGGATTTTTCAGTCATTAGAGGAGAACAATATCCTTTCCAGGAAGAAAAACATTGATTGCTCTCAGTTCAAGATGCTGAAGATAATTTTTAATCGCTTCTTCAATGTAAGCGCCTTATACACCGACTCATTGCGTCTATGCACGTTCTCAAAAACTGCACGCATCACACATCATGGTCGAGGGGGTATAGGGTTTGGTGCTTGCAGGCAATGCGCCGGGTGCCGTAACCTGCGGACTTTAATTCATCGTGTATGGTAAATAAAACATATTACACATATGCCACATTCAACACATGCGCATGTGTTGTTTCAAGAAGATGGAGATTAGGTTATAGTGTACTTTTCATATTACATCTGAAAACGTATGAACCACATCTAAACCACAAAATTCGGATGACCATTGTATGAAAAAGTTTTAAAACATCGTAACTAGTGAATCAACAAAACTGTCATTTAGTTTTGATAACAAAATAAAGTACCGTTATAATATTTATTCTTGTTGTCAATGATCTGGATGATAAGGCTATTTTACATTATATATACGCACACACAAATTGCTCTAACGAAGCTGTTTCCATCTACGAGAAATTGATACACAGTTTCCATAGCGACAAAACCTATCTCTGTGTGTTATAATGTTGCGATACAATGCTTGCTGTTCCGCGGATAATCGGATTTTCGAGTGATGTGTTTAAAACTGGTTATAATCTTTAATATTGAAATAAGCAATTCTAGCAAACAACCCAAGGATTATAGAATTGAACTGAATTAGCGTGAGAAATATATCATACATGTTCTTTACATTAAACATAATATCAACAATAGTTACATTCACCGATTATGTTATTGTTTTAGGCGAGATTATTGCATGTACCGCTGAAAATTGTTTTACATTTGCAGTTTTTACATTTACGAGACTTAAGTAGATTTACGGGTTTTACAAACGAGATCTTGTCTTTCCTCGTCTAAGACATTACTATCCTATTCGTATGCGTGCAAATTTTCAATTTATATTACCTCATGGTTCAAAAGCGCCCAAGTCTAGCTTTACGATAGAATGTGTCCTGTCTTTTAAAACTGTCGAAGTGAGATATGGGGGGTTGAAGATTGCAATATTGTACGTTTCTGTTACTACATGTTAGCATGTAAATAATTGAGGGTTGGTTGCATACGTCCATTGAGTATTAGGAAATTATATGAGATTTATTGAAGAATTTTTAAAGGGGGACTTAAATATACACAAAAAATAGACTCAAATATTTTCCACAAAGGCGATATGAAAGAAGGCTACCTATAACTTGCTTTCAATAGCCACGGAATCATGTCTTACACACTAGCGACACCTTGTCTCCATGCTATCGTGCGTTGCGTGACAACGGTTGCTACGTACCTTATTAGTGATCTTTTCAAATGGATTTTCGCACAATGGATTTACTTCTTATAATGTATCAAAAGTAGGCAAAAATTATCAAAACATATGAGGTAGCTTTTATCATTCGACAAGATGAACTAGTTTTATTTGAAAATCTTAAATGTACAAAATGTTAAACCATCCAATTCAGGAAGATATTAGACCCACGGTTTCAAATTAGGAATATTCGATGATCATTTCAAAATACTTATTTCGTTTACAGTTTTTTTTCTTCTACATTATACTGATTGAAATATCATTTGTCACAACGGTAACTTTAAAAGTATCATTATTGTTCTTAGATAGGAGATTAAGTTATTCTTTGATTCTCTTATCATCGTGGAAACCAACGATTATTTCAGAATAGAAAGGTAGTGAAACATAATAGTTTACTAAGGGGTACTGGAGGATCTACAAATTACTTTTTTAATCTCCTTTTTTATGCAAGTTAAAACACCACCTCAATTTTGACTTCAATTGATGTCCAGTGATGTCCGTAATGTATGGGTTGCAAATCTAAACAGGATAAAATGTCTAATCAGCCACATAATTGTTCTTCTCATTAAAAAGCGAATTCTCAACCCGTATTTCTGACAATACAAGGCTTTCATTGTATTCGTGTATTCAAACCCAAGTTATCGTTAAATAATAATAATAATAATAATAATAATAATAATAATAATAATAATAAATAAATAATAAATTTATTTACAGAGGGTAACACATTTGGTCATAAAATCCTATCTGCTACATGGTCCTCAACAGATTTAACGTTCACATTAATATAAAACTACTTACACACACTCTGGTAACCACACACAGGTACCCACACACACTCACACTCTCATACAGAGGCGGCGCGAAGGTTTGAGGCACCCGGAGCAATGTTCCGTAGTGGCGACCCTACTTTGCTACAGAGAACAGTTTTTATGTCAGTTGCCAACCTCTCTACTCCCCCGCAACTCCTGACGGCGACCCCCCTTCGCCTGGCGTCCGGGGAAATTGTCCCCCCCCCCCCCCGCCGCGCCGCCACTGCTCTCACATTATATCTGGATACAATGATACAATTCTGTACTGGCATACTTTAATATATCATTCTAGCTGGTCATTTATTGAATAAAGTGTGAAATAAAACAATCTGATCTGAATTACGGATCAGACAGGGTAGGGAATTCTAGAAAGTAGGCTGATAACATTAAAATTCCTATTACAGATTGCTGTGAAACGCAAACCTACAACACTTCATCTCAGTTAACCGTGTGTACACACATTTTTCAAATTACGTATATTCATTCATCTGATGATCAATTATACGATTTATCAAAACGATCAATACTTTACTTAGTTTGCAGTGATTTTGAATTATACTGAGTGAAATATCATTTGTATAAGTGCTTCTTTTAACTCAACATATTGTAATTACGTGGGAAATACAGTTATTTATTTCATAGTTTTTTAGTGAAAAGACCTACCATAAAGTTTTGCTTAGATTCCCTTATCGTCATGGAATCAAACGATACAAATTACGACAGATGTTGTGAAAGAGGATAGTTTACAAGAGGTTATGGAAACCGTGTAAATAGTTAAGAAATCAAAATGGTCTTTAATAAGAACTCGTTTATCTCTAACTTCTTTTTTCAAGTTAAAACACCCCATCAATTTTTCTTCCATTGTTTTCTAATGGTGTTCATAATTTTTAAAACATAGATATAACTGTTCCGTTCAGTATAAAGCGAATTCTTCACTCGTACTTAAGACGATAGATATCTTGCAGTATAGTCGGTTAGTAAAAACCTTGTAATCATTTGAATATGTGAATATAAGAATGTTACTGTATATTCATTTGTTTTCGTGGGAGTCCGTTTTCGAAAGAACATGAATCAAATATCGTCGATACTTATATTGGTTGATATGCCTCTTATTGGAAGATGGGTCACATAGACTGCTGTAAGATGGGTCACATAGACTGCTGTACTAGATCTTTCTTCTCTGGATATTTAAATTTCAGGTGTGTAGCGAATATGAGTCGTACGAAAATTGCCACCATATGATCCAACAATTTTTATAAAGTATTCTGAGAGTTACCTTTTGACTATTGTTGCAAACATACAACCAGTAAAAAGAAACGATTTAGAACGATTGAAGATTTGAAACGTGTGGGAGAAAATTTGAAAAGACTTGCGTATCGTGATCTTTGTAAAAGGGTTAAAATCTATTCACAACAGGTCAACAGGGATGGGCCAAACAAAATTGAACAATGTTTTTGCCCTACACCAGGTCTTGGAACAAAGATCTTAGTATCAACGAGATTTTATCTCAGTAGGGCTTTGTGCTGTTTCATAGCGGTTGCCATCAGGCTAATAGTTTGTGTGTATTTTACGGTATCTCATTGAGTATGTAAGGTAAATCTCCACGGTACTATTTTTTAACAGAGGACGAAAATATAAAAAGCTTATGGTTGTTTCCTAGTTTTATCTCAGTTTTTCACACAATTTATTAGGAGTTGTAGATTGGGACCATTTTTCAAATTCCTGCTTCAATAATAGTGTTGTCACTACTATCTCGTCTACCAGCTAATGTTTTGTTTGGTTCATGATTGCGATTTTCAGAGTTCAGACGTTTAGACGAACTACGTTAAATTCAAAATAATGATGTTCAATGTACAACGCCCTTTCGTTTTCTATCACATTATTCAATAGTACTTACATTTTTATTCTAGCAAGAATTCCTTTAATAGTTAGATATACAATGGAACATAATAAATAATTTAGATAAAGGAAGCCAAGAAAACCTTTTTAAAAACTTTGACCTGTCAGCTAAAAGTCATGTTAAGCTTTATAGAACAGTAGCGAATCAGATATATATGTTAGTAAAAATTTAAACTGTTTCCCCGTTCATCGTTTTGTGTAAGGCGGGTAGGACAAAGCGTCATTAGCTGACTTTACATGCATTCAGTCGTAACCTACACCTGTATACCTACGTACTTTGGTGGAGTGTAAGAGATTTAGTTTCATTAATGAATTAGTTTTGTCAGCCAAATTTTTTTTTATACCCTTCATCAATCAAGCTTGCATTAAGCATAAATGTGCAAATGCGCATTGAACTAAATTGATTATTCTCATTCCATTCACGACTCATGAGGATTTATAATGAAACCTCGATATATATGGTATTGATCTGGTTCTGAAAATGTTCGTAGATGGGCAAAATTATAGAAAATAAATCTAGATAAAGCAATGTGATTTGTGATTCACCGCAGACTAAACAGGGACGTGCCGACGGAAATTGAACAAAACTGTAGCTCTACACAAAACATGGATACACTGATTTTCCTTTTTCCACATGAAGTATATTAGTATGTCTTTGTAATACATGACAACTATTGCCATGTCTCAAATGATTGGTATACACGGCAATACCCCATCAAGGGTTAAAGGTGAATATCTGAAGCCTTGTTTAGTTTGAGCAGAAAGCGATAATTAGAACGCTATTTATAGGTGTTTCGTGCGTCTCTGTCATAAAAAATATATGGTGGAGTCAATGGCTTTGACAAGAGTTCATATTGGTTGGATGTGTGGTAAAGATTCAAAAAATTATTACAATTTACAATTGCTCTTTGGAAAAGAGTGCCGTGGAGACCGGCCTATACGTTGCCTATTAATTTAGTACCCCCACCCCATTTATATATATATATATATGTGTGTGTGTGTGTGTGTGTGTGTGTGTGTGTATATAGTTTTAAAGTTGAGTGTGTCGCTTAAAAAAAAAACAAACAAACAATTCCTGTATTTTTTCTTCTTTAAATAAGGACACTTTTTGAAATTTAAGTCTTGGGGGGGGGGAGTGGAAGGGGAAGGGGCAGCAGAATTAGATCAGGTAAAGTTTCATAAAGGCTTTAATGATTTCAACTTCCTTTGATTTGTTGAGAAAGAGATCTACTGATGAAATTATATATATATATATATATATATATATATATATATATATATATATATATATATATAGATATATATATATATATATATATTCAAATTGCAGACAGAAATAATTTTAACAAAATTGTCTGGATTATATGGAGTGATTTGGAATAAAGACATACTAATATACATTGATAAAAACCCCATTTCCAATAATTTCAAAATAAACCCCAAATCGATCGAGGTTAAAGATTTCAGAGGTGGAAAACCATTTTAACTCTCAAGTTTCCACTATCCCAGTTGATGAGGAAGAAGTTTCTCTATAGTAGCAAAATTATGCCTGAGCATTTTCTCGTGAAGAAGATTTAATGACCTGTTTTTATTTTACAGATGTTATTTCCAATGTACAAGATGACCTTGGATTTCGCTATACTCTTTACCGATTGTTTTGTTAAAGAGACGCCCAATTATCTTCGCTATGTTCGATGGTATCGGCCTTATTCAAACGAAATAATGGTAGGGCTTGTCTGTTCGCATACTACTGGTACAATTCGAAACTTGAAACCCGAGTAAAAGAAATTCGTTTTGAAAGACACCCGCCTGGATTACCACCCTTATGGCAATCGTTGTCAAGAATCATAATCATCACAATGATGTACTAATATTCTATATGTGGAAATGAAAACCGATGCTTTGTCAAGAGCTACAGCTTTGTTCAGTTTTCATCAGCTCGTCCGTCTTTATTATGCAGTGGATAGCCAGTCACATTGTTTTGGTTAGATTTGTTTTATATAGGTGTTAAACAGATCTAAACTTGCAAAGAAAGAAATTCTCATGAAAATAATGGTACATTTGTTTGAAAATTATTCTTTCAAAGTCTTTGGGTGAAGTTAAAAAGAGCGCATGAGGGATCCTAGACATATTTGTATCAATGAATGTGCATTTAAAAGTGTGTGTGTGTGTGTGTGTGTAGGGTATTATACATATGTCTGTGTGGCTTCTGACATGTTGAAATGTGTTTACCTGTACATAGTATATGTTCATTCACCTCTTGAGCACTATTGTCTATTTCCAGTCTGTGTGAATATATCTGAGTATATGATTTTATAATAATATAAACTATAAATCTGTTAAGGACAACATAGTAGATAGGCGTTTTCTGACCAAATGTTTTATCCCCGTTTAATAAAGAATTTTATTATAATAATAATAATAATAATAATAATAATAATAATAATAATAATAATTATTATTATTATTATTATTATTATTATTATTATTATTATTATTCGAAAGATAGTATAGTTTTGTGTAGCCGAATACAATGAAAGTCTTGTGTGGTCAGAAATACCAACATAACAACGACAACCACAAATAATCACACATATTATTTCTCTTGAACAATTTAGACATACACAGAAATGACTCGAAAAAATGTATGTGTGGCGTGGAATTTCAGTCCCGGGATGAATGTCAATGTTTCAAAAGGGATAAACTCTCGATATAAGGACGGCAAACCGGGCGGGTGTCTTCCAGTACGAATTTGTTTTACTCGGGTTACAGGTATGCGACTATGCGAGCAGCGAAGATAATTAGGCGAAGATAATTAGGCACCTCTTTAAAAACAAAATCGGTGAAGATTGTAACAAATTCCAAGTGCATCTTGTACATTGGATGGTATCTGTAAAATGAAGACAACGAAAGGTAACGAAGATAAAGATGTTATTGTCCAATTCTTCTAAAAGGCAAGGAAACCCCTCTTCGACGTTTAAAGTAATATTTCCGATTTTTTCTGAAGTTATTGCTTTGTTAATATTTATTGTTTTCTAATCATCTACATAAATTTGTATATCACTGAAAATGGTATCCAATTGTGTATGCTTTCATGAACAACAACAACTACAGCAACATTACTACTACTACTATTATTACTACTACTACTACTACTAATACTACTACTATTACTACTAATACTATTACTACTACTATTACTACTATTACTACTATTGCTATTACTACTACAACTGCTACTACTATTACTACTACTGCTATTACTACTACTACTGCTATTACTACTACTACTACTACTATTACTACTACTACTGCTATTTCTACTACTACTACTATTACTACTGCTACTACTACTACTACTGCTATTACTACTACTATTACTACTACTACTGCTACTACTATTACTACTACTACTATTGCTACTACTACTACTATTACTACTACACCTATTACTATTACTACTATGACTACTATTACTACTACTACTACTACCACTAATACCAAAAGGCCCTGGTTTATAATCGCAAGAAGTAGACACTTCATTTGAATAGTTTTCTTCATTCGACGTTTGCACGAGTCAATATGCGGGAACAAAATATATATTTATATTTACACTGTTTATATCAAACACGCATTTACACACACACACACACACACACACACACACACACACACACACACACACACACACACGAGAAATAACAACATTATTAAAACTTGCATTGATAATAATAGCAATTGTACAGTTAATCCGCAAAAACTATAGGCATCATGGTTGATATTCATCAGTGGAGGTTTGCACGATCCTAGTTGATAATAAAACAAATTGTTTATATCTAGTTATATCATGGATGCACACGAACTCTTGATGTGTAATTTCTTTTATGATCATTTCTTGACAGTGCAATACCCGATCAAGGGTTAAAGGTGAAAGCCCGAGAGCATGTTTGGTTGGAGCAGAAAACTATATCAAAGCTGTTTAAAGTTGTTCTGTGCTTCTGCGTCATTAAAAATCTTGGAGACAGTGGCTTTGAAAAGAGTACGTATGGGTTCAAAGTGTTGTAAGCATTCAGTAAATTTTCTAATTGCTGTTTCAAAAAAGAGCGCCTTAGGGACCGGACTAGATGTTACCTATTCATTTATTACCGGAGATGTATTTAAATAATCCAAATTAGTACGCAAATTATATATTTGGGACATGTACCAACACACACACACACACACACACACACACACACACACATACATATATATATATATATATATATATATATATATATATATATATATATATATATATATATATATATCTCCAAAAATTGATAACGGCGAAAATATTTGGAGCTAAATTAGGTCTTCGTCAGGGGAAGAAACAACTTACATCCACAAAACAAACACACTAAATACAAAAACCAACGGAAATTCTGGACTCTTGCATATTTGAATGACAAGGGAAATCAACAAACAAGATTTTAAAAAATTAAAAAAAGAAAACAAAATAACTGATAAATGGTCTTAAAACAGGTAAACTACTGACTATTTTGCGCTGTCGTCAGCCCAACATAGTTCTATAACCAAACTCAAAGAAGGGATTATCGTGTCTATCACACAGAGAACTAAAATCACTCTCTCTCTCTCTCTCTCTCTCTCTCTCTATATATATATATATATATATATATATATATATACATACACACATACACAGTTTGAATATATTCAGTGGAAATCAATTATCAGCCGTCTCGTGATCATCAATCAGTGCGGACTCCGTGTCCTTCACTTTTGTTCAGGTAAAAGCCATCAAAACTGCAACGAACCTCCAAGTTTCAGTACGTTGTCATTAGACGAGAGCAATATCCTTTAAAACAAGAAAAACATTAATTGCCTTCAGTTCAAGATATCGAAGAAAATTTTGTAATCGCTGCATCAATGTTAGCGCTGTATACACCCACTCACTAGCTCTATGTACGTTCTCAAAAATTGCCTTTTCAAAGCTATTTTGGGTCAACGTCGAAATGTTTTGTCGAAACATTGACAAGAATACTTTAAAACCCAATGATATATATATATATATATACATATACAGAGACAGAGACAGAGAGAGAACATGTACAACGAATTTATTCAGTATTACAGGCTACCGGACCATAACGTATAGAAACAGCATTACATTACGTTGATGGAGAGCGTGGACAAACAACCTGTAATACGAACTACATATTTGGATTACATCGTTGTAAACATGATAAATGTTGTCTTCTCATGAAAGCAACCTACAGATAACTAGCTAGGATCGTCATCACACAAAAGATTCACCTTGAATAATTTATTATTAAGCCATCTTTTACATACATATCTCTAAGATCCTAATATGCTTTGCATACAAAAGAGAATGATGTATGTGTGGCAGAGAATTTCATTCAGGATGAATGTTAACATTTTAACAGGGATCAGATACCGGTCTACAATGAGTGTGTCTTTCGAGGCATAAATTTGTTTCACTAGGGTTTCAGGATCGGATAATCCAAGCACTGATAGAATATAAAGGCCCATTATTTCGTTTGAATAAGCCCGATAGCATCGAACCAGTAGGCGCCTCTTTAACAAGGAGCAACCTCTTAACGTTGAACGTATTATGTTGGGTTTTTTTTCTGAATATTCTTTATATTTAATTATCTAAATCAGTTTTTATATCACTGAAAATGTTATCAAATATGTATGCTTTCAGGAAGAACAGCAACTACAACAAAAGTAATAATAATAATAATAATAATAATAATAATAATAATAATAATAATAATAATATTAATAATACAATTATAAATACTAATAAATCTGAAAAGGAATATAATAATGAGAATAATAAAGGACCAGAGAGTTAACTCCAGTCTAGTCTTCAATTTATTCCAAGCATCACTTCGACACATTAACACTTTATCTCCAGACAACCTGGAGTTGGCTAACAACGGTTGTTACGTTCTTTATCAGTAATGTTTTCAAAAGGCACGTTCTCACAATTGATTTTTTCTTCATAATGTGTTGATGTAGACGAAACTTATCCAAACCTATGATGTCGATTTCAGCATTAGACAAAAGATTAATTGGCTTTGGGTGAAAATCTTAAATGTACTAAACGTAAAACTATTCAGATTAGGAACATATTTAACATTTTTCATATTCCAGGCTCAAAACAATAATCATTTCAAAAGGTTTATTTCATACTGATTGAAATATCGTTTGTAAAAATGCATCCTTTAAATTATCATTTTGGTACTTAGACAGGAAATGAAAATTGTTACTTCATATTTGTTTTAGCAAAACTGCAAACATCAAAGTTAAGCTTTGTACTGAGTCCCTTATCATCGTGAAAGCTAACGATCCTTTTCAGAATAGTGAAATAGTGCAACATGATAGTTTATTAAGGGGTACTGGGGTATCTTCCATATAGTTATGGGCAAAATAGGTGAAAGTGGTCCTGGATAGAAATTTGTTCTCTCCTACCTCTTTTTGCATGTTAAAACACCACCTCAACTTTGTCTTCAATTGCTGTCCAATGATGTCAGTGATTTATGGGTTGCACATCAAAACTACTACTACCACTACTATTAATTAATAAATACCCTCAGGAAATCTCACTCTGGCTCCCACTCTCACTCACACTCGCACATTATATCTGGATACAATTCTGTACTGGGAGACTTTCAGATATAATTCTAACTGGTTAAGAAGGTATTTATTGAATAAAGTTTAAAATGAAGCTAGGTAATCTGAATTACGTATCAAACAGGGTAGGGGATTCCAGAAAGTAGGTGCTGGTAAAAATAAAAGGCTCGATTACAGCTTGCTTTCAAGCGGAAACCTGCAACATGTCATCTCCGATGATCATTTCAAAAGGCTTATTTCGTTTGCGGTTGCACCTTGAAACAATATAAAAATGTCTAAATCATCGATTTGAATGTTTCGTTCAACATAAAGCAAAAGATCAACCCGTATTTCTGACCAAACAAGGCTTTCATTGTATTTGGCTATACAAAACCATACTATCTTTCGAATAATAATAATAATAAAAATAATAATAATAATAATTAATAATTATTATTATTATTATTATTATTAAATTCTTTATTAAACGGGAATAATACATTTACTCAGAAAACGCCTATCTACTATATTGTCCTTAACAGATTTATAGTTTATATTATTATAAAATCATATACTCAGATATATTCACACAGACTGGAAATAGACAATATTGCTCAAGAGGTAAATAAACATATACTATGTACAGGTAAACACAGTTCAACATGTCAGCAGCCACACAGGCATATGTATAATAGCACCCCCCCACACACACACAGATATGCTCACACACGCGCGGATTGGAAATATATGTTACAGTGATAAATTATATACTGAGAGTCCTAACTTAACTTTCTAGCTGTTCAAAAAACGAATTTATTTAAGGAAGTCTTAAATGGACCAAGCGAATTTGAATTATGTATCAACATTGTTAGGAATTCCAGAAGATAGGTGCTGATACCATAAACAGTCCGAATACAGCTTGCTTTCAAGAGTCAACCTACAGTACCTTATAACCAGGCAAGAGTGCATTGCCTGTCGACTGTTCGTAAAACAAACAGAACATAATATATGGTTATTTCAATCAGACCACAAGGTGACAGATGAAGATAAAGGTACATGCCTGAGAGAGTCATATTACAAACATATTAAATGACAATCTTCAATAATTTTCCATTTGGGCCAATTATGACTAGTACATTTCAATCTCAAAACTGAGTGTGTATTGTTTCACATGCTAATTTAATATTTTTGACACACACACAAACATAGACACAGACATCAATCACTTTTGTTCTAGAAAAGAGCCATCACACTGTATAACGAATCTGGATTTTTCAGTCATTAGAGGAGAACAATATCCTTTCCAGGAAGAAAAACATTGATTGCTCTCAGTTCAAGATGCTGAAGATAATTTTTAATCGCTTCTTCAATGTAAGCGCCTTATACACCGACTCATTGCGTCTATGCACGTTCTCAAAAACTGCACGCATCACACATCATGGTCGAGGGGGTATAGGGTTTGGTGCTTGCAGGCAATGCGCCGGGTGCCGTAACCTGCGGACTTTAATTCATCGTGTATGGTAAATAAAACATATTACACATATGCCACATTCAACACATGCGCATGTGTTGTTTCAAGAAGATGGAGATTAGGTTATAGTGTACTTTTCATATTACATCTGAAAACGTATGAACCACATCTAAACCACAAAATTCGGATGACCATTGTATGAAAAAGTTTTAAAACATCGTAACTAGTGAATCAACAAAACTGTCATTTAGTTTTGATAACAAAATAAAGTACCGTTATAATATTTATTCTTGTTGTCAATGATCTGGATGATAAGGCTATTTTACATTATATATACGCACACACAAATTGCTCTAACGAAGCTGTTTCCATCTACGAGAAATTGATACACAGGTTCCATAGCGACAAAGCCTATCTCTGTGTGTTATAATGTTGCGATACAATGCTTGCTGTTCCGCGGATAATCGGATTTTCGAGTGATGTGTTTAAAACTGGTTATAATCTTTAATATTGAAATAAGCAATTCTAGCAAACAACCCAAGGATTATAGAATTGAACTGAATTAGCGTGAGAAATATATCATACATGTTCTTTACATTAAACATAATATCAACAATAGTTACATTCACCGTTTATGTTATTGTTTTAGGCGAGATTATTGCATGTACCGCTGAAAATTGTTTTACATTTGCAGTTTTTACATTTACGAGACTTAAGTAGATTTACGGGTTTTACAGTCTAGCTTTACGATAGAATGTGTCCTGTCTTTTAAAACTGTCGAAGTGATATATGGGGGGTTGAAGATTGCAATATTGTACGTTTCTGTTACTACATGTTAGCATGTAAATAATTGAGGGTTGGTTGCATACGTCCATTGAGTATTAGGAAATTATATGAGATTTATTGAAGAATTTTTAAAGGGGGACTTAAATATACACAAAAAATAGACTCAAATATTTTCCACAAAGGCGATATGAAAGAAGGCTACCTATAACTTGCTTTCAATAGCCACGGAATCATGTCTTACACACTAGCGACACCTTGTCTCCATGCTATCGTGCGTTGCGTGACAACGGTTGCTACGTACCTTATTAGTGATCTTTTCAAATGGATTTTCGCACAATGGATTTACTTCTTATAATGTATCAAAAGTAGGCAAAAATTATCAAAACATATGAGGTAGATTTTATCATTCGACAAGATGAACTAGTTTTATTTGAAAATCTTAAATGTACAAAATGTTAAACCATCCAATTCAGGAAGATATTAGACCCACGGTTTCAAATTAGGAATATTCGATGATCATTTCAAAATACTTATTTCGTTTACAGTTTTTTTTCTTCTACATTATACTGATTGAAATATCATTTGTCACAACGGTAACTTTAAAAGTATCATTATTGTTCTTAGATAGGAGATTAAGTTATTCTTTGATTCTCTTATCATCGTGGAAACCAACGATTATTTCAGAATAGAAAGGTAGTGAAACATAATAGTTTACTAAGGGGTACTGGAGGATCTACAAATTACTTTTTTAATCTCCTTTTTTATGCAAGTTAAAACACCACCTCAATTTTGACTTCAATTGATGTCCAGTGATGTCCGTGATGTATGGGTTGCAAATCTAAACAGGATAAAATGTCTAATCAGCCACATAATTGTTCTTCTCATTAAAAAGCGAATTCTCAACCCGTATTTCTGACAATACAAGGCTTTCATTGTATTCGTGTATTCAAACCCAAGTTATCGTTAAATAATAATAACAATAATAATAATAATAAATAATTAATAAATTTATTTACAGAGGGTAACACATTTGGTCATAAAGTCCTATCTGCTACATGGTCCTCAACAGATTTAACGTTCACATTAATATAAAACTACTTACACACACTCTGGTAACCACACACAGGTACCCACACACACTCACACTCTCATACAGAGGCGGCGCGAAGGTTTGAGGCGCCCGGAGCAATGTTCCGTAGTGGCGACCCTACTTTGCTACAGAGAACAGTTTTTATGTCAGTTGCCAACCTCTCTACTCCCCGGCACCCCCCCCCCCCTTCATGAATATAAGTTTTGTAATGAATTCCCCCCGTTACACTAAGGTGAAGGTGAAATATTATGAAAAGGTATGCTGCAAAAAACCCCTAAAATATCCCAAACTCCTGACGGCGACCCCCTTCGCCTGGCGTCCGGGGAAATTGCCCCCCCCGCCGCGCCGCCACTGCTCTCACATTATATCTGGATACAATGATACAATTCTGTACTGGCATACTTTAATATATCATTCTAGCTGGTCATTTATTAAATAAAGTGTGAAATAAAACAATCTGATCTGAATTACGGATCAGACAGGGTAGGGAATTCCAGAAAGTAGGTGCTGATAACATTAAAATTCCTATTACAGATTGCTGTGAAACGCAAACCTACAACACTTCATCTCAGTTAACCGTGTGTACACACATTTTTCAAATTACGTATATTCATTCATCTGATGATCAATTATACGATTTATCAAAACGATCAATACTTTACTTAGTTTGCAGTGATTTTGAATTATACTGAGTGAAATATCATTTGTATAAGTGCTTCTTTTAACTCAACATATTGTAATTACGTGGGAAATACAGTTATTTATTTCATAGTTTTTTAGTGAAAAGACCTACCATAAAGTTTTGCTTAGATTCCCTTATCGTCATGGAATCAAACGATACAAATTACGACAGATGTTGTGAAAGAGGATAGTTTACAAGAGGTTATGGAAACCGTGTAAATAGTTAAGAAATCAAAATGGTCTTTAATAAGAACTCGTTTATCTCTAACTTCTTTTTTCAAGTTAAAACACCCCATCAATTTTTCTTCCATTGTTTTCTAATGGTGTTCATAATTTTTAAAACATAGATATAACTGTTCCGTTCAGTATAAAGCGAATTCTTCACTCGTACTTAAGACGATAGATATCTTACAGTATAGTCGGTTAGTAAAAACCTTGTAATCATTTGAATATGTGAATATAAGAATGTTACTGTATATTCATTTGTTTTCGTGGGAGTCCGTTTTCGAAAGAACATGAATCAAATATCGTCGATACTTATATTGGTTGATATGCCTCTTATTGGAAGATGGGTCACATAGACTGCTGTAAGATGGGTCACATAGACTGCTGTACTAGATCTTTCTTCTCTGGATATTTAAATTTCAGGTGTGTAGCGAATATGAGTCGTACGAAAATTGCCACCATATGATCCAACAATTTTTATAAAGTATTCTGAGAGTTACCTTTTGACTATTGTTGCAAACATACAACCAGTAAAAAGAAACGATTTAGAACGATTGAAGATTTGAAACGTGTGGGAGAAAATTTGAAAAGACTTGCGTATCGTGATCTTTGTAAAAGGGTTAAAATCTATTCACAACAGGTCAACAGGGATGGGCCAAACAAAATTGAACAATGTTTTTGCCCTACACCAGGTCTTGGAACAAAGATCTTAGTATCAACGAGATTTTATCTCAGTAGGGCTTTGTGCTGTTTCATAGCGGTTGCCATCAGGCTAATAGTTTGTGTGTATTTTACGGTATCTCATTGAGTATGTAAGGTAAATCTCCACGGTACTATTTTTTAACAGAGGACGAAAATATAAAAAGCTTATGGTTGTTTCCTAGTTTTATCTCAGTTTTTCACACAATTTATTAGGAGTTGTAGATTGGGACCATTTTTCAAATTCCTGCTTCAATAATAGTGTTGTCACTACTATCTCGTCTACCAGCTAATGTTTTGTTTGGTTCATGATTGCGATTTTCAGAGTTCAGACGTTTAGACGAACTACGTTAAATTCAAAATAATGATGTTCAATGTACAACGCCCTTTCGTTTTCTATCACATTATTCAATAGTACTTACATTTTTATTCTAGCAAGAATTCCTTTAATAGTTAGATATACAATGGAACATAATAAATAATTTAGATAAAGGAAGCCAAGAAAACCTTTTTAAAAACTTTGACCTGTCAGCTAAAAGTCATGTTAAGCTTTATAGAACAGTAGCGAATCAGATATATATGTTAGTAAAAATTTAAACTGTTTCCCCGTTCATCGTTTTGTGTAAGGCGGGTAGGACAAAGCGTCATTAGCTGACTTTACATGCATTCAGTCGTAACCTACACCTGTATACCTACGTACTTTGGTGGAGTGTAAGAGATTTAGTTTCATTAATGAATTAGTTTTGTCAGCCAAATTTTTTTTTATACCCTTCATCAATCAAGCTTGCATTAAGCATAAATGTGCAAATGCGCATTGAACTAAATTGATTATTCTCATTCCATTCACGACTCATGAGGATTTATAATGAAACCTCGATATATATGGTATTGATCTGGTTCTGAAAATGTTCGTAGATGGGCAAAATTATAGAAAATAAATCTAGATAAAGCAATGTGATTTGTGATTCACCGCAGACTAAACAGGGACGTGCCGACGGAAATTGAACAAAACTGTAGCTCTACACAAAACATGGATACACTGATTTTCCTTTTTCCACATGAAGTATATTAGTATGTCTTTGTAATACATGACAACTATTGCCATGTCTCAAATGATTGGTATACACGGCAATACCCCATCAAGGGTTAAAGGTGAATATCTGAAGCCTTGTTTAGTTTGAGCAGAAAGCGATAATTAGAACGCTATTTATAGGTGTTTCGTGCGTCTCTGTCATAAAAAATATATGGTGGAGTCAATGGCTTTGACAAGAGTTCATATTGGTTGGATGTGTGGTAAAGATTCAAAAAATTATTACAATTTACAATTGCTCTTTGGAAAAGAGTGCCGTGGAGACCGGCCTATACGTTGCCTATTAATTTAGTACCCCCACCCCATATATATATATATATATATATATATATATATATATATATATATATATATATATATATATATATATATATGTGTGTGTGTGTGTGTGTGTGTGTGTGTGTGTGTATATAGTTTTAAAGTTGAGTGTGTCGCTTAAAAAAAAAACAAACAAACAATTCCTGTATTTTTTCTTCTTTAAATAAGGACACTTTTTGAAATTTACGTCTGGGTGGGGGGGGGGGGGGTGGAAGCGGAAGGGGCAGCAGAATTAGATCAGGTAAAGTTTCATAAAGGCTTTAATGATTTCAACTTCCTTTGATTTGTTGAGAAAGAGATCTACTGATGAAATTATATATATATATATATATATATATATATATATATATATATATATATATATATATATATATATATATATATATATATATATTCAAATTGCAGACAGAAATAATTTTAACAAAATTGTCTGGATTATATGGAGTGATTTGGAATAAAGACATACTAATATACATTGATAAAAACCCCCATTTCCAATAATTTCAAAATAAACCCCAAATCGATCGAGGTTAAAGATTTCAGAGGTGGAAAACCATTTTAACTCTCAAGTTTCCACTATCCCAGTTGATGAGGAAGAAGTTTCTCTATAGTAGCAAAATTATGCCTGAGCATTTTCTCGTGAAGAAGATTTAATGACCTGTTTTTATTTTACAGATGTTATTTCCAATGTACAAGATGACCTTGGATTTCGCTATACTCTTTACCGATTGTTTTGTTAAAGAGACGCCCAATTATCTTCGCTATGTTCGATGGTATCGGCCTTATTCAAACGAAATAATGGTAGGGCTTGTCTGTTCGCATACTACTGGTACAATTCGAAACTTGAAACCCGAGTAAAAGAAATTCGTTTTGAAAGACACCCGCCTGGATTACCACCCTTATGGAAATCGTTGTCAAGAATCATAATCATCACAATGATGTACTAATATTCTATATGTGGAAATGAAAACCGATGCTTTGTCAAGAGCTACAGCTTTGTTCAGTTTTCATCAGCTCGTCCGTCTTTATTATGCAGTGGATAGCCAGTCACATTGTTTTGGTTAGATTTGTTTTATATAGGTGTTAAACAGATCTAAACTTGCAAAGAAAGAAATTCTCATGAAAATAATGGTACATTTGTTTGAAAATTATTCTTTCAAAGTCTTTGGGTGAAGTTAAAAAGAGCGCATGAGGGATCCTAGACATATTTGTATCAATGAATGTGCATTTAAAAGTGTGTGTGTGTGTGTGTGTGTAGGGTATTATACATATGTCTGTGTGGCTTCTGACATGTTGAAATGTGTTTACCTGTACATAGTATATGTTCATTCACCTCTTGAGCACTATTGTCTATTTCCAGTCTGTGTGAATATATCTGAGTATATGATTTTATAATAATATAAACTATAAATCTGTTAAGGACAACATAGTAGATAGGCGTTTTCTGACCAAATGTTTTATCCCCGTTTAATAAAGAATTTAATAATAATAATAATAATAATAATAATAATAATAATAAATATTATTATTATTATTATTATTATTATTATTATTATTATTATTATTATTCGAAAGATAGTATAGTTTTGTGTAGCCGAATACAATGAAAGTCTTGTGTGGTCAGAAATACCAACATAACAACGACAACCACAAATAATCACACATATTATTTCTCTTGAACAATTTAGACATACACAGAAATGACTCGAAAAAATGTATGTGTGGCGTGGAATTTCAGTCCCGGGATGAATGTCAATGTTTCAAAAGGGATAAACTCTCGATATAAGGACGGCAAACCGGGCGGGTGTCTTCCAGTACGAATTTGTTTTACTCGGGTTACAGGTATGCGACTATGCGAGCAGCGAAGATAATTAGGCGAAGATAATTAGGCACCTCTTTAAAAACAAAATCGGTGAAGATTGTAACAAATTCCAAGTGCATCTTGTACATTGGATGGTATCTGTAAAATGAAGACAACGAAAGGTAACGAAGATAAAGATGTTATTGTCCAATTCTTCTAAAAGGCAAGGAAACCCCTCTTCGACGTTTAAAGTAATATTTCCGATTTTTTCTGAAGTTATTGCTTTGTTAATATTTATTGTTTTCTAATCATCTACATAAATTTGTATATCACTGAAAATGGTATCCAATTGTGTATGCTTTCATGAACAACAACAACTACAGCAACATTACTACTACTACTATTATTACTACTACTACTACTACTAATACTACTACTATTACTACTAATACTATTACTACTACTATTACTACTATTACTACTATTGCTATTACTACTACAACTGCTACTACTATTACTACTACTACTACTGCTATTACTACTACTACTACTACTGCTACTACTATTACTACTACTACTGCTATTTCTACTTCTACTACTATTACTACTGCTACTACTACTACTGCTATTACTACTACTATTACTACTACTACTACTGCTACTACTATTACTACTACTACTATTGCTACTACTACTACTATTACTACTACAACTATTACTACTATGACTACTATTACTACTACTACTACTACCACTAATACCAAAAGGCCCTGGTTTATAATCGCAAGAAGTAGACACTTCATTTGAATAGTTTTCTTCATTCGACGTTTGCACGAGTCAATATGCGGGAACAAAATATATATTTATATTTACACTGTTTATATCAAACACGCATTTACACACACACACACACACACACACACACACGAGAAATAACAACATTATTAAAACTTGCATTGATAATAATAGCAATTGTACAGTTAATCCGCAAAAACTATAGGCATCATGGTTGATATTCATCAGTGGAGGTTTGCACGATCCTAGTTGATAATAAAACAAATTGTTTATATCTAGTTATATCATGGATGCACACGAACTCTTGATGTGTAATTTCTTTTATGATCATTTCTTGACAGTGCAATACCCGATCAAGGGTTAAAGGTGAAAACCCGAGAACATGTTTGGTTGGAGCAGAAAACTATATCAAAGCTGTTTAAAGTTGTTCTGTGCTTCTGCGTCATTAAAAATCTTGGAGACAGTGGCTTTGAAAAGAGTGCGTATGGGTTCAAAGTGTTGTAAGGATTCAGTAAATTTTCTAATTGCTGTTTCAAAAAAGAGCGCCTTAGGGACCGGACTAGATGTTACCTATTCATTTATTACCGGAGATGTATTTAAATAATCCAAATTAGTACGCAAATTATATATTTGGGACATGTACAAATAACACACACACACACACACACACATATATATATATATATATATATATATATATATATATATATATATATATATATATATATATATATATATATATATATATCCAAAAATTGATAACGGCGAAAATATTTGGAGCTAAATTAGGTCTTCGTCAGGGGAAGAAACAACTTACATCCACAAAACAAACACACTAAATACAAAAACCAACGGAAATTCTGGACTCTTGCATATTTGAATGACAAGGGAAATCAACAAACAAGATTTTAAAAAATTAAAAAAAGAAAACAAAATAACTGATAAATGGTCTTAAAACAGGTAAACTACTGACTATTTTGCGCTGTCGTCAGCCCAACATAGTTCTATAACCAAACTCAAAGAAGGGATTATCGTGTCTATCACACAGAGAACTAAAATCACTCTCTCTCTCTCTCTCTCTCTCTCTCTCTCTCTCTCTATATATATATATATATATATATATATATATATATATATATATACACATACACAGTTTGAATATATTCTGTGGAAATCAATTATCAGCCGTCTCGTGATCATCAATCAGTGCGGACTCTGTGTCCTTCACTTTTGTTCAGGTAAAAGCCATCAAAACTGCAACGAACCTCCAAGTTTCAGTACGTTGTCATTAGACGAGAGCAATATCCTTTAAAACAAGAAAAACATTCATTGCCTTCAGTTCAAGATATCGAAGAAAATTTTGTAATCGCTGCATCAATGTTAGCGCTGTATACACCCACTCACTAGCTCTATGTACGTTCTCAAAAATTGCCTTTTCAAAGCTATTTTGGGTCAACGTCGAAATGTTTTGTCGAAACATTGACAAGAATACTTTAAAACCCAATGATATATATATATATATATATATATATATATATATATATATATATATATATATATATATATATATATATATATATATATATATACAGAGACAGAGACAGAGAGAGAACATGTACAACGAATTTATTCAGTATTACAGGCTACCGGACCATAACGTATAGAAACAGCATTACATTACGTTGATGGAGAGCGTGGACAAACAACCTGTAATACGAACTACATATTTGGATTACATCGTTGTAAACATGATAAATGTTGTCTTCTCATGAAAGCAACCTACAGATAACTAGCTAGGATCGTCATCACACAAAAGATTCACCTTGAATAATTTATTATTAAGCCATCTTTTACATACATATCTCTAAGATCCTAATATGCTTTGCATACAAAAGAGAATGATGTATGTGTGGCAGAGAATTTCATTCAGGATGAATGTTAACATTTTAACAGGGATCAGATACCGGTCTACAATGAGTGTGTCTTTCGAGGCATAAATTTGTTTCACTAGGGTTTCAGGATCGGATAATCCAAGCACTGATAGAATATAAAGGCCCATTATTTCGTTTGAATAAGCCCGATAGCATCGAACCAGTAGGCGCCTCTTTAACAAGGAGCAACCTCTTAACATTGAACGTATTATGTTGGGTTTTTTTTCTGAATATTCTTTATATTTAATTATCTAAATCAGTTTTTATATCACTGAAAATGTTATCAAATATGTATGCTTTCAGGAAGAACAGCAACTACAACAAAAGTAATAATAATAATAATAATAATAATAATAATAATAATAATAATAATAATATTAATAATACAATTATAAATACTAATAAATCTGAAAAGGAATATAATAATGAGAATAATAAAGGACCAGAGAGTTAACTCCAGTCTAGTCTTCAATTTATTCCAAGCATCACTTCGACACATTAACACTTTATCTCCAGACAACCTGGAGTTGCTTAACAACGGTTGTTACGTACTTTATCAGTAATGTTTTCAAAAGGCACGTTCTCACAATTGATTTTTTCTTCATAATGTGTTGATGTAGACGAAACTTATCCAAACCTATGATGTCGATTTTAGCATTAGACAAAAGATTAATTGGCTTTGGGTGAAAATCTTAAATGTACTAAACGTAAAACTATTCAGATTAGGAACATATTTAACATTTTTCATATTCCAGGCTCAAAACAATAATCATTTCAAAAGGTTTATTTCATACTGATTGAAATATCGTTTGTAAAAATGCATCCTTTAAATTATCATTTTGGTACTTAGACAGGAAATGAAAATTGTTACTTCATATTTGTTTTAGCAAAACTGCAAACATCAAAGTTAAGCTTTGTACTGAGTCCCTTATCATCGTGAAAGCTAACGATCCTTTTCAGAATAGTGAAATAGTGCAACATGATAGTTTATTAAGGGGTACTGGGGTATCTTCCATATAGTTATGGGCAAAATAGGTGAAAGTGGTCCTGGATAGAAATTTGTTCTCTCCTACCTCTTTTTGCATGTTAAAACACCACCTCAACTTTGTCTTCAATTGCTGTCCAATGATGTCAGTGATTTATGGGTTGCACATCAAAACTACTACTACCACTACTATTAATTAATAAATACCCTCAGGAAATCTCACTCTGGCTCCCACTCTCACTCACACTCGCACATTATATCTGGATACAATTCTGTACTGGGAGACTTTCAGATATAATTCTAACTGGTTAAGAAGGTATTTATTGAATAAAGTTTAAAATGAAGCTAGGTAATCTGAATTACGTATCAAACAGGGTAGGGGATTCCAGAAAGTAGGTGCTGGTAAAAATAAAAGGCTCGATTACAGCTTGCTTTCAAGCGGAAACCTGCAACACGTCATCTCCGATGATCATTTCAAAAGGCTTATTTCGTTTGCGGTTGCACCTTGAAACAATATAAAAATGTCTAAATCATCGATTTGAATGTTTCGTTCAACATAAAGCAAAAGATCAACCCGTATTTCTGACCAAACAAGGCTTTCATTGTATTTGGCTATACAAAACCATACTATCTTTCGAATAATAATAATAATAATAATAATAATAATTAATTATTATTATTATTATTATTATTATTATTAAATTCTTTATTAAACGGGAATAATACATTTACTCAGAAAACGCCTATCTACTATATTCTCCTTAACAGATTTATAGTTTATATTATTATAAAATCATATACTCAGATATATTCACACAGACTGGAAATAGACAATATTGCTCAAGAGGTAAATAAACATATACTATGTACAGGTAAACACAGTTCAACATGTCAGCAGCCACACAGGCATATGTATAATAGCACCCCCCCCCCCACACACACACACACAGATATGCTCACACACGCGCGGATTGGAAATATATGTTACAGTGATAAATTATATACTGAGAGTCCTAACTTAACTTTCTAGCTGTTCAAAAAACGAATTTATTTAAGGAAGTCTTAAATGGACCAAGCGAATTTGAATTATGTATCAACATTGTTAGGAATTCCAGAAGATAGGTGCTGATACCATAAACAGTCCGAATACAGCTTGCTTTCAAGAGTCAACCTACAGTACCTTATAACCAGGCAAGAGTGCATTGCCTGTCGACTGTTCGTAAAACAAACAGAACATAATATATGGTTATTTCAATCAGACCACAAGGTGACAGATGAAGATAAAGGTACATGCCTGAGAGAGTCATATTACAAACATATTAAATGACAATCTTCAATAATTTTCCATTTGGGCCAATTATGACTAGTACATTTCAATCTCAAAACTGAGTGTGTATTGTTTCACATGCTAATTTAATATTTTTGACACACACACAAACATAGACACAGACATCAATCACTTTTGTTCTAGAAAAGAGCCATCACACTGTATAACGAATCTGGATTTTTCAGTCATTAGAGGAGAACAATATCCTTTCCAGGAAGAAAAACATTGATTGCTCTCAGTTCAAGATGCTGAAGATAATTTTTAATCGCTTCTTCAATGTAAGCGCCTTATACACCGACTCATTGCGTCTATGCACGTTCTCAAAAACTGCACGCATCACACATCATGGTCGAGGGGGTATAGGGTTTGGTGCTTGCAGGCAATGCGCCGGGTGCCGTAACCTGCGGACTTTAATTCATCGTGTATGGTAAATAAAACATATTACACATATGCCACATTCAACACATGCGCATGTGTTGTTTCAAGAAGATGGAGATTAGGTTATAGTGTACTTTTCATATTACATCTGAAAACGTATGAACCACGTCTAAACCACAAAATTCGGATGACCATTGTATGAAAAAGTTTTAAAACATCGTAACTACTGAATGAACAAAACTGTCATTTAGTTTTGATAACAAAATAAAGTACCGTTATAATATTTATTCTTGTTGTCAATGATCTGGATGATAAGGCTATTTTACATTATATATACGCATACACAAATTGCTCTAACGAAGCTGTTTCCATCTACGAGAAATTGATACACAGGTTCCATAGCGACAAAGCCTATCTCTGTGTGTTATAATGTTGCGATACAATGCTTGCTGTTCCGTGGATAATCGGATTTTCGAGTGATGTGTTTAAAACTGGTTATAATCTTTAATATTGAAATAAGCAATTCTAGCAAACAACCCAAGGATTATAGAATTGAACTGAATTAGCGTGAGAAATATATCATACATGTTCTTTACATTAAACATAATATCAACAATAGTTACATTCACCGTTTATGTTATTGTTTTAGGCGAGATTATTGCATGTACCGCTGAAAATTGTTTTACATTTGCAGTTTTTACATTTACGAGACTTAAGTAGATTTACGGGTTTTACAGTCTAGCTTTACGATAGAATGTGTCCTGTCTTTTAAAACTGTCGAAGTGATATATGGGGGGTTGAAGATTGCAATATTGTACGTTTCTGTTACTACATGTTAGCATGTAAATAATTGAGGGTTGGTTGCATACGTCCATTGAGTATTAGGAAATTATATGAGATTTATTGAAGAATTTTTAAAGGGGGACTTAAATATACACAAAAAATAGACTCAAATATTTTCCACAAAGGCGATATGAAAGAAGGCTACCTATAACTTGCTTTCAATAGCCACGGAATCATGTCTTACACACTAGCGACACCTTGTCTCCATGCTATCGTGCGTTGCGTGACAACGGTTGCTACGTACCTTATTAGTGATCTTTTCAAATGGATTTTCGCACAATGGATTTACTTCTTATAATGTATCAAAAGTAGGCAAAAATTATCAAAACATATGAGGTAGATTTTATCATTCGACAAGATGAACTAGTTTTATTTGAAAATCTTAAATGTACAAAATGTTAAACCATCCAATTCAGGAAGATATTAGACCCACGGTTTCAAATTAGGAATATTCGATGATCATTTCAAAATACTTATTTCGTTTACAGTTTTTTTTCTTCTACATTATACTGATTGAAATATCATTTGTCACAACGGTAACTTTAAAAGTATCATTATTGTTCTTAGATAGGAGATTAAGTTATTCTTTGATTCTCTTATCATCGTGGAAACCAACGATTATTTCAGAATAGAAAGGTAGTGAAACATAATAGTTTACTAAGGGGTACTGGAGGATCTACAAATTACTTTTTTAATCTCCTTTTTTATGCAAGTTAAAACACCACCTCAATTTTGACTTCAATTGATGTCCAGTGATGTCCGTGATGTATGGGTTGCAAATCTAAACAGGATAAAATGTCTAATCAGCCACATAATTGTTCTTCTCATTAAAAAGCTAATTCTCAACCCGTATTTCTGACAATACAAGGCTTTCATTGTATTCGTGTATTCAAACCCAAGTTATCGTTAAATAATAATAACAATAATAATAATAATAAATAATTAATAAATTTATTTACAGAGGGTAACACATTTGGTCATAAAGTCCTATCTGCTACATGGTCCTCAACAGAGTTAACGTTCACATTAATATAAAACTACTTACACACACTCTGGTAACCACACACAGGTACCCACACACACTCACACTCTCATACAGAGGCGGCGCGAAGGTTTGAGGCGCCCGGAGCAATGTTCCGTAGTGGCGACCCTACTTTGCTACAGAGAACAGTTTTTATGTCAGTTGCCAACCTCTCTACTCCCCGGCACCCCCCCCCCCTTCATGAATATAAGTTTTGTAATGAATTCCCCCCGTTACACTAAGGTGAAGGTGAAATATTATGAAAAGGTATGCTGCAAAAAACCCCTAAAATATCCCAAACTCCTGACGGCGACCCCCTTCGCCTGGCGTCGGGGGAAATTGCCCCCCCCCCCCCCCCCGCCGCGCCGCCACTGCTCTCACATTATATCTGGATACAATGATACAATTCTGTACTGGCATACTTTAATATATCATTCTAGCTGGTCATTTATTGAATAAAGTGTGAAATAAAACAATCTGATCTGAATTACGGATCAGACAGGGTAGGGAATTCCAGAAAGTAGGTGCTGATAACATTAAAATTCCTATTACAGATTGCTGTGAAACGCAAACCTACAACACTTCATCTCAGTTAACCGTGTGTACACACATTTTTCAAATTACGTATATTCATTCATCTGATGATCAATTATACGATTTATCAAAACGATCAATACTTTACTTAGTTTGCAGTGATTTTGAATTATACTGAGTGAAATATCATTTGTATAAGTGCTTCTTTTAACTCAACATATTGTAATTACGTGGGAAATACAGTTATTTATTTCATAGTTTTTTAGTGAAAAGACCTACAAATAAAGTTTTGCTTAGATTCCCTTATCGTCATGGAATCAAACGATACAAATTACGACAGATGTTGTGAAAGAGGATAGTTTACAAGAGGTTATGGAAACCGTGTAAATAGTTAAGAAATCAAAATGGTCTTTAATAAGAACTCGTTTATCTCTAACTTCTTTTTTCAAGTTAAAACACCCCATCAATTTTTCTTCCATTGTTTTCTAATGGTGTTCATAATTTTTAAAACATAGATATAACTGTTCCGTTCAGTATAAAGCGAATTCTTCACTCGTACTTAAGACGATAGATATCTTGCAGTATAGTCGGTTAGTAAAAACCTTGTAATCATTTGAATATGTGAATATAAGAATGTTACTGTATATTCATTTGTTTTCGTGGGAGTCCGTTTTCGAAAGAACATGAATCAAATATCGTCGATACTTATATTGGTTGATATGCCTCTTATTGGAAGATGGGTCACATAGACTGCTGTAAGATGGGTCACATAGACTGCTGTACTAGATCTTTCTTCTCTGGATATTTAAATTTCAGGTGTGTAGCGAATATGAGTCGTACGAAAATTGCCACCATATGATCCAACAATTTTTATAAAGTATTCTGAGAGTTACCTTTTGACTATTGTTGCAAACATACAACCAGTAAAAAGAAACGATTTAGAACGATTGAAGATTTGAAACGTGTGGGAGAAAATTTGAAAAGACTTGCGTATCGTGATCTTTGTAAAAGGGTTAAAATCTATTCACAACAGGTCAACAGGGATGGGCCAAACAAAATTGAACAATGTTTTTGCCCTACACCAGGTCTTGGAACAAAGATCTTAGTATCAACGAGATTTTATCTCAGTAGGGCTTTGTGCTGTTTCATAGCGGTTGCCATCAGGCTAATAGTTTGTGTGTATTTTACGGTATCTCATTGAGTATGTAAGGTAAATCTCCACGGTACTATTTTTTAACAGAGGACGAAAATATAAAAAGCTTATGGTTGTTTCCTAGTTTTATCTCAGTTTTTCACACAATTTATTAGGAGTTGTAGATTGGGACCATTTTTCAAATTCCTGCTTCAATAATAGTGTTGTCACTACTATCTCGTCTACCAGTTAATGTTTTGTTTGGTTCATGATTGCGATTTTCAGAGTTCAGACGTTTAGACGAACTACGTTAAATTCAAAATAATGATGTTCAATGTACAACGCCCTTTCGTTTTCTATCACATTATTCAATAGTACTTACATTTTTATTCTAGCAAGAATTCCTTTAATAGTTAGATATACAATGGAACATAATAAATAATTTAGATAAAGGAAGCCAAGAAAACCTTTTTAAAAACTTTGACCTGTCAGCTAAAAGTCATGTTAAGCTTTATAGAACAGTAGCGAATCAGATATATATGTTAGTAAAAATTTAAACTGTTTCCCCGTTTATCGTTTTGTGTAAGGCGGGTAGGACAAAGCGTCATTAGCTGACTTTATATGCATTCAGTCGTAACCTACACCTGTATACCTACGTACTTTGGTGGAGTGTAAGAGATTTAGTTTCATTAATGAATTAGTTTTGTCAGCCAAATTTTTTTTTATACCCTTCATCAATCAAGCTTGCATTAAGCATAAATGTGCAAATGCGCATTGAACTATATTGATTATTCTCATTCCATTCACGACTCATGAGGATTTATAATGAAACCTCGATATATATGGTATTGATCTGGTTCTGAAAATGTTCGTAGATGGGCAAAATTATAGAAAATAAATCTAGATAAAGCAATGTGATTTGTGATTCACCGCAGACTAAACAGGGACGTGCCGACGGAAATTGAACAAAACTGTAGCTCTACACAAAACATGGATACACTGATTTTCCTTTTTCCACATGAAGTATATTAGTATGTCTTTGTAATACATGACAACTATTGCCATGTCTCAAATGATTGGTATACACGGCAATACCCCATCAAGGGTTAAAGGTGAATATCTGAAGCCTTGTTTAGTTTGAGCAGAAAGCGATAATTAGAAAGCTATTTATAGGTGTTTCGTGCGTCTCTGTCATAAAAAATATATGGTGGAGACAATGGCTTTGACAAGAGTTCATATTGGTTGGATGTGTGGTAAAGATTCAAAAAATTATTACAATTTACAATTGCTCTTTGGAAAAGAGTGCCGTGGAGACCGGCCTATACGTTGCCTATTAATTTAGTACCCCCACCCCATATATATATATATATATATATATATATATAGATATATATATATAAATATATATATATATATATATATATATATATATATATGTATATATAGTTTTAAAGTTGTATATAAAAGTTATTTTTAATTTTTTTCTATCAATGTGTACTCCAAATCACTGCAAATTCTTCCAACAATCTTGCTAAAATGCATTTTTCTTTCATCGGTTTATTTCATTATCAATTATTCCAATAATTCCAAAGAGCCTTTTATTTTTTATTAGAAATGGTTAATGGTCTTTTTGAAACTGCTTGCTTTAAATAGATTGTCTGATCCAGTTCTCCTCTGCCTCGTCCTCCAAAAGGACACTTCAAAGAGTTTCATTATATCTAAAGCAAATAATGATTCGAATATGGCTGTGATTTCAAGCTTTTTGGAAATGTAATACTTGTTTTTTCATGTAAGCTGTATACTTAACATAACTTTGAACATTAATAAAACAGTGTCATCCGCAAATATTAACTTCTGAATGTCATTTTTTAATGGTGCAGATATAAAGTTCCTTTGAAGCATGTTTTGTCAATTAATTTATTAGTTTTGCTTCCCAAAATAATAAAAGGATACTTATCGATTCATGAATATAAAAAAAATTTAAAAAATGGTAGAGAAACATGAATTAAAGTTTTATGGGTTGAGATTTTATGGGTAATCGATTTATGCAGTTTTCTTTCAAATTAAAAATGTACCATTCACAAACAGATACATACACAAACTCACGGACACAAAGAGCTCGAATTAAGCGATTTCTATGTATGAGACATTGAGGCACAGTTTCCATAGCTACACAATCTATCTCTTTGCATTATATTATTGCAATACAATGCTTGCTCATGTACTTCGCTCATAACTGTATTTTCGAGTTATGTATTGAAAAGGGGTTGTAATATTTAATGTGTATTGAAATAAACAATTATAAAAAAATAACCCTTGAACTAATAGGATTGTACTAAATTCGCGTGTGGGATATATCACACATATTGTTTACAATCAACTTAAATGTAATAATATCAAAAATAATTACAGATAAAGTTTATTTTATTGCCGTTGTGGTAGATTATTGCGTGTACGGTTGAGAATTACATTGCATTTACGGTTGTTACATATACTGGACATATATGCAGTTACAGGTTTAACAAACACAAACTTTTCTTTCCTTATATCTGACAATACTATCCTATTTGAATGCAGACAATTTTTCTCTTTTTGTGTTACTTCATTGTTGAAAAGGGCCCAAGTCTTACTTTACAATAGAAAGAGTGCTATCCCTCAAAATATCATAGTGATATTTGGAATGTAAAGATTGGGATATTCTTCGTTTCTCTTAATGCATGTTGACATGTAAAGAATTAAGGTTGATGATATGATGTTTATTGAATTATTTTGAAAGGGGGACTAAAATAAACACAAAGAACAACGCAAATGTTCTACCACAAAGGCGATAAAATAGAACGCAACGTATAAAAAGAATGCAGCTTGCTTTAAACAGTCATGGAATCGTGACTTCAATGCCTACAACATATCCAGGTGACCATGCGTTGCCTGACAACGGTTGTTACGTACCTTTATTATTGATCATTTCAAAAGCGCGTTCGCGGAGAGGTCAATTGATTTTTTCTTCATAATGTCTTGAAGTAGGGAAACATTATCCAAAGCTTTGAGGTAGATTTTAACATTCGCAAAAGATGAATTGACTTTAGATGAAAATCGTAAATGTATAAAATTTAAAACCATTCAGATGATGAACTTTCTAGATACACAGATTCAAATAATAAATATTCATTCTGTCGTTGAACAATTGTTTTGTTTAGAAAACTATTATTAAAAGTTTGCAAATTGTAAGTACCTAAAAAAAATAAAATTATTTTTTTACCAATGATTATTTGTACACTTTAAAAATTATTGGTAAAAAGTATATAAGAAATTTCTGACAATAGAGTACACTCCATCTAAAGGTTTATTCAAAGTACATCTTGCAATGTATTGTCGTATGGTTCTGACTCAAACTTTTGCAATACAAATCAATCAATTTAACAGTAATACATGTATCACCTAGCTGAAGAAATTTATTATTCTGTGAGAAATTGAACTCATGGAGTATGACCTTAAAGTGGTCTAAAATTTTCGGAGATTTTTCCTCACTCTTTGAGATATCACAGGTATGTATTATTATAATGACATTGGGAGCAATATTTAATTCTATTATGAATCGTAACTTACATTTCCATGTCTTTAAAGGTATTGTGAGTTTATCATTACTCACTTGTATTCCACACCCAAAACTATGATCGTTTTAAAAGGCTTATTTCGTTTACGGTTATTACATTATTCTGATTGAAATATCATGTGTAAAAATGCATCCTTTAAATTAAAATGTTTGTACTTACATACGAAATGAAGATTATTACTTCATATTTCTTATGGAAAAATGCGTAGAATAAACCAAAGTTATCATTTGATTCTCTCGTCATCAACGATTCTTTCAGAATAGAGAGGTAGTGAAACATGAAACTTTCTAAGAGTACTGGGGTATTTTTAATATAGTTACAGGTAAAATAGGTCATAATCGTCTTTAGTTAGAAATTTTGTTCCCTCCTGCTTTGAAATGTAACAAACCACGTCATTGTTGTCAGCAATTGTTGTCCTATGATGTCAGTAATTTATGGGTTTCACACTGAAACAACTTAAAAATGTCTAAATCAGCCATATAAATGTTCCGTTTAAATAATGCGAAGTCTCAACCCGTATTTCCGCTGACACAAGGCTTTCATTGTATTCGTGTATTTAAAACCATTTTATCTTTCGAATAATAATAATAATAATAATAATAATAATAATAACAATATATGTATTTAACGAGGATAACAAATTTGGTCATAAAAGATGGATTTGCTACAGGGTCCACAACAGATTTACAGTTCATATTATTATAAAATCACTCACAAACAAACTCTGTAACCTTACACAGGCACTCACAGACACTCATAATATATCTGGATACAGTGAAAAACTTTCGTATTGAGAGACTTTAGTATATCGTTCCAGCTGGTCAAGAAGAAATTTATGCAATGACTTTTAAATGAAGCAAGCAATCTGAATTACATATCAAACGGGTAGGGAATTCCAGAAGGTATACGCTGTTACCATAAAACGCCCGATGACAGCTCTTTTTCAAGCGTAAACCTACAACACTTCACTTCAAGGCAACTTTGCATTCCCTGGCAACTGTTGCTACGTACCTTATGTGTGTTCTTCGTTCAAATGGGTGCTTTCACACTTGATGTTTTCGTTGTTAAACTATGAGTTAGTTTTAACATTCGATAAAAGATTAATTCGTCTGTGATATAAATGTAAATGTTTTAAATCAAAAACTATCCAGGCCATGAACATATTACAGACAATTTCAAATTAAGTATATTCATTTCGCAGATGACCAATTGTATAATTTATCAAATTCCAAGTGCAAACGATAATTAGTTCATGTATAAGTATGTAAATGCACATTTAACTAAATTAAGTATTCTCCTCCATTCACAACACATGAGGACTTATAATGAAAACTATATATATATATATATATATATATATATATATATATATATATATATATATATTGATCTGTTTCTGAAGATTGTGGTATTTGACCAGAATTATGCAAAACAAATCTAGACGTAACAATCAGACTTGTTATCCATTACAGAGTCAATAGTGACGCGCCGAAATAAACTAATTTGTAGCACTACACAAGGCATAGCTCATTTTTTTTCATGTCCACATATACATATATCATTTTCTTTTAGTATGTCCTGTGTAAACTTAATCCAAAAGTACTTCTGGAATAAACCAGCCACGCACAAATACATTGAACTATTAACTTCAAGTAATAAGAAAATAATATGTTCACTAGCTAAACATTTTTATCAAGCGTTTAAAATAAGAGATAAATTATTATTTTAACAATAATTTATTATAAAGATTGTGTATATTTGTCCATCCTCTCCTTTCTAGCTCTTGACGATTTCCTTTTTGATTTCATGTTTAACGCTGTATATACAGCATTTGATAACCATGCAATATTTGTAATATGTAATCTATAAGCATGTGAATGCTTATGATAATAAACTATTGAATTGAATATATTAGTACTTCATTGTGATGCCTGACAACTATTGCAATCTCAGGGATGATTGGTATACACTGCCGTACCCATCAAGAGTAGAGGTAAAATTTTCGAGAGCATATTTGGTGTGAGCAGAAAGCTATAATATCAAGCTGTTTAAAGTTGTTTCGTGCGTCTGTGTCATAAAAATATATGGTAGAGACAGTGGCTTTGAAAAGAGTTCATATAGGTTGGATGTGTTGTAAGGGTTCAAAAGATTATTCTGATTGCTCTTTCGAAAAGATTGCCGCGGAGACCGACTGAGACGCTGACTATTCGTTTAAGACCCAAATTTATTTTGCTACATATTCCAATTTAAATTGCATATTTCACGTTTGCACACATACACACACACACACACACACACACACACACACACACACACACACACACACACGTTTTTTCTTCTCTTTTTTCTTTTGGCAGTCTGTGCTCTTATGTCTTTATTCTAATTCACTGAAATATATAAATACGTTTTTCTTTCATAAGTTTATTTCATTATCAATATTTCAAAGATAGCGTTTTGCTTCCTATTAGGAATCATTCATTCTCTTGAAGGAACTGTCTGCTTCAAATAGATTAGCTCGCCTGTACGACCCCCGCTACTTCCATTTAAAGACTTTTTTTTCCAAAGCATATAATGAATCCAAGTTTCTTTCTTTACAAAGCAAATAATGTACCGAATACGGCTGAGATTTCCAGCTTTTTGGAAATCTGGTACTTGTTTTTTCATGAATATTAAAAAATAAGGGTCATTTGGAAACAGTGTGACCAACTACTAGACAGTACAAATATTAACTCGTGTATATGTCATGTTTCAACTGTGTAGATATCAAGTTCTTTTGCAGGATGTTTTGCCAAATAATTTATTATTTTTACCACACGAAAGAATAAAAATCATATTTATCAGGTCATCAATCCAAGTTAATGGTACAGAAACATGAATTGAAGTATTATGTGATGAATTTTTATTGGTGTTCCATTTATGGAGTTTTTGTTTTCAAATTAAACATATACCATTCACACACACACACACACACATACTTAGACATAAACGCTCACACACAAATTACTCGAATGAAGGTATTTCTATCTACGAGGAATTAAGGTATAGTTTCCATATTACATGATCTATCTCTTTGTGTATAATGTTGCAATAAAAGGCTTGCTATTCTACTCATTGACAACGGTATTTTAGAGTAATGTGTTTAAAACTGGTTATAGTCTTTATTGGTTGTTGGTTTTCACGGCAGTTATAAAACATTAGTGGCTTTATAATGCCCAGTAAATGAAAGCTAAGTGATTTTTCCAAGGACACACCAGGGCAACCGGCCCAGACTGGACAGGGCGTGTATAGAACCCGTGGTTATAATCTTTAATACATATTGAAATAAACAATTGTAAAAAAAAATATACCCCTAGAATTAATAGGATTCAACTTAATTAGCGTGCGAATTATATCACACATGTTGTTCACATTAAAAATTAATGTTTACATTAAATGTGATATAATCAACAATAATTAATTTACAGTTTATCTTATTGCATTTAGGTGAGTTTATTCCAGTGGACTGTTGATAGGTGTATTACATTTAAGGTATTACATTTACGGGACTTAGATACATATACGGGTTTAACAACCGTAAATTGTGTTTCCTAATATCTTTCCAATAAGTATTAGGACATTATATGATATTTTTGAACGATTTTGAAATGGGGACTAAAACACACACACACACACACGCAAATATTCTTAAAAAAAGAACGCTAACTATAACAAGCCTACAGTTTGCTTTCAAGAGCCACGGAAATATGACTTCCATATTCACAAGACCTAATCTCCAGGCGACCTTTAGCTTTAATTTAAAAGCATACATACTATATATATATATATATATATATATATATATATATATATATATATATATATATATATATATATATATATTGGAGCGGATCTCAACGCTGTCCATGTTTTTGACCCAGAGGCATGATTATTTACAATTAGGGCAACACCAGGAGTATGGGTCTATAAGAAAAATTGTAGTTTCACATTTCCAGGGATTCCAGGGAATACTCGTATTGCCTGAGCGAAACAGTAAATCCTATATATGATACCTGATTATACATTTTCCCTATGTGTGTGTGTGAGAGAGAGAGAGAGAGAGAGAGAGAGAGAGAGAGAGAGAGAGAGAGAGAGAGAGAGAGAGAAAGAGAATTCCCAGATCAACTATTAGTCGTTGGATATAGCAATTCAAGTACGTCTTTAGAGCTCTGAACTTCAGATGTGGTACTAGTACAAACAGTCTTAACTTCTGTTTCATTTGAATGGGGTGATTGCTTATTGGAAGAGGCCAGGATTATCTGCCGCCTCTTTATCATCAAAATGGATGTTAATGGTAAACTAATTATGAACATAAATCCATCCTGAAAATCACAGATGGTATCCTTAACATAAAGACATGTCAACTGCCTGACATGTTATCAAGACAGAGGTGGTATCCGTAACATAAAGACAAGTTAACTGTCTGACATGTTATCAAGACAGAGATGGTATCCTTAGCATAAAGACATGTCAACTGTCTGACATGTTATCAAGACAGAGCTGATATCCTTAACATAAAGACATGTCAACTGCCTGACACGTTATCAAGACAGAGATTATATCCTTAACATAAAGACGTGTCAACTGCCTGACATATTATAAAGACAGAGCTGATATCCTTAACATAAAGACATGTCAACTGCCTGACACGTTATCAAGACAGAGATTATATCCTTAACATAAAGACATGTCAACTGCCTGACATGTTATCAAGACAGAAGTATTTTAATTGCTTTATGACCATACACATTCTGAAATCTTTGACTATGATCAGTTCTGATTTATTATGAAGTTATTTACACTTTTTTAATAATCATTTTGTCAGTATATTTCACTTTCAATAATTCAAAGGATACTTTTTTTAATTGTTAGAAATCGCGAATGCTCTTTATGAAAGTGTCTCGCATAAAAGACATGGTTAACAAAAGTTTGATTTTTGTTAAGACAAAATCGTTTAAGGCAGGTAATCAAAATAAAGATATAAATTTTGTCTTTGAAACAGACATCATCAATTTGATAACAAAGTGGTAATATTAAGGTCATTTTTATACCAGTGCAAGTGCGCTACAACTGTTACCAAATACTAACGTATAGTAATTTTAGTATGACTTGTTCCTCGCACCATGTTTGAGTCTTAAAAATTTTAATATTTCTACTACCTGAGTAATGATGATAACAGTAATTGTGGAAATAACAACAGCAGCAGCAACAACAACAACAACAAATAATAATAATAATGATAATAATAATAATAATAATAATAAAGCGGTAATGAGGTAATAGAGGTAGTTTGTACCGTGGTATTAATAATAGTTTTATAGGTGACACTAGTAGCAGTATTTGCATTTATTTAATTTATGCGTAAGAAATTTAAGCACATGTGTTATGCAATTCGTTTAATTATCAGAGCGATTCATTTAAGTATCACAGAGGAACCGCGGTAGCTCAGTGATTAGATTCTCATCCTCGCAACCACAAGGATGCTGGTTCCAATCCTGCCCAGACTAGGCTCCGTCATCCGCCGTGGTGTGTACTTTGGCAAGACACATTACTCCATTTCCCTCGGCATTATATAACCTTTCATGTATTGATGTTCTGTTAAATACCAACCAATTAATTAATTAATAATGATCAAATAATTGTAGCATAAAGAAATGTATTTATACTCCTGATAATCGTTACGTAACTGGATATCTCAACAATAACGATGAGAAAAGCTTATTCCACGTTATCTGCCTGTCTGTCTGTCTGTCTGGATCTATGCAAGGATACAACTTTATCATATTATATTTGAAAACCGGGAAAGCAGACATACAAGAATGTTGTACGCAAACATAGTCGTGTCTTATATATATTTGAGAATCAGCTGTAATGTTAGGCATTTTAATTAACCGGAGAAAAACAACGTAAGACGAAAATAATCTGAACTTTATCACTCACTAATATTGTTAACAAGATTAGAGTTTTTATATGGATGATATTTATTATCATGTAATTATTACAAAGTTCAATATAGCCTGGGTCACATGATAGGCAACCTTACAAAGTAAGAAAACACGTGTCATGTAATTTTTTTCATAAAGCAGGAATGGTTGATTTCCGTCTGAAGGTCAAATATAGTTTTTAACAATCAAGATCAAGTAATTTACCTCACATGCTTTCTTTATGGCATTATGTGTGTCTTTGTCACAAGCTATACTGTTTGCATTGTTCTTCAAGGCATCAATCATCCCACGTCCAGTTACTCCCTTCAAATATAAACAGTTCTCTGTGTAAAGCTGCCCTGTTTAAAATCACGACATGTTTCCAGACATTGATCCAAAAGCCCGCTTGCTTTCAGATGCCTTTGAACAATATTTTCCATACCACTAGACCTTCTCTCCAGGCTATACTGCGTTGCCTGGCAACGGTGGCTATGTACCTAATGAATGGCATTGTTTCAAAGGACTAGTGCTTATTTGATTTTTCCTTTAAGATTGTGTTAAAGTAGAGAAATATTATACTAAACTAAAAGGGAATTTTTAAAATTTGACAAATAAACATTCATTGAAGTTTTAATTTTATATTTCTGAAATGATTATAGTCAATGTTAGAGTTTGAAATTATGTATATTTATTCAGTCGATGAGCAATTTTTTAAACTTTTCATAATTCCAACCACAAAATGAGTTTTATTTCAAAAGTTTTATTCCGTTGGCAGTGTTTATATATTATATCGTGTCCAATACCATATATGTAATTATTTCCTTTCCATTAACATTTTTGTTCAATGGAAAGCAAAAGTTCTAGCCGTATTTTGGACGTCAAACAGTTTTCATTGTAGTCATTTATACAAATGCTATCTTTTAAACTCTTGGGAATAAGATTGTTACTGAAGTAAACAAAATTCCTTGGACATCAATTTTCCTGGTTTTGCAAAAATTAAAAGAAAAAACAATAAATAAAATCCTTGGTGAATAAATTCGTCAACATGCCACCATTGTGCAATTTAATTCTATTCGCTCCACAAATGGATCGTAATTCGTTGCTTTTTTATATTCGTGGTTTGACGCAAAGACGAATTATATATTGGTACGACATGACAAAGAATAAATTTCCACTATTTAAAAAATTACCTATTTTATAATTACTTGTTACCGAATGCAAAGCAAGATGTTTAAAGGGTTATTTGTGTAGTTAGAACAAAATAGTTTGGATGTATAGTGTCGTCTATTTATAGGGGTCAAACATCTGTACAAACAATTTGTAACCAGAGAGACATCACAAAGTCAATAGGAACGTGACAAACACAATTACTTCAACAAGCGGCATTGAGGCGTTAGTTTTCATATCAATGTGATCCTTTGTGCTGACATCGATTGCTACCTGGCTGAGAGTTTGGGATTACACTACGGTGTCCTACTGAGGACTTACGGGTTGAAGCTTGAGATGAATTTTCTGATTGCTGTTTCAGTAAAAGCATTACATAAAAGTACAATATTAACCTCTTGGGGAAAAAAATGAGACAAATCTGCCCAATTATTAACATAGCTATATAATCTTAAGACTGGTGTTTTTATTCTTGAAATCATTGACGACTGACAGTAAATTATTGAATATATGAGGAATATTTACAGTTAGATGGGAAATATTGAAAGGATATATATTTATATATAGCACAAATCGCAATGACCTACCGTTTGACTGAGAAAAAAAAAAAAAAAAAAAAAAAAAAAAAAAAAAAAAAAAACAACGACAAGGTACACAATAAGGTTTTTTTTGCCTATTTTGGTCATTATACCATGTATTTTGGCCATATGACTTCAAATGAGCACAGCAGAAACTATACATTGTAATAAATTCTAACTGTTATTATTATTATTATTATTATTATTATTGTAACCACAAACAGTAAAAATATTTAATAAACTGCAAATAGAACAAGAATATTTTTTTTTTTTTCACTTTCTGAAACTTCACTAAAAATAACGAAGTCCAAAACATTTCAAAGTTGTTTTAAAACAACCTCTATAAATGTACACGAGAGCACAAGCACAGATGTCTGCACGCAATAGTGGTCATCTATTTAAACCACAATGGTCACTGAAGTTAAGGGTGAGTAACCTCAACTTTACAATTATGTGTTTAAAGGGTCAATTCGAAACTCAATATGAATCTTTTCTAAATTTTTGGTGAAATTATGGAAAGTAAAAAAAAAAAAAAAAAAATTGCTTTTTCCAGTGCAGTTGATTCAATATCTGTACCTGTTTGTAATTACTATACTATAACCTAGGTACTCCGATCAGTTAGAATTAATTACAATGTATGGTTTCTTCTGTGCTCGTTTAAAGTTACATGGCCACAATACATGGTGCAATAACCAAAGGGGACACATAAAGGTCACCACCTAGCTTTGTGAATGAGATTGGTCCGCGGACCATTGGAATTTCTGCAATGCGATAGCTGATTATTATTTGTCACGCCAGGCTAAGAGGTCCGTTTTTACTATCAATTGTTGTACCAGAGGATTTTTGTCGTTCATAGTTGCGAATTTCAAACTTCAGACATACTGTTTTAACTTCAGCAAAATAAATAAATAAATAAATAAATAAATAAAAGTTCTCGGCACTTTACCCAAGTTGTTCTGTTGTGAAGAATAAACCATACAGCACCAAAATAATGCAGAAACAAAGAAAGAAATATTGATTTTATTTGTTCACTTTCTTAAAATAGGCCATTCAGGATTATTCATTACTCTCCATGTTAGTCCACAAATTACATTTGAAGAGGGTTGTAAATGATACAAGGGGAGTAACTGATATAAATAATGTAACAAAGTGACTGAAGACTCATAGGTTATCGAACTTAAGAACGATGTTATCGTAAACAGTAAAGGATTTATTATCTCCTTTAAATTATCTTCTGAAAAGTAACTAAATCTTCAATCCAACGAACCATCTTTATTTTAATAAAAACAGGCATCAGTTAATACTCATGACCATACGGCAACCAGTGCAATGGATATTTATATGAGTCTCCTCCCTTCAACAAAGTGTCTTATTTAAGTGTACCGTTAAACAACTAAAACTTCTGAAATTTAGACAATTTGTGGAATCTTTAGGAACAAGTTAAAATTATGTACGGTTACATTTTCAGATTCTATATCTCAATATGCTTGGATAATTTAAGTGAGAAAAGTACCTACATCAGTTGTATCTGCTATTCATTTTTGACATACATACATACATACATACATACATACATACATACATACATACATACATACATACATACAAACACGTTATGAACAGAGATCTTGAAGTGTGTGTTTGATATATCTGATATAAAATTCATGTCATGAATATCTATCTATCTATCTATTTTAAGAAAGAAAGAAAGAAATATTTCCCATACACTCTATTTGTTCCCTTTTTAAGAATAGGCTATGCAGGACCCATATTTTATTAATTACTCTCTAGATGGTAGAAGGGGAGTAACTCGTATAAATAATGAAACAATCGTGACGGAGGACTGATAGGTTATCGAACTTAAGAACGCACCATTTCAATAAAAGACAATACATACAGAATGGTAGCGTTATAATAGTGTTTACAGAATAGCGGTTCTGTCATTGAAGGTAAAGGTTTATTTATCCCCTTTCAATTTTCAAGATAAGGAGTAACAAAATCTTCAATCAATGAAGAATATTTTTAAAAAAATAATAACGAATGAGTCAGGTGTTGAAGAATAATTCAAATATGGAGTAAAAAATAAATTTTTGATTCTGTATGCGCCATGTTTGACTATAAAACCATTTTAATTTCTTTTAATCTTGCATCCTTCTGTAACAAATTGAAATATAAAAAGACGACAACAACGACGGGAAGAAGATAATGACGATGACGACCACAACCACGATAATGATAGCAATGCAGAAATAAGGGAACATCAATTTAAAATATTGATATTAAAAACATAAAAAGTATGTGATAAATGAAAGAACACTTTTCTGGTGCTGCAATCAATATTTTGATAAGGATATTGTTCAATAAGAATGAACTCTACTGTAAGCTGATCACTTGTTAAAGTTAGATAAAACACAAACTGACAATGATGTTACTACAATACTGCAGTCTTCTTAGACGTGTTCAATATTAAAGACCACACGGGACATAATTCTGTTAGACTTCCTTCAGTGAAATTGGCATTTATATGAGTTTCCTTCCTTAATGTAGATGTCATATTCAGCTGTATGTACAATAGCTGAGCTACAATTAAATATATTTAGACAATTTGCAGCATTTTTATAAATAAGTTAAAATTATGAATGATAACATTTCCATATTCTGTAACTGTATTGTATCTCAATAACTGGTTAATTTCGATAAGAAAAATACTTCCAGCTGACAGTATTGCTTTTGCTTTGTTTTGTCTCAACTGACAGTTCTGCTTTTGCTTATTGGTCTGAACCACTATTTGAACCAAACTTCAGTGAGATTCAGTATACGAAATATTTCTTGTGTGTGTGTGTATATATATATATATATATATATATATATATATATATATATATATATATATATATATATATATATATATATATATATATATATATATATATATGAGAGAGAGAGAGAGATTAGTACATCTAGCTCCATTGACGTTGAACATTCAGGATTAGTGCTGTTCCTGGACCGAAATTTGTTTTTGCACACTTCAGAAATTTTTAAACCTCTCCCTGCCCCCACGTACCCCCATCTCTCTCTCTCTCTCTCTCTCTCTCTCTCTCTCTCTCTCTCTCTCTCTCTCTATATATATATATATATATATATATATATATATATATATATATATATATATATATATATATATCTTTTTAGCATATATAAGGAAATACTTCACTCGGGAAGCGAAGCATTTTGTGTTGTCATTCGTGTTTTCGCCACTTGTGACAATATAATGTTTCCACATCACTCGTGAAATAGATTCTTATGTCTAAACTTAGATATCATCTACATATGCCATTTTGAATAACTTTACTTTACTACTTTAAGAACAGAGATGTTAAAGTGCGTTGTTCGATGTATCTGATATAAAATCTATCTATTTTTCCGTCCGTTTGTTTGTCCATCCATCCATTTTGTTGAAATTACTTATTGATGGTCGTTGTCAACCGTTCCATATGTCTGATAATATATAAGCATGAACAGAAAATAATCTACGGGACATCTGTCACATAATTATCAAGTACTACTAAAAAATAAAACCATGACAAGGTCAAACGTGAATTGATGAGTCCACTGTGTACATTCAGATTTGGATAGAGTTTGGTCATTCACTCATTTGAGGCATAAACTTAAAGATACAACCGAGCAATTGACCTTACAGGACGCCTGATAATTAAGGACAACAGTGACGCTCGAATTTTCTTTTTTTTTACGTTCATACGCAAACTCTATAAATAGGACACCGATTTGTCAAAGTAATAAATTTAAAAGCCCTTACGTTTTCTTGATAGACACGTTTCAATTTGTACATAAATATGCGAGCTTATTCGTTTCTTATTTCTACAAATAAACTAGTTTGCAGTAAGAAATTCAAGTCTGAAATCTGAAATATGATGAAACTGCCGCATACCCAAACCTGCCAAACAGACCCCTCTGTATGATGTTAAACCTCACAATGGTTTTGTAGTCGAATTCATAAAATTACCTGTCACAAGCGCGGTGCTCCCTCAAATTACTTCGATTTACCATGAAACTGTTTTGCCGATAGGTTTCTTGAAGACCCCCCATTCACGATAAATGAGCTGTAAAAGTAATTTAGGTATGCGGAATAGTAGTACCTTCTTAACAATAATGTAATCTCTCTCTCTCTCTCTCTCTCTCTCTCTCTCTCTCTCTCTCTCTCTCTCTCTCTCTCTCTCTCTCTCTCTCGTGTTTAGATCGACTCTTCGAGGTACCTATAGCTAATACTGTACGCCAGCTTAGTTGACTTCAATCTCAGTCAGCGTCACCAGTGTTACAGTTTTGTTTGTTCCTGCCATTACTTCAAGCTCGAGGCATGCTATCTTCATGCATCCTCGTCAGGGTGTTTCCTGCATTATTCTTAAAATGTTACAGTAATGAATTTGTTATTTCCAGGTTTGAAGCCCCAATGTTGAAGCGTTCAAATCTTTAGCTGTAAGTGTAATATGTTTATGAAACCCGTTCAGACTTTTCCTCAAATTATTTCTGAAGTATCCGAGGGAAAATAAAATGAATTGACTTTATTTCTTACACTAATGACTTTGTTTGGTGCACGCTTACATATCTCAGTGTTTATGTTTTGTTTTCCCGCTGTTAGCTGCAGCTTCAGACATGATATCTTTATGCAACTTGGTCAGGGTTTTTCCTGCAACATTTTTAACCATCCCAGGGAAAGTAAATTACAGAGAACTACTTCTCTTACACTAATGACGTTGTTGCTTACAGGCTAACCCCATCAAAAAAATATGGTTTCCGGGCATAACTGCAGTTGTAGGTATGATATATTCATTTAACTTCATCAGCATATTGCTTTGCTTTATTGAGAACCACTGAAAGGGGGAGGGGTCGAAATAACCAATTTTTCATACACGAATGAGTTTTAAGGTTTAACAACAATATCAAAGTTTGATCTTCTGAGCAAACATTCATCTGGTGGCATGGTACTTTCATGGAACTTGCTCAGAGTCTTTCATAATAATTGGGAACTACCTCAGAAGCGAATAGCTCACAGCGACTTTTGGCTAACGCTAATGACATTCCTGTTTACATGTCAAGGTATTCAAGTGGTAATAAATTTTCTTTTGCCATTGGCTCCAACTTTAGGGATGACCCATCCCCAAGAAAAAGTAGGTCACAGTGACCAACGTTTCTCACACTAACCACTTTATTGTTTACAGGTCAACCCCAGTGTCAAAGTTTTTGTTTTCTAGCATAACTTGAGTTGAAGACAAGTTGTTTTCATGTAATTTTGTCAGAATGTTGGTTATATCATTGGAAACCTACGCTGTGGAAAACAGGTCATTGTGACCCCCATTTCACGCATGACTCAATGAGTTTCTTAATTAAGACCACAGTGACGCAAATCTAAGCTTGCTTGTCTCTGTTACAACTTTGACAAAGAATTCGACGTAATGGGGATGAAAAGACATGCCACCATAGGCGTCAAATCAAAGGTCTTTTAGAGTATTAACGCATGGAATGGATTTTAATCCTGTCACTGACACCTGAAACACAAGTGCAAAGGTCAAAAAGCAAACAAATTGCATGTCACTTAACCGTAATGTCGTGGGCATCAAATTGAATGCTTTTCTGTTCATTATACGGTTTTCAAACTCAGTGACCTCCCAAGAGAATGTAGGTTGGCTGTAAGTTTTCCAAATTTCAGTGCAACTCCGGGATCCTCACACTCTCTGAGCCACCAAGCAGGGGTATGAGGTAAAAATTGCATCTCTGCCCCTGGTTCAGTTGAATAAGTTGTGGGTCAGCGCCGAAACGCTCTAGGAAAGGGGATCCCCACCTGATGATGGAACCGGTTGCATGCAGTGCAGAACTGTAATATATATATATATATATATATATATATATATATATATATATATATATATATATATATATATATATATCTCCTTTTGGTACGTTTCTTAAACAGATCAAGGCATATGACGTATGTTATAACGCTTTTTGGCCCCAGAGACCCAGGTGCAGGGGGTCAAAGGGGTGAATAATAGAATATCACTGAAGCATGTCATCATAGGTTTTGATTGTACTAACATAACGAATGCAATTTAATTTTTGAAAACTTACAAAGGATGAAGGGCAGGGAGGTGGATGATCTAAAGAATTCGTTATGGTGCTATAGATGATAGTTTTTGTTCAGCAAACTTTGTATATGGAGTCGTACAAGGAAGGCACATCATACATGTTTGGGTTCTGATCCCTAGGTAACTGGCTAAAGGTATGACGGGGAGATGGCGCTGAGGGTTGGCAGTTGGGGGAGTAGAGCCGAATTTGCAATGATGAGCCATTGAAGTAACATTGTTTCTGACTGCTTTCAGTCTAAATCAGACACCATTTCCAAACGGTGGGTAGTTTGCAATGGCGTGCTGTCAACTTTCCTATATTTTTTTTTTTTTTGGGTGGGGGTGGGGTGGGGTAGTAAGCAGAGGATATCATATTAACTGCGATAACGTCTTTGCAGAGTGCAGTAGAAGTATTCTTGGTTGATAAAATGTTCTCTAAAACTTTAATATGTAAGGCTAGAGTGATTATTTTCTGGAAAATTTACCTAATTAAATAACCTTTTTGCGGAAAACAGAATATTGAAAAGGTTATGAGCCAGGAGACATTCCAAAGCTTCATTTGTTACCTTTTAAAATATTTAGCACGAAATTTATAGGCCTATGCGCTTACTGACTATTTTACATGACCACTGAACAATTTGCAAAATGTTTACTTAATATTTCAAGTACATAATTGTCAGGTGTAATGTGATTGATGCATGCTAGCGTAACGACCTTTTACATTTGTTATGAATTCAAATCAGTAACTTGTCATAAAATATCTACCTAAAATAGATTACCATGCAAGATCGGCAAATTCTAAGTTTTAAAAGATACAAACTGTTTAACCAAGAGTATGAGGCAAATTTTAACAAAAAAAATATATTTTTTATTTTAATTCCACCAAAAATATTTCATCACACCGACATCTAAGCCATCAAAAGTATAACACACGCGATCAATTTGTCGGAGATTGTTGTAACAATTGACGTTATGAAAGAAAACACGACGCTGTGTCAGTGTGTCGGTAAAAACACCGCCGTGAGAGATGGGCAAGTTGACTCGACGTTCTTATCAACACTTGGACCAGTAGTATGTTGGTGATATCGTACTTATATTTATTTTGTTCAACATGTTCCATTTTTAGTGCTCTAATTGTGCAGAGTCAGCCAAGTTTATGAATTAAGCAGTTGTCACTGGTTCGTCTGTCTGTCCGTATATTATTCTTGGCTTGTGGATATCTTAGCATACTCCTGATTTCGCAAGATTCAGTCGCACTCTAGTTTTGAAGCACTATATCAGCAAGACTAAGGATGGCTTGGAAAGCGTGGAAAATGTACGCAGTGTCAACTTTTCTCAAGAACGTGAAGAAAAAAAAAATTAACGCAAAAATATCAACAATGCTTTTATGTTGCTAAAATGAACTTTTTAAATGTCCCATTCACATGTCGAATGAACTCCTAAAGTGGGGATATCTATGCACGATTAACAAAGCCGTGTTCTGATTGTTACTGGTGGTATGATCCTCGGCTTGTGAAAAATATTGCATCTTTTAATATACATTATTTGTTAGCAATAACTTATATTCTATCATGTATGAGGAATATTGGCACACAATATTCACAATTAGTTAAACAAAAGTGCTGCACTGGTCCAATCACATTTCAAACCTTAATAGGAAGAAGAAAACTCCGTTTATAGTTGGATAACTAAATATTTCGTCTGAATTCTAGATCACACTTATGCATAAGTAAAAAGTTTCTCTCATGGTTTTCTCTTCATAAGATTAAAGGTGCAACATTGTGGCCATGCTTATTCGCCCAGCAACCGTCATCAATATCTATATAAATCCTCAGGTCTGTAATACTACAATGAACACACGAGCATACCTTCCTCATTTTCAAAACTTTAAATAATTTCTCAGTCGAAGCAGCTTATGTACTACAAGATTATTTTAACATGCGTTCCCAATAGTATCAGAGGTTTATACCTTGAAGTGTGTTTATTTTTCCATCTGGTTTTATGCGGTCTTTTTTTCCATTTTCAGCCAATTTTTCCTTGGTAAATGGAAATTTAGTGTGCACAGGCAAAACAACATCTTCGCTGACCAAAGGTTGAAGATCCACATTGTTCGTCATAAACGATGCGGAACACGATGGACTGACTATAACGATACACATGTCCATTAAGAGTATGAACAGAAAAGAACACGAACAGATCATGTGTTGTATCTAACTTTACACTTCACAGTATGCTCTTTCGTTCATTTAGTTTAATTTGTTTTCATTTTTTGACGTTTTCTCTATTTCAAGAAAAAATTATATGTTTCTAATCTAAATGACATAATAATTGGAAATGTAACTAACTAAATCTTTCTCTTGTAACTTCTGTCAAATATTACTGAAATATTTCAATTACAAAAATAGTTGTACATTAAAATTCATATCTGGTCGTCTCTCTATCGTTGTTGCTCTTTCTTGTTATCTGAAATACAGATAGTGTCTTTAAGTGCTGAACCAATATGGCTGAAGCATACTGAGTACTCAGCTAGGAAAAAGGTAGACCCAGATTTGCACCCTGCGCCGGCAGATCCGAGTTTACTCTATTCGTTCTATTTACGATTTCAATCAAACAGCATAGACCCTAATCTTAATGTGAATTTTGCGACGGTAGATCTAGCTTGACGCTACCCTCACTCATGTCAGAGTTATACACGCAAAATTACAGTAAGACTATTTTCTGCAAATTCCAGAAAGTAGATTGACACAATTGTCTTGACAAAATGTGTATGTCACGGCCAGAGGAGTCGATTGACAAACTGTTAGCCAGTAGTAAGATAAATCGAACCATTTCAAACTTCAGTCTTGTTCTGGACTTTACTGTATTCAAAATATAATATATTCTAGACCCGATTATGTATTTCTCTTAGAGGTGCACAAATATGCTTACATTAACGCGTACAAGGTTTTATTTTAAGGTCAGTTTTGGTCTCATTTTACCGTAAACTAGAAGAAAAACCAAAACTTAGCGCCCTTTTTTCTTGCAAAGAATTCGGTACTTTCTCTGGCTGCCGCATCATGAATCCCTCTCTGAAATGAATAATAAACGCTTTTTAATCAAATATGTGAGATATAATTCTTTTCTTGGACATTAGGACTGGAATGAAAAGAACATTTTTTGAAATAAAAATGAAAAACCCCAACAAACAAAAAAGCCCCAAAACAACAAAAAACCCAGCTTAATGGAAAATAAATCTTCCATATGTTTCTCGTATTTGCTCACAGCATCTTACGAAGGCAGATTTTGAGCAATTGCTATTCGACTTTTAGTGCGTGCTATACAAAGTTAAATGCGGTATTACATTAGGGGTGGGGTGAGTGTAAAGACAACCTCTAGATCTGAAGAAAAAAATATTTGCATAATTGGAACGGATAAAAACAATGAGAGAGAGAGAGAGAGAGAGAGAGAGAGAGAGAGAGAGAGAGAGAGAGAGAGAAATGGTTCCACGCCATTAGTCATTACACCTCTCCCGCCTCTATTTATGCGTCGATCATCATATCCAATGATCAGTTTAACTATCTGTTTAAACATGTTGACAAGACAACCGAATTACTTATCCGCGACTATATATTGAGTTCACGTACATTGAACAACATATTATAGTTGAAAAGGCACCAAAATGCAATCATACTGAGGTAGTATGCATGAGAGTAATTTCACAAACACTTATACATAAAAGCTGAATTTGTAAATGAAATAAAGCATTACTAACTGCACAGAAGAGAAAACAACAGTAAGGAATTGATGAAAACACTATTTATTTTACGCTAGCCCGTGAGTTAGTGAATTTTTCTATAGAAATAATGTTGATAATTCACTGGAGTGAAACAATGAAAAATATTTGTTCACTGCGGTCAATAGACAACGATAACATTATAACCAAGAAATTTGATCCGTTATTTTGTCGCTTGCTTGGTCGAGTGGGTGAAAACCTCAAGTATTTTCAATCACTCGATGAGATATATCCGTTATTCACTCGATACAAGCAAAACAACTCTATTTAATTTTTAATGCATGATAGTTATGTACACATTTGTTTTGTTTTTGTCAAATTAGAAACTGAAGTAATGAACGCCGAACTTTGGCAAATTAGTTGCATCATTGTCCGCTTTACTGGCTAGAATAAGCACAAATAATTAAATTAAAACCTTACTTGACTATGCTTTCAATGGTAATTTATCTAGGTTTCAAAATTTTCGATCTCAGAGTAGTATAGAAATGGACAAAATTGGACCAACAAATTATGTTTCTTGGTAAAATCATTTTGTTTAGCTTTTTTTTAGTTTGGGTTTCGAACATGCAATAAATAAAGAAAAGAATACATAAAAATATATAAATAAATAAATAAATAAATAAATAAATAAATAAATAAATAAATAAATAAATAAATAAATATAAATAAATAAATAAATAAATAAATAAATAAATAAATGAAAATGGAGAAAACAAAAATACATACTTGACCACCGACTAACTTCTTTATTGCAAATAAAATAAAAACAAAATACTGGACCAGTCAGACTATGAAGACAATTAGCGAACGTCGCAGTTGCAGAGCATTTAGCAGAGCAATAGTACAGCGAACAAACAATAAGGATACATTTTAGCACATGATAAATAATGGCAATACGCTACACTGGATTGAATTAAAAATATTTCAAAGAGGTGATATACATATTTTATGAGTTTAACATAAAATCACCAATCTCAGTATCAATAATTAATGTGTATTTGCTGACAGGTTTTGATGAGATAAAAGAGCTGTCAAAACTAGCTTTGTTACATAATAACATTCAGTAGAATACAAATTTTGATTTTGTTGATTTCAAACAACAGAACAAATACCATGCAATGTTTTAGAAAAGATTTTATTTAATGATGATAACTCTAAAATAAGCAGCATCAGCCATGATAAGTAGATGGTTAAAATAGTGCAGTACGAAAAGGGAATAAATTACGTATTGGATGTCGATAAATAAAGAAATTTGCATGCGGCTAAATTGACATCATAACGTGAAGATGTAACTTTTACAAGGTTAATCTACAAAGATTTGAGAAAAGCAGAGATATAATTTATGGGAAACAAAGTTTGATTTAAAGCAGCACACGATGATTCAGAACGTAAAGCAGATGTAACAGAGTCAACCATAGGAATGGCAAAACTGAAATAAATCTGAAATCATTCATACGTTTGAAAAAAAATTGAAGAAACGTTTGCAAACTGCTGAAAATAAAAGTATCTGTTGTGGATGGTTGTCGTGTTGGCTTGTCAATAACACCAAAATTTTTTTTATTAGGATAAAGTATTATCTGGTTGTTTTAAATGATGTACCAAAATTATACTTCTCCATAGGAGACGACCGACAAAGAACAATAGTTAAGACACGTTTACTACAGTCCCCAAAGTCTAGTTGCTTACGTAAACATCAATAAATTGTGGTCACAACTTAAGCGGGACTAAAAGAAAATAAAACACGCTGAATTAAACGAATGGTTAACCGAACAGTCTTTCGACACATTTCACAAGCAATCGAGACAAGATTTCAATATAGAAAAGTCTAAATCAGTCACTGGGATGACCAGTGGTAGGCGGATAGTGTTGATATGCAAACAAATATGGTTTTGGTTTTGGTTTTGTTGGGTTTAACGCCATTTTTTAATCACACGATAAGCAATACATGGCGGCCAGTATATTTTGGGGGACGAAGAACGCGGGAAGAACAACCGATCCACTAGAAGCTAATGGCAAGCTTTCTTCCACACACACGTTGGTCGAGCCGAGACTCGAACTCACGCGGACAGAGGTAAGATGTGTGAGTGATCTGTAAAGACGAGCACCTTAGACCACTCTGCCACTCTTGACCACTGCAAAGATATAAATATGCAACAATAAACACAAGTACATCTTGACAATGATAGCAGTTTCCTCAAAATATTTTTGACTTGAGAAAGTGAAAACAATAAAGGGAGATGACATACACGATGCTTTTAAAGAAACCTTCAAAGAGCGAAAGAATGAAGAGATACAGTTTGATGATGGAGAAGAGCTTTGGAACAAAATATTAATGATTTTTTTATGACTTATTAGAATGTAACGGATGTGGAGAAAACAGCGCATTAGAACATGACAGCTAAAACATGCACCGTATGTGAATTTATAGCAATCACGAAACGAGAGGGAAAAATGTAAAGTACATCCAAAAACATTACAGTTAAATAACAAAATAGTAGGCATTAAAAACGTAATAAATTACTTCAATATAGATAATGTCCTAGCAAGGTAATGAATATCATCATAGAAGAAATGAAAAGATATAACATTATAAAATATGAAGTTGATTCAAACTATATCTCAGAAAGCTGAAAAATAGATACAACGTGAAAGACTGCAAGCTGATGTACGAGTTTTTCAGGAAGATAAGATGCAATGAAAATCACATAAATGTTGATGCAATCATGAGGACATTGAAACTTCTTTCAAATTCATACGAAGAAGGTATGCAGCGATTCGCGTAATAACACAAACTGCATTTTGCTGGTCAGAAGTTTAACCATGTACAATTTAAAGGATCCATAGAACATTGAATTGTAAAGAATTACCAGAAATATTAACGAAACATCAGTTTATTTGGAAGCAATTTGACACTGTATAGATGAAGTAAAAACCAACACATCTTTCACAGTATGCATTTATAAAGATTTGTAAGATTAACCTTCTGCAGAACGTTCATGTGATATAGTAATTGAAATTAAACTACACATGCAATTCCTACGTCAGTAGTTGTAGAATGTTATGAATGTTAAAACAAAATACAAAATATCAGTGATGCAAATATTGTGTAAAGAAAATGGAATTAAACTGATATTACCGTAGAGAAAATGAACAAATTAGAAAAATAAATTAAGAAAGAATTACATGTAAATGTGGAAAAATGGTAAATAAAGGTTCAACGTATTTACATAAGAAAACCCGAATTTATACGAAGTTCTTGAAACTATTTATTGGTTTAGCAACGGCTAACACTTTATCGTAGATAAATATACTTCAGAGTGAAAAGACTAACATGTACAGCGCCTAATGATTGTACTGCGATTCAATTTAACACACTAACTTTGTTAACTAACCATAGTCAAGTTCACATATCAGATATATTTAACAAGATCAAAATCTGCTATACTAAACACAATTTTTCACATACAAGCTTTAAACATATTGGATAACTAAACTTCTAAATTTGATAAGAATGGCTCTACGAGAAGATAACATCTCGATGTTGGATTTCGTTAATGCATTTGATAGATGAAAATGTACCATAATTAGTCAAATCGGTATACAAATTTTATGTGTATTTACAGCTGCGAAAAACTGCTGGCTGAATGTAAAATACTTTTACCTGATGATGATGCATTTAATCAAATAACACTCAAACAACAAAACAAACAAATACTTTAACGATAATGGACCTGAAGAACATAAGACCAAGGTTTTGGAGAGACTACACCTGCTGTTGTGTTATCCACTTATAAGAATATAACTTTGGAGGAAGTCCTATTGAATACTGAAGAACACTGTCAGTAGATATAATAAATTCTTTGTCAGATAAAGATGAATTTACTTGCTGAACATACTTATTTATGCAAGATAGCAATGAATTAGCAGATGAAGGAATAACTAACTCGAATCAAAAGTATAAGTTCTTATGAAATCTGCGTCTTAAGTTCACAGGTACAAAGCAGAACCTCTATTACACAGTGTGTTTTGACAGTATCAAACTTAAGGAGGGCGAGGTGTTTCATGTACTTTTACACGAAATCGTTATAGCTCTGTCTTCTCTCCATTTTTGTGTCCCATTCTTTCTTTTGTTTTCTCTATGCCACACTTTGATGTACTCTTTTTGACAAGGTTTGCAATAACAACTGGTTTTATAAAACTCAGTTAATTTGTTTTGAACTTTTCCGCACATAGGACAGGTCTTGAAATTCATCTCTTTTATTTATCCAATTACATTTCCCTTTTTTTCTCACTATTAGTGAGTATACTTGTACGTTATCTTGCAATTGACCTTTGTTTAGATTAAATTTTCCTTGTGGCATAAATGGAAGAGAGCGGAGACTAAAATGAAAACAAAACAAGGTTAACAAAGACAAAAAAAGTCACTTCACAAAAGAAAAACGATAGGCGTAGAGCTGAATGTGGCAGACAATTTTTGAAAACGTTCACAGGAATAAAGCCAAAGTTGAACGTTTAAAGAAAAAAGAACAATAGTCTACAAAATCACAAGATACACAAAATGTGCACTCGGCACACAGACGCGAAGCGTCAGGCACACGACCTAGAAGAAATGATACAAGCATAAACAGCACAATTTATTATTTGATAAATGGTGCTGTAGCTGCTTAGTGGTATCTGATCTTTTGGACTCTATGATCTAAAAGTAAAGTTGTTTCTTCAGAGAGTCTTCTTTCTCCAATTGTAAAAGATGGTTGGGTTTAACAAAGAACAATCATTAGATTTAACAATGAACAATCAAATAAACCACAGCAACAAAATCTAACCATGTTAGTATCTTACTACCCAGTCCCATATATATTTTAATCTTCCAGCTAACAAATAGAACAGCTTTTGCATAGCACAGCTTCTTATTTTTTTAAGCTAGAGAAACAATATGTTCACTGAACCATTAAACATTATTAATTCTGTTACCATGCAGCATTTAAATGCTCTAACAGTTTCCTACAGCACGCTTTTAAAGAAGTTGTCTGAGGTGTCAATAAGTTCACCATCAAACATGCACAGTGAAGTAGTTGTAAAACTAATCATATAATTTTTTTTTTATAGCAACTTGACTTTTATTGTTAATACCGTGCAAACAAATGTAAAATCAAATATACATTGCTAAACGCTTTAACGTGTGTAAAAATAAATTCCATAGCTTTTACCTGCACACAAACATAATTAATACAATTTACTATACAAAATTAAGCTCTGCTCTTTCTACTGCCTACGGTATGCGTTTAAAGAACAAAAAAAAAAAAACCTAAAAAAAAAATGAGTTTTGAAGAAGTTGCAATGCTAATCATTCCAATTTATTTTACCCAGTTCACAATCGATTCCTCTGATAGCAAGTGGATTCTAAGCTGATAAAATTGTCACTCAATAAATAGCGTTATTTCGGCAAAGCGGAATTGCACAGTATCGTTGAAGGAGAATAAACATTAATAGTTCAAAAGACTACATTTCCATTTTAAAATGCAAGCCAGAAAATAATGCGTAGTATCTCTGAAAGAGTATTTGAAAAATACAACAGTTCCACCTAAAATGGTGCCAGGAGGGACAACAGCTTGTGCATTGCGTATAAAGCACATATGCAGAGCATGGCACAGCATCTACAGAGTCGATATAACCCACTACAAAGTCCAAACTGTTTCTTTCCCATATATAAATAGCATAGCTTTAATCGGTTGATAAGTGAGCGAAAACGAACCAAGTGCGCCACAGTTATATCCTCTCACTGCCCTTGCCGCTTGTCCCTCTTGGATAAAGATTAGAGACAATGGTCGTTCCTTTTGACTGCAAACAATTCACGAGATAAACAATGACTTGATCAATAAGATCGAACTCGATAAAGATGTTAGAAAGAAGTACAAAGCAGCATATAACTCTTTAAATTGGGTCTACGCAGGGATGGAGTGTTTCTGCAGCTGGATTGGGTTTCGGCAGTAATAGTTACAGGCATAGTTTTCTTAGGCTTTTGCTGTTGTTAATAAAACACTATTAGGCATTATTGCAAATGCCATTAAGGAAAAAATAAAATTGACAACAAGGTTTTAAGAAATGATGAAATAGTAGCACATCCCATGTGTAAGTTGAACAGTATTGACAACATGATAAGCAAAGCGATCAGTGACAATGCAATCATCCATAAAGAGTTTATTTTGACCATCCACGTGTGCGACAGATGCGATGAATTAAAAAATGCGTTGAGAAAAAAAACCCCAACAAAACAATTCAGAGATACAAGATGACAGAGAATGTGGAGGTATAGGAATCAAAGAAAACTTTTTTTTTAAAAGCAAGGAAAGATATTGAAAGAAAAAGAGATAGTAGAAAAACTTCCAGGAAATCAGGATACAAGTTGAAAAGAAACGCTTTAACTCTTGGCTGTTGAGATTTTGGCTTCACAAATTTCTCCTAAACAAATGGAAAGCTATACTACAATAGACTCACTTCCTGAGAAAGAAATATATTTTTACCAATTGATAACAGAAATGGTAAAGTATCCATTTAATTGCAGACAATATATTTTGTTGTTTGATATTACAATATTTCTGCTCAACTAAAAAAAAAAACAAAATGATTTGCTATATAAAGATAGACATGAAACAAAGACTGTTTTCACTACTGATGGTTATTAAAACCGCGAAATGTACACAAATAATGTCAAAGGCTGCAAAATGGCGACAACGGAGAAAAGATTGATATTAAATATTTGAAACACAACTCAAAGGTAAACAATCGCTTCGAGTAACGATTACAGGGTGTATATAACAAATTACAACTCAAAACTGTTATGATTCAATAGACCGGACTCTGTATGGGTATCTTCTGATATAGTGTGCGGGTTTTTGAAACCTAAACATTTTTAAAATATTTTTATCAACCAAATCAGTAACACCATAAATTATTATAATGGCTATTATTTGTGTTTAATAAAGTCTTTAGCCGTTAAAAATGTTTTTTTTTTCTTTCATCGAGTCGTTGTTTCATACACTGTTAAAGGCCATCACAAGCAATTACAGTGTGGTAGTATGATAGACTGACTATCAGCATAAACGATGAAGATGGAAAAAGGTGATAGATTTTAACGGTATGCCTGCAACACATGTTTTCCATCTAAAGTAAATACTTGTGATGACTTACACGGGATGTGCCGGCTTTGTATATAGATAAACAACATAATTATCGATAAGAGGCTCTAGCGAGTTCTTACCTTTAACCACTAAGTCAATAACAGATGAAAAGGGAGTTGCACTAGGTCAAACAATTAACAGCCATTTAAACATAAACAGTAACCGTATTATCACTCGAACAGGCTTTGTACAAAACTTTTGATGCAGCTAATACTCTGTTTGTACAAAGACATGTTGTGAATCAAATGAATAAAACGTTGGAGGATAATAATTTTAAAGATATCAAAATATGGAGAGAAAATGTAGATAATAAAGTAACTGCTATTGAACAGATTAGCACAGAAAAAGCTAACAAAATCTCACAAGTATAAAAACAGATTGATGAGAACAGAAGTTTTGTTTTTTAGGTGCTCAAGGCTTGTCCAGACACAGATGCAGTATCTTATAAACTACTTTACAAGCCTTATAAACAGTTATGGACAGAGCAGGTGAGTTACCTCTAAACCAACTATATATATAGCCAATGGAGCAGAGGACAAATAGTAAGATAGATGGTTTGGACAGTGACCTAGAGACAATCAAAATATCACGGGAAGACTATAGTACTCTCCAATCTCAGCTGAATTGTTACAGAGAGATTGAACAGAAAGATTTTAATAACGAAATCCAGAAAAATGATCGAGAGATTACAAACCTAATGAATGACTTTAGCACTAAAGTTACTGACTTGAACAACAAGATCATTGCTAACGCTAAAACACTGTCAGAGTTGCAGAAAAAGAATGTTTAAACAGAGATAACCAAAAAAATACACAACAACAAAACCAAGAAAAATGATAATAAACACGTGGTAAGATCTATAAAAAGAACTTACGATTTATTTATTACTAATTTGAACAAGAAGATCAAAACTATAAAAGGGGTTACATTCACCGAATTTTACAAGTTACACGCTGAGGTTGAACTATCTAGAACATATCCAAAATAATATGTTAGTCAAGAATTGGTTAATAATATCGGTATGTTAGAAGGTAGTGTTTATGAATTAGACAAAAAGATGAGACGCGTGAAGACAGATTTATTTGTAACGAAAACAGATGAATTAAAAACCGAAATAGATTAAAAGATACTCACATTAAGTAGTAGCACTGATATTCTAAAAACTTAAATAAACAAAAACACAGAGATATTCAAAATTGAATTAAACACGGAAATGGGCATACATTATATTATGATGTTTGATAGAATTCGAACACTTCAAGATAAAATGGAGAAATACAACATGTAGTTTGAAGAAATAAAGAACGAAACGTATGGCAGGATGTATATTGCTTTACGATTTTCGCATTGTTCTAAGTAAAAAGTGTCCTGATAATATCAGTTTAAATGATTTTAGTGCTAAGTTGTAATTATTAAGCTAAATGAAGAATTTGAAGAAATAAAATGAATGTTGGAAGCTTTTAAGTCTGAAACATAACCACATAAAGTAGTATGTATTGATTCGGCTAGGATCGATCACATTTTGCTGAATACGAGTATTCACGTTGGTTGTTTACCTATGTATGTATACGTATGTATGTTTCTTACAAGTTTGTTATTCATATCAATATGTCTTCAAATATTCATGTTTTACACCATTTTTATCAAACTGAATATAAATGAATGAAGTGTTTTTTTCTGAAGAAAATATTTATTTTTTTCATTCTATCAGAGGTAAACAACCAACGTGTTGCTTACACATTAGACCTTAAAAAGAATATGAATTTAATCTTTTCAGTGCAAAAGAATAACGTGCACATTATGTAGAAGAGAACAATATTTTAATAATTCGAATGAAATGGATAACATGACCTAATGATTCTTGTTCAGCATTTAAATTATGAACTGGCAGCAGTATTAAAAAGGGCTACTTATACATACAACCAATGACCACGGCAGCGGTTATGATTGGAGGAGCAATGATGAAGAAAGAAATAGATAAGACAAAACCAGATGAGAATTAGAGAGAAACACTGCAGAGTTCAATGAAAACAGGTCAAAAACACTTGCCTACTTTAATGAAAGATTGAAAGAATAAGGATTGGTGCCACAGACTTTAAACAAAATAGATTATGATTTTGCTTCGTATTCATCGACTCATAATGCGGATGACAGACACGATTTAAGAGATGCTGGCGGTAAGATAGAACTGGAAAAACTCTTACACTAAATGATTTCTATCAACCTTCTGAGGATCGAGTACATAACAAATACATATATGTATTGCACTTGTGATGAATGTTAGTATGTATGTTTCTTACAAGTTTGTTATTTTTTATATATAAAAAAGAAAGACCGTCCCAACGGCCTTTTTGTAGGTAATAACTAGTAAATATGTCGGCGTATTGTTAATTCGATTATTTTTGTTGGCATACATTTTCGTATTTTTGCAAAAAATGACATTTTTATTGGTATTAAAATTCATGGATCTGGGAAGGTGCCCTCTTGTTTCCACAGAACGATCATTGTTCACTAATTGTTTTAAACTTTATGATTTGTTAAAGCTACTAAATGCACCAAAAGTTTTGCTCCACAAAACTAGTAAATTCAGAGTACTTAACTCGAATCAAGGAGGATAAGAAACCACAAGAAGTTAAATACCTCAATCCAACGCATCATTGTATCACATACAACACGAGCAGCCGTAAACATTAGTAAATGTTACACATTTATTTATCAAAGGTAAACCAAAATATACTGTATCGGATCGTTTCTTAGTCTCGTTTGATATGATGGTAAAAGAAAATAGTAACAATGCCGTGGTAAACAAATTTGGGTAGAATACTTGTGAAAGACATCACCACAGAAGGTGGAAACCAAGTATAAACACTGGAAAACATTCGTTTGCAGTACGATACGATTGCCTCGGAATGAAATGCTCGATCGGTAAATGCCAAATTTAGAAATGGAATTGCTTTCTTTTACTATTACATCACTAGGGTGAGAATTATCGATATAGCTGCCAATACAATTTTAACGAGTCTGACGCTTGATTCTCTCAGTATAGGCTTGTATGGTGTTTCGATATTGTTTAAAAATTTAAATTACATCCGTTATGATCTGGTCCTCTATATTTCCCTGATAAGTGATTGAGATCACGAACTTCGTAATTCGTTATTTTGTTTTCACAGATATGACAAATATCTGTTGTACTAAAACATTTCTCATAATCCTCAGTGGGCTCCAAAGATTTCGCAGTATTTTCCTTTAGTTTATTGTAAACAATATTTGATATTGTACCCAACCAACTGTGAAATACTTTATTGTTATTAGTACCCATGTAAACGATGTGTCTGTTACATTTATGAATTGAGTTGAAATCCATGCAAAAACCTGAGAGAATGTGCTTGCCTATTGGTTTTGTCAATGATATATCTGACTGTATAGCACTATTACAATTTTGTGTCTGTGGTACAATAGGACTTTCAAAATCACAATAAATAACATACGAACCTTGTAATTGATGCTGATAGTTTCTAAATATTGCAATAGAGCCTTCTCCGGGCATATATCTACTGAATTATTCACACGGTAACATAATCTTTTGTGTGATGATAATTTATCTGGCCTTTATTAAAACTACAAACATTTTGTACAGATATACTTCTGCCGGTCATGCATGGTTATTTGTGATGACACCAATTATGACCAAAACAATATTTCAAAATGTAAGGGTACTTTCAATCTTTATAGTCATTAGGACAAAAGGATAGGAATATGATTAATATGTCAACATGTCTCTCTATCTCTGTTTCATTTACGCTAATCTGTTTGATCTAAGATGGATCAACTATTTCATAAACATTTACAGATATATCAAATTCATGTTCAATTTTCTCAGTGCCCCCAATTTGTATTGGACAACGTTGTATTTTGATTGCCTATCTGCATGCTCAGTAGGTATATTTAATACTGATTCTAAAGCAGAAAAGAAACATCTACCTTCTTTGTTTTCTTCTGTTTATACAAGCTTCTTTGCTCTTAACCAATTTAGGCAAATCTATGTACGATTTTCCTCTGAGAGGCTGATATTTATCTATGTGCAACGGTAAATATTCAATCCTGTTGAATATACGCCTTGTATTTTTGCTTCTGTCTAAGTTTGGTATGTATTGCGTCAATTAAATGTTCACTGACATCATCCATTTCATCTCTGCTCATTTTGGTCATAGGTATTGTTCTGCGGTCATAATTGATATACTCAGCTTATGAAAGGGTCCTAGGACAAGGTCCAGGCTGACGCTCTGCTGTGTATGCTCCGCCGTGTCATAAGTCTGACCGTTAAAGCTAGATGTACTTTTACACTTTTACAGATCCAAATTGTCTAATTATTCTAATGATGATCGTTTTCAAATACAGTTCAATGTCACTGAAAAGTTCAAACAAATGTTGATGGTAACCAGCGTAAAATCTGTACTCATTTTAAAATTTAAAAAATGAATCGCTAAGTCTTTCATCATGATTCTGGTTAAATACTGTATATGCATTCGTCTTAATTCTTTTCTAGTTTCAAGACATATTAAAGGGGGTTGCAATTTCTTTCATAGCTGTCTTGGTACTGGTACATCGAATGAAGAAGTCTTTGATTTATATAATTTGCAATATTCAATGTATATGTAACTATTTTGCATGTGTATTTAACTATTTAGCCTTTATTAAAACAAAGTTTGCAACCTGCTCATCTGATTGTCTTTAGATTCTGTCCCTTGGGGTAGTCAAGTCGAAACTCTACTACTTACCACCACGAGGAGTAAGCCACATTTTATACAGCAGAACTTTATCTACGCTTTGGGATCGTCCTTTGTGATTCGCGTATTGCGTTTGCTAAAGAAGGTCACGCTCTCGAAAGTTAACCGCACAATGAATTTTGTTTTCATTGTTTGCATGCCTTTTTCATTTTGCATGTGACATACTAGTGAATGTCTTGAGTACACTAATGACCGTGTCACGCTCTTGTGCGTCAGCTGCATAATGTAAATTTAGTACATTCTTGGCATGTCTTGTTTAAGCCACTATCCAAAATTGCAGAGCTTTTCTCGATCGCAAAGTATATTTTATCTACCTTTTAGTGGCCGGTCTGTATACGGCGCGGTAGTTCTCAGTTATTTAAAAATAATTAAAAAATTGTCCGAAAGCAACAGTCGAACTGCAAACTTCTGACTTCGAAATACAACGCTTTTACTTGTGTACGATCGACCTCACTCATTAACACTCTAAAATTGCCCACAGACTACCATACTAACAGACAATATTTGGTCTTCGCTGCACTGCGCTTACGCCAGTGCGCTGTAATGTTTTTAATTTTATAGTGTTTTAATTATTCATACACATTACCATACACATTGTAGAAGTGTATAAGGACATAACTAGACTTGATTTCTTAGTATGATTATTTTCATTTATTGTGAGTGGGAAAATCTGGTCCATGCGCTTATTTATTTATATATTAATGGCAGACGAGATTCCGTTAATATACTCAGGAAATGCCTGAGCTGTAACACATGGACTCGCGCTACTGATCACACAGCAATAACGTGTTTAAGCGATTCGTCATTTATTGGTTTGTCGTTGCTGTTCTAGCTGTATATTTTAGTCTGTTAGCGCTCATCTGCTGTGCCATTCGCTAATTGTCTTCATAACCTGACTGGTCCAGTAATTTTTATTTTATTTACAATCAAGAAATTAATCAGTGGTCCAGTAATATCTTTAAATTTGTGAAATGCTCAAGTCTGACTGGTCCTGTAATTTTCGGAGTAGTATGGAAACGGACAATGTTGGAATTAGAATTTTACGATATATTCATTTATTTATTTATTGCTCAGGCAAAACAGATTTTACTATTTATAAGTGGTTCAGAGCTTTCCATTTCTTTGCTACTTATCAGCGTTATTAATTTATTTGATTATATTACTAACTCTATTATTTAGAAATATATAAAGAACGAATATCGACTTTTATGTATGTATGCATGCATGTGTCTGCCACATTATATATTTATTATGATGTTTATGTAATTTATTTCTCTCTTTCTGTATGCATAAAAGGGCACTTGGGCCAAGTAATATTTGAATATTCCAAAAAAAAACCTTACCGTCAATGGAGGACACACATCAGAGTAGAGATATTTCTTTAAATCTACGATTTGTCTTTCATATTTTTCATCCATTTTGTGTAATTTCTCACACAAATTACACCATGATATTCGCCACGTCAGATCTATTGAGAAATCGTTCCGCCATTCAAAATAACTGTTGTACAGAGTTGCGTTACTATTCACCAGTTTTAAATACTCGGCGAAATCTTTCACTGAGGGAAAGTCATACACATTTATATATGAATAGGGTATATATCCACTAAGAATGTCCACGTGTTTCCAGTTTACTACAGGAATCTGTCCCCGGTCTAGTGCATTCCAATACTTCTCTGTTATGTAATCATTACACTGGTTGCTCTCGAAAGCGAGATAAAATCGATATTTTTTCAACTCTTCATCACAGTCTGCATTACCAACTGTCCATGAAGTTCCACACATTTTGTTGTCATAACATTGCCCAAACATAGGGAAATCTAGATACTTGGACATTTCCTCGATAAGGAGATACCGTCTCCCGGGGTCTTTACAATTACTTATTGCTCCCACCATGAACTTAGACTTCTCAGAATAAAAGTTCCTCCTTTCGTACTTTTTCTTGATTGCCCTTTTTTCTATTTCGCCAAGCTGAATATACCTGCCATAGGGTACAACGATCGTGGCGTCCGATCTATACCACATTGTCCAGTTGAAGATATCTCCAAATATGTCCACGTCACCGAAGAATGAAAATGGCGGCTCAGAGTTTTGAAGTATCCAGATTTGGTTTGGGTGTGACTCTTTTGGAAACGGAAGGGTTCTCTTTGTTCCTATTTTCCAGTTAGGAACCCAGATATCGGTCAAATGAAAGAACACTGCATCACTGTCAGCTAATTCATTCCGGTTATTAGTCACAGAACATTTATGGGGACATAGTTGTAGATGTTCTGTGACGTTAACCAAATATTTAAACTTGTCGTGATCATATTCCGTCCATAAGAGTATAATTTTATTGCCCTTTCTTAACAGCTTCCTTGCCATATAATCCACGTTCTGAAAAGAGTGAGGTCTTCTGAGTTTGTAGTCTCCCTCACGAAGAATCGTCAGAATAAATATAATTATTCCTGATGCTGCAAACAGCATTAGCAACTTCACTCGTCGAACATTCATAGCTACCACTGTTGCCGTTCTTAAATCAAACCTTACACTTTTTCTCATGGCGAAATCTCTCTGAAGTAAACGCACAACGTTGTCATTTTATGCTATCAGTTCTTAATTTATCATAGTGAGCGTCTAATAGATCGAAGTAATATCCGGGTATTATTTTCTTCACTGCGCATGTACAAATGACTGACTGAACAAATTGGCCCCACCTACTCATACTGACTATTGTAAATAAAGAGCTTTACAGAAAACATCAACATTATTTTTTAATTAACGGCAAAGATAAGAAGAGACATAATATTGTAACTAGGTTATTAATAACCTCGATCAATGTCCAGCAGCAACATTATAAACCTCAATTACTTTCAATTAGTCGGTAATTGCAAAAGCAAACAATTAAGACAGTTGCTCTAAAAGTATATAATAATGAAGTTTATATTGATTTAAAAGGTCACTTCTGTACAGTGTAAATTATAACAAAGGGCAAAATTTCTATATGATGACTACTTATGTAACATGCCCAAAATTAACAACGGGTGCTTTAAAAGCACACAGTAAATTAGCTTTTATGCGTAAGACACTTTTACTTGTATTTATTCTGTTTTAATAAAATTAAAGTTACGGTAGATATAGTTAAAACAAACATTCTTGAACATTGTTTATACATTACTGTACTTGAAAACTTAATCATTTAAAAAATTAGGAGACAGTTAAAGTATATAAATAAATATGCAGCTAACAAAAGGGGATGATTTACTTTTTATGCGACATGTTAACTGCATTATTACCTTCCATTAAAGGACATGGAAACTGCTTATTTCCTTCCATTATTTCACTGATATTAGCAACTGATTCCTTTAAACAAAATAAAACAAGTGTTATTGAACCAGATGATTTTGTAAACACGACACTAGACTTTAAAGCCATATATGGGCTGAACGGTAACATTTTTTTTTCATGCAAATTCACTTCATATTATCACGCATCCTTGAATAGGGTTCCATGATAGCACTTTCCGCTCTCGTCAATGTTTAGTTGTAACTATAAATGATAATTTCTATATGCCTTGATTACTGTTAGAGAATTCTGGAGTGACTGCGTTCTTAGGGAAGAGTTAGTGGTCGCCAAGCGAGTGTCTGGATGAATGCCAAGAATGCCTATATACCGTATATACTCGCGTATAATTCATACCAGGGTCTATGTTGTTTGCATATGGACACGCATTATACGCGAGTATGACGGTACTCATGACTAAGTTCCATTCTTTTTGGGGGGATGGGAACATGGCTGAGAGGGTAACGGGGGATGGGGGTGCGAGCAGGCAATGCGATGGGTGCCGTAACTCTCAGATTCGATTTCCCTTAATATATTATGCGTCTGTGGATAGATGCAGTTTAATAGTGGTTCGCTATATGAGTCAAATACGTAAACTTACGCGACAGATTTTGAAAGCATTATTTTACGAATCGCTGCAACAGGCATACGCAGAGTCCAGTTAAAAGTAACACCGAGGATCTATTTAAATAGCATTTATCCGTGAGCATTTCACACCGATCAGAAAGGAGATCACATAATCCTGAGCTTAAGTCTGACACTTTTCAGCCTCAGCCAATCAAAAATGACGTTTCAACTGTAAAATCACGTTTGATTGGTTCACACAGAATAGTAAGCTCACACTCAAGCGTAAATGCTTTTATTGATGATATCCTAGCAAACCCCCACCCCAAAGTACTAATAAGCTTTGAAAGACGAATGTAGCATATGAAATAATAAATAATATGTCTAGTTGTAAGCGAGGGTGCCAGACGTGTTTTTTTTAAATAGTTTCTAATGAGATTTTACTCGGATGAGAAAATGTATACATTTATGCTGCATGCAGATTTCAAATAAGCCAAGTGTCTTTATACATACATACATACATACATACATACATACATACATACATACATACATACATACATACATACATACATACATACATACATACATACATACATACATACATACATACATACATACATACTATTTCGGAGGAAACTGTTCATTCAAAATATTTTGAAAGACATACGGGAAGCAATTGCACGAAATAAAGAAAATGTGTCTATCTTCAGATTCTGCTCCATTTCTCCTTTCCCAAGTACTACAGCGAATAAGAAGACATATTAAGGGAAGTAACTCTTATATTCAATTCATAAGACTGCGTGGATTATATCCCAAAGCATTAGTCTTTATACGAGATAAAAACAATTTCCTCTCTCTCTCTCTCTCTCTCTCTCTCTCTCTCTCTCTCTCTCTCTCTCTCTCTCTCTCTGCAGTCCCTAAAATCGATAATACTGTAAAGGAATTTGAACATATATTATATTCAATTTTTAAGTGAAAATTCTAAGTTCAACAGACGCTGTAATCGGAGTGGATTACTTTTCATAAATGTTGCTTGTATGTCATTTGTATGCTATTGTTAGAACAGGACAATTTGATGATGCATATCTGGTATTTTGTATTTCACCTACTAGGTGTCAAACGAAACATCTGTGAAAACTAAATCTTCAAGATCTGTATATCTACGAGCTGTGAAAGGTGTACTGGTTTTTAACTTTATCCAAATGGTGTAAAAATTCTTCCCAAAACAACTGATTTTGTTTAATTTTGTGGTAATTCTTTGTAATTAAAGGTTTATAGAAGCGTTTAAACTGTTCACATGGTAAAAATGTTGATCCATGAAAAATGCGTAATTGATTGAGTTGTTGTATAAACATTTTTACCAAACTTTTTAAAAATGCATGTGGTGTTTAAAAAAGAATTCAAAGAAGAAGGAAACTAAAATAATGACGGAGAAAAGCCGCACGCATGGATGAATTACAACTCGATGGAGACCGGGTCAATACCATAAGTTCTTATGCCTTTCAGCCAAGTACCCCCCCCCCCCCACCTCCACCCCCCCCCCCCCCACACACACACACCGAATTTTACATTAAAATCATGTCTGTATCAAGCAACTCTCATTGTTAATGTTTTAATGAGAACAAATACAACTTTAGCTGCGTGAACAAATACGAACGTGACGGACAGGGGAATAGAATTGAGTATGTTTTTAGGGCGTTGACTGGAAAACTAGTTGACTTCTTCACATATATTGTTGTTCGATTGTGCTTATTCTGGTTGTCACAAAAAGAAATGCATTCATGTTTAGATTTTTGCTGAATAAAAGACTGCCGATAGACTTGATTCTTTATTTTAGCTGAACCAAATTCTAGTCACAGGCGCCAAAACACACTCCTGATGAGGTAGATATGTGTAAAACACTCTCACATACAGGAGCGGATAACTTAGGATTATTATAGTTCGACCGACGCAGCTCCCCCTCCCTCTTGAAGTAGATATACTACTATTTAACGTCAGAACAGAAATGTGTCCATTTTAAAAATAAATATAAACAAACAAACAAACAAAAACCAGCAAAGAACCCCTTTGAAAACTTTATCCCTATCTCCTTTGGAAAGAAAAAAGCATAGTCCTGTACGTTATACAATTTAACTACATTTTCAAAAAATAGATTCATAATAATATCTAAAATTGTAATCCCTCTTTTATATAGAATTTGCAATGATGGCATATACGCAGATCGAATCAACGCTATCTATGCTTAGTGTTAAGCATTAGAAAAGTTACAATCGCGGTTGCATCTGTAACGCCTTGTATTCACGGTTGACACTATGCTTTGCAATTGCAACCGCTGGTGCAACCGGGTAACACTAAGTGGCAGGGTGACACTAAGTTGTGTTAAAATGCTGCACGGGATTGCCGTTAACATGACTTACTATTTATACACTAGATCTAGTACTGTCATATGCGACATGTTGATAGAATTATAGTTAGTCAATACCCTTAAAACTCGTTACCCGAAAATAAGTGCACTGACGATCAGCGATATGTATGTATTTTATTTTCTTAAATTCAAGATCGGCCATTTCTTTGTGCACGAAAGATGGATATTTGAATAAAACTCACCCACCAGCTGAAAATTCTAACTACATGTATAATTAGGAGTGAATTATAGGATTTAGCACTGAGCAATTGTAATCAGAAAAAAAGTCCGACGTGCATATCGAAATTGATGTATCTTCTATACAGGTCTACAGGTCCCGGCTACGGATCAATCATGCTGTTTTCCATGTAGGCAAGCATTGTAGAGACGCAGTAAGGCCTTTTATGGAGCGCATTTTATGTCTAAAAACATAATGTTTCCAAAATATTTGGTGACTGAAGTGAGGAAATAACTCTGAAACGAGATGATGCCTACCATTTTTTTCACCTTTCGTCCAAGATTCTACTTTTACAACTTCTTCTGATGAAGAGCGCTGTTACGAACTCACATGATTAGTAAGCTCTGTGCAGAAGGTTGTTTTTAGCTAGGAAGAGTGTGACCAAAATCCCATGTGTGTACAAATATATATTTCACTTATTAAATAGGCTAAGCCCAATAACATAAGGTCTATTGAACAGACATAGCGGGTGCAATCGGAACATGCTCGGCTTTTCCCTCAAGCCGAGAAAGAAACCTCGGATGTTATTCGCCGCCATTGAGAACTATATTTGGAACACATTTTGTTTACATGGCGGCTGTATGAGACAAAGTCAGAATCGGAACTTACGTCAGCCTTTTCTGTCGCAACAGATGTGGTGCACTCCGCCAGAGGCGAATCACCAAACCCATCAAATTTATGTGTATTCCTACAACTACATCTGAGGTTATTTTTCTCGACTTGACTGAAATCGCCAAGCAATGTTCCAATTGGTATCGAGTGGTCTGTCAATCTTAAATGCAAAGTAAGCCATTCAGTCTCGATGATATTTGGATTATATTCCATAGAAAACTTACACCAAAGCCAGTAACGACCCAGAGTAAGATGTTGGTGAATAAATGCATATACTAAGCCATTCACAACAGTAAATAATTACTGGCGAGGTCAAGTCGAGAAATAGATAGAAAGTTATTTGTATGCAGAAGAATTGTACTACTCAAACCATCTTTCTGTAAGATACACTGTTATATATGCCCTTTATTATTAAAAAATGAAGATACCTCTTCGAATAACACATAAAAACCTTGTAATATTGATAACCAACTCGAAAAAATATTTTAAAAAAAATATTGCATTTCGAAATAGGAAAAAGTGTATCAAAAATCAAGTAAAATATTTGTGTAGGACAACAAGCCGACACCATAAAAAACTAGTTTTGACATGCAGAGAAGCCTGTTTCCCACACCACTCACAAGGAGAAGGATATACATAATTTCCTGTGAAATTTCGTTTAAAAATGAAAATGAAATATGTAGAAATCATGATAAGACAAAATCAAATAATTTTTTAAAATATTTACCGCACTTTTCTAGTTAAAGCGGTAAACAATGCATTTAGTTCCTCAACAAATATTCCTTCGAAATTTAAGATGATAATTTGTCACATCCACATTGTATGTAAGGGTATATGATTATAAGAATATATTATGCTCACCAGTATGGTTGATTTTTAATTATATATCTGGTAACATCATCTCCGTGCTGCATGCAATTAAGGAGACAAACTAAAGTAATCTCACTGCACGGGATTCACTGTAAACTAAAGTAGCCCTCTGCTCGAAATTCAGTGTAAACTAAGATAGTCTCACTATACGAGATGCACTGTAAACTATAGTAGCCTCACCACACGGGATGCACGGTAAACTTAAGTGGCCTCACTGCACAGAATTTACTGTAAACTAAGCTAAAGTAGCCCACTGCTCGGGATACTGGGTAAACTAAGGTAGTCACACTACACGGGATGCACTGTAAAACTAAAATAACCTCACTGCACCAGACTGACTGCTAACTAATGTTCTTCCATCATCACCACGTATTTCTATCCTTAAGTTCATCAAATGTTCAAGTAAGATTAAAAGGAAACACTTGGATGTAATATATCATTCACCTTTACTCGTATATATGTACTTTAATGTTAAGTATCATTCATGTCAATAATATCCACGGTATCCTATACTTGTTATCTTAAAAGAAATGTAAAGAACTAAAGAGTTAAGACTCGGAGGATTGTGCATACAGATTATCCGTGCATTTGGTGCATCATACAGATAACTGTCAAATGTTTGTAATCTGAAATAGCGATAACAAAGATATATTTATCGTAGTTTACGCCCGAGTATTGGTTCTTGGTTTTCTTGTTACGCCCGAGCATTGGTTCTTGGTTTTCTTGTTACGCCCGAGTATTGGTTCTTGGTTTTCTTGTTAGCTAATCGACACGCTGACAATTTCCCATCATAATATAACAGCCCTAGGTATAGTTGTAGTTTTGTAAATTTAGTTCAGCAGTGAATCCAAGAGAAAACTTTCTCATCCTTTCTATGAAAAATGTAGTTCAGCGGCGGTATATGAATATAATCAAAACAAAAACAATCAGATTGGAGCTGTACAAAGTACGTACGTTATCTTCAACTGTTAATAAAAAAAATTGCATTGATCTTTGGTGGTGGTTTTTTCCACATCAATAGTAATCTAATAACTTATCTGAAAATAATTGTTTACACAACTGCATTTTATCACCTAAAAAGTTGGATTTATTTTAAAAATATAGAATGTTGCATCCTGATAGTAGTAAAAGAATACCTATTACAATGCATTTTCACAATCTAATCAACTGTATTAAATGCACCAGCTTAGTAATTGTTAAATCTGAAAATAAAATTTGATATTTTGTGAACGCCTTCCACATCTGAATTCAGGAAAAGATTTTGCATGTGTTATCTTTAACTTGTATTTTAAATACATCTTAGAGAACTTTTGCGCAATTAAATTTTACATTTTTCGAACTGTACCTTTAGTTGGCACCATATATCCACTATTGTGCTGATGTTCCGTAAAATGCTACTACATACATACATCAACTGTTACCAATTTTGATGCATATAAATACTGACCTATTTCATTATTGTCAATTAAATATTCGGCATCATTCGAATATTTTGGTCAGTTCCGGCGCAGAGCTTTCTCTTGCCTGGGACCCTCAATAAACTTGAAACAGCCGAAAACACGAAGAAAGATTACGTTCTTCAGCACATTCAGTGTTCAAAGTTCCGTTGCATTTGTGAAAATGAAAACAATTTTGATATAGGGCGGATCTTATTTAATCATTACAGTATAAAAATTGAAATATAATCAAGACGGATGATGAATGACATGTATTTATGGATGAAGTAACACATATGATACATATCTTCACAAATATTACATGTATTTGAGTACATTACATCAAAGGAGTTACCAATGTTATATTTGTTTTTTCCATTTGGAACATATCATAATACGATTATAACAAACACATGTACACGATAAATATAACTTTCCAAACATTGTTTCAATGTTTCCATAGGGTAGCAGTTTCTATTATCTGTATGGTAAACTTTATAGAAAAACTATTACAAACAACATATGCTATGACATAATTTTTATCCCGTCAAACACAAAATAATAATCAACATTGGTCAAAAAATAGCCTACAATAATGGTCGTCGTCTTCTTTCTTTCACGAGAACCACGATATAAATTCGTTATATCTAAAACTTCTTCCTTGTTTTCCCTCACCCAGCCGTATCACCTGTTCTGGAATACGGTATTATATGTAAATCCTTTGTTTAGCAGCCCAACAATATGCACCAACCTTGTGGATCCTGAGACTGATTTGTAATTGACAGAATGCATTTAAGTAATTTCTGAAAATGTCATGAAAATTAGACAGAAAGTTTGCAGTTATAATGATTTAAATTATATATGTTATATATCCAAAATCTGTCTAGGTCACCCAATCGGCGAGACAGCCCCTTGTCAGACCACCTATCTAAACCTGTAAAAATACAATAAGGTAAACATTTACGCCTTCCTGAGGCAGCTGCTCATTGCAACGTTTGCTATGCGATAATTTAACGACATATTCCGCACCTTGTTGAGAAGTCGATTTCCTTACGGTGACTGAAATGTAAGAGTGATTAAAAAAAAGTAATTATTTAGAGCGCCACAATCACTCCTAATGCTTTCAATGGAGCATGTTTTCTCTCGCCAAGAGTATAGTAATGGGGCGGTTCAACTTTTGCAGCTCTATCATTAACACGATCTGTTGATTATATTTAAAAAAAAAAAGATTAGCAATCGCAGTGAGAAGAATTGCTTGTAGTATCGGTAGATAGTAAAATTCCTTCAAAAATCGATGTGATCCCATTAATTGTGTCATACTGAAAAAATTGAAATCACGTACCCTTGTCTATGTGATCTTCAAACTATGGAAATTTAATGACTTTTAAATACCCAATTTAGCTATTATTTTATAGGCAATAAGTGATAGGCTAGTTTTTCCCGTACATTTATATGTATTGACCAGTTCTTGAGAATATATACTGAACTAAGAGTCGCACAAAAGGATCCATACCAACCCATAATTTTTACTTGATTTTGGATTGATTGGACTCTAAGCTATGAAAAAATATAATTTTAAACAAAGTTAAATACTCAAACATTTACAAACGATCAGAAAATGATAAATCGGCTCTGTTTTGTTATAATTAAATTTATAAATGGTAATAAAGACTTAGCATTTGTATGCTGCCAAAATATATCGTCAATTTCCCAATCCAAAACAGCGTTAGGATCCAGTAATTTAAACATTGGATGATATGCAAAAGGTGTGTATCCTAAACTTATCAGGTAGTTTACAAGGTTTCTCGCATCTTTCCATGTACATGCGGTTTCATTAGCATTCATATTAGTTCGTATGATCAACCATTCCATAAAAATGAACGGAACAAAAACTTCTTGGAAAAATGCTGTTGACGTCTCCATGGCCTTGCATTCATAGCCCTCTGAAACAAGATTATATGATACTTTTTTTTACGATTTTCAATAAGCAGCTGGTCATTTATATACTTTATATACTTAAATTGTTTCTCCTATTTAAACTTTAAACCGAACCGTGAACACAAAAAAAAATAAAATAAAAATAAAATAAAATAAATGGATTAAATCAAACTATCTTCAGCATTTTTCTCTGTTTTTCAAAAGTGTCCACACAGTAGAAAGTGGAAAATGAAATGATTCTAAAACGAATCCAAACAAATGTTGAGCAAATACTGATAGTAGTAATTAGTATATTCACAGTGACTGTACACTTTGACAATTTAAATTTGTACGTTCTGTTTTTGCGTTGTCTTCGAGAATGCACAATACATAAAAGCAAAATTTCACACTGATAAATTAAATATCTAGCTTTGTGCTAGATGCTTGCAAACGTAACTATAACTATAGTGCAGGTACGGTTAAATACTGCAGGACATTGTCAGCTGATGAAATGAATACTGTGGTAGAAGAAACTGAACCTACTTGCTGTACTTACTTCGTTATATAAAATAGTAACGGGCTAATAGATGGGAGAATGGCAAGATTGAATCAAAGCATCAGGTCATATGCATTTTGTAATTTAGGTGCGCAGGTACAAATGACACATCTATCATACAGTTACGACAGGATTAGACACTGTTAAAAGGTTAATGGAGCAAATGGTTTTAACAGAACAAGGTTACGCCATAGATTAAGAAATCATGATAAACTTCCAGCAATAGATAACAGATTAAAAAGTGTAGTTGCTGGTGACGGTGTCTGTTAGCGAGTGACATAGTCATGAAAATGGGTCGTATCGTCGGATACAACTGCAATTTACATACATTCAGTGACTTCTTTATACTGGGATTAAACCCTGTCATCAATACCGATGTAACACAGAAAGGTATTCCAACGGCTGATAAACAATCTGTCCAGGCACGACAACAATTTGCAGAGGAAAAAAAGAAGACAAAGTGGGTACAAAATATGTTATAAAGTAGGATTATGATGACAATATTTGTACTGCCAGGTCTGCTGATTCTATCCGATTTTCATATATTCAATTGATACATGGCAATTTAGACACAGCTAAAAACAGTCATCATGAAATAATAAACAAACAATCAACAATCATTTATATTAATACTAATGGTTGCAGGAACTGCAATAGTTCACTTTTTGAAATAGGCTACGAACCCTTGACACTACTAGATGCTTTGATTACACCTTTGATGAAAAATGCAAATAACAAAACCTCTAATGCCAACATAAGTAATATGACGAAATTCAGCAATAAAATAAACAATTTGTCCAACACTCCTAAGCAACCAACTTATTATATCCCCAATAATTCAAAGCAATACTGCTGCTTTTTTGACTAAAAAAAAAAACTGACAATATTTATTAAACCCTTGTTATTTTGTAAATGAAAGAATCATCTTTGCCTCTATATGCGTCTCTAGGAGAGACGTCTACCTCCGGTAGAACATCTACTCATGGTGTTGATAGTAAACATGATTTACATGATTCTGATGGTAAGGCAAAACTTGAAAAAAAAAACTCGAGAACCAAAAGTGAATGATTTCTACCAACCTTTTACTGAACAAGTAAAATACAAATACGTATTTATTGCTTTTGTGATGCGTATTAGTTTCTATGTTGCTCAAAAGTGATCGAAGGTGGAACATAAAAAGGTAGACCAAATGTTTTTTCTTAGCACAATAAATGGCAACGTAGGTAAATACATGACTCCTAACAAGCAGCTGTTATAACCTCGTGATTGCATGATTTAATCAAGTGCATCTCTTGACAATTTTCCTTGTGCTTATATAAACACTCATTATACATCGCTAATTTTTAATTATTTTTAATTACACACTAATACCCTACGCTACCTTTTTTCTTCGTGATCAGTCCTGGATGAATAAAGTCTTGACCATAACCCACAAAACTGTCTGACTGATGTTCCGATTAGCTCATCTTTAAACACGCATCTTTGCATTCATTTATGGTCCACCAAACACGTTGTCCTTTGGATATTTACTACTGCCAGCTACACCTCTCCAGTGGATCAGGCGGCTGAGCAGATATGCTTATCTCACCGGCTGTAAAGGTAGATGGCAGCGGTTCTGTGGACAGCGCAGGGCATTAGCTCAGGTGCAGTAGGACATAGTGCCATCCACTGCATCCGGACTTGTCTCTAGACGTCTCGACATTGGCATGCCAATGGATTCAGACAGGACAAGACGAGAGAGTGAGAGGAATTCTGCCTCAACTTTCCCTCACTTAAGTCCGCGCAACTCATGACATCATTCCTCTCTATTCCCCTCGCCCCAACTGATACCTTGAAGTCATGAGGTGATAGGCAAGCGGCAAAGCAGCAGGTGTGGATACACTGGGAGCTGTAGCTGCAAACCTGCACACAGGTCCGCTTTTCTATCATCGGAACTTTTCAGCCCCCTGGGTAACTGAGCAGTCCTTTAGGATCACACTGCTCACCTCCGTAGCATGATGAAGGGGATAGAACAGGTGTCCTAAACATTGCTTGACCTTAAGCCTGGTCAGCATACCGTGGCTAATGGGGATTCCGCATTAGCGGTCGAAAAGCACACAAAAAGAAAAAGGTAATGCCACTCTCCATCAGTGCCTGGAATGTGCGCACACTGATGGAAAGTATATAGCAGATATACCAGAGAGAAGAACAGCTCTAGCTGGTAGAGAACTGGCCAGATACAACATTCAGATAGCGGCCATGAGTGAAACTTGCGTAGCTGAGGAAGGACAACCCACTGAAGTGGGAGTAGGCGACATCTTTTTTCTGGAGTGGCCGAAGTAAAGAAGAGCGACGTGAAGCTGGTGTTGGTTTTGTCATTAAATCACAGCTAGTCAGCAAGATTACAAATCTCTCAAGGGGCGTGAATGACATACTCATGCTAATGAGACTCCCGCTGTCTGGAAAACGACATGCAATTATCATCAGCGCCTATGCAACCACCATGACCAACCCAGATAAGACGGAGAGCACATTTTATGAAGACCTGGAGTCTATTATCGCAGAAATGCAGAAGGCAGACAACGTCATCATCCTTGGTGACTTCCATGCTAAAGTTGGCGCAGATCACCAGATATGCCCTGGCGTCATCGACATAAATGACTTTGAAAAATGCAACAACGGACTCCTCCTACTAAGAAAATGCTCTAAGAACGACCTCGTAATCAACAACATAGTCTTCCACCTGCTAAACCGCAACAAGAAATCCAAGCACTGGCATCTCACTGACTACGTGATCGTAAAAAAAAACAAAGATACATGCATGATGTCTGAGTGATATAGGTCATGAGAAGTGCAGAATGCAGGACTGACCTCAGGTTCATAGTCTCCTAGCTCAATATCTGGATTCAGCTTAGCAGACGACAACAAGGTAAAACGCTCAATGTCTCCAAATTGAAACAGGAGAATGCGAACCAGGAGTTTATTGAAGAACTGTGCAGCCAACTAGCAACAATTGATGCGAACTCCGAGAATATTGTGGAACACTGAGCATCCTTCAGAGACTCTGTGTACTCGGTTGCATCCAAAGTCCTCAGTTCCACCAAACATAAACATAGAGATTGTTTGATGAGAACGATGCTGACATACCGAGGCTGATGAACGAGAAACATCGGATCAGAAAGGATTGTTTAGAAGACAGCACTTCATCGTCTAAAAATGCAGCATTCAACAACACCAACAGGACTGTCCAATACAAACTCAGAGAGAGTTGCAAGACTCATGGCTAAGCAACAAGGCAGACAAGATTTCAATCCTACGCAGACAGGAATGACATGAAGATCTTCTATGATGCTTTGAAGACAATCTACTGGCCACAGTCATCAGGAAAATCAATCGCCAATACTGAGTGCTGACGGCAGCACGCTGAGAGGGTCTGAAAATGAGCATAGATGAAATAAAGAAGTTTGAAGACCAAACAAGGCTTCAAAACCTGAGTGCACTATGGCACATGCTTAGAAGAAATAGAATTACGGCATCAAAAGTAGGAGAGATTTACAAACACCAAAAGGATCCAAACATATTAGCTAGAAAGTTAAAATCAACAAGAAGTATTACAACTTTAGCTATGCGCCAAGGGTTGGCAACAGAATCAGAAGCAGCAATGGCCTATGCAATACACAAAGAAAGCAATATTAACCTCTGTCCTTGCGGAGTGATTGTAAATTTCTGGTGTCCTTGGTTTGCTGCAAGACCAGACAGAAAAGTATACAATTCCGATAATATCCCACCTTTTGGTTTATTAGAAATTAAGTGTCCACAAGTTGGGAGTGTCCTAGAGGTCAAATATCTGGTTAAAGATCAAAATGGAGTTTTAAAACTGAAGAATAATCACAAATACTATTATCAAATTTTGACACAGCTTGCAGTTACATGATTACAGTGGTGTGATCGTTTGATCTGGTGTCAAAATGACCAGCATTTAGAAACAATTTATTTCAACCAAGCAGTCTGGCAACAAGTAAAAGACAAAGTAGATGACTTTGATTTCAATTACTTTCTGCAGTAAGGATCTTTAAGATCCAACATTTCACTATGCTTAGGGCCTCTAAAATTTGCAAGCAAACAGATAACAGACCAAAGTTGATTCATTGATGCAATTAGTGAAAGAGGAATAGGGGAATCAAATAAATGATTTTCTTTTATGCGCCTGTTCATTCGTTCAATGTGAATCCTAAGTTTTGTGATTTGCTCTGTTGATTTAATTTCATTGATACTGAACTGCCTTTTACTGCTTAGAAAATCATGTATATTCAGTGTTATACCCTTTTCAGCCAAAACGTTACGAAGAGTAAAACCTTTATCTGCCATGACATCATCCCCTGGTTCTAGAAGATCAAGTAAACTAGATAATTTTGCAAAATTTCTTCATCAGACATACAATTAGTATAAAGTGAAGATATGAAAGTTATAGCTCCAAAGAGTACAATACCCAAAAGACATATAAACGTGTTTGCATTTTTGTAATTCAAGATGACGGGAGTTAAGTACAGGGACGAAGGTTGTTAAGTTCTTATCGCCGCACAATCAATTATGCCCTGGGTGCATGGATACAAAGCTCTGAAACTTTCTGGCATTAATTGGGTGAGCAACCTCTCTTGGTAACCAAATAGGAATGGCACCAAAAACAAAATATAGAAAGTTAGCCCACTTACTATTTTACGACTTACTGTTGCCAAATAGCAATTGAATCTAACACAGAGATCCTGTTCAAGAAGACCAGCTTTTAGACGACAAAGAAACATGAATAATTCATCTATAAGGAGCATACTACGTTTTCGACCTGCCAGACTGACTGTTTCACTACTTTTGTAGTAAGCACTCTGCATGTATTGAGCTGATGACTGAATACAAGTGAAGAAAGCAGTAAATGTGACATAGGAGGAAAAACCCGTATAGAATAATATCAGAGAGTTGTCACTTGAAAACCTATGTAAGCCAAAACGTTCTATTTGTAATTGGTTTTGCAGTCTTTCGCATTCTTCTGATTTATGCCGAAGTTTCTCCTCCAACTCCTCTATCCTTCGCTGATGTGAGGACTGCTCTTGAGCCTCACTAAAGGATTTGACTTCTGTATCAACCAACTGATCTGTCCCAGTTACATCAGAATCCATTCTGTTAAACGAAAAGATAAAACATCCTTGTACAATCCAACAATTGTGATATCATTATACTATCAGTCGAACAAAAACATATTTCATCACTTCTTTTTAGGAGTCTCCTGTATCTACAATTACGTATGGTGTAATAATGTCTCTATTAACTGACTAAAATGTGGTTTTCGGAATAAATATTTCATTAAACTGTTGCATTCAATTTTTGCGTATTATAATATCAATAGCTGTTGTTGCAATAAATTTATGGTTTATCAGCATCCGAAAACATATTTTCTTAATTATTTTTCCCTCTCATTATACAAAAGAGTTAATTACTTTTTAGAAACTACAATTGGTTCTTCAGAAGCAAGTAATTTTCTCTTTAAGGATCGCATTGGCGAATATTTCGCTGCTTCAATCAAAGATTGATGACACTGCATCAGGACATAGTCTTTTTCTAACCGGTGTCCATGACCTGTAATCATCTTTTGCAAAATGTTTTGAACACACAACTGTTGACTTTGTAACCTAGTCAATGCGAATAAAGAAAATATGTTACGCGAAAGGACTAATGCACAATACTAAATTGTTCTGAAAAGTGCCTCAAGCAAGAAGAAATATTTAAGGCTTTAACTAACTGTTATTACTATTTATTATTAACGGAAAAATTGGCTGTAATGTATACGGTAAAAGAGAACAAGTCTTTAAAATGAAGAACTTTTATATCCTGAATAAGAGTAGAATACTTACTTGAAAGAGTGAGCCTTCATCTCTTCTTATCTTAGATATCCACTGCTTTTTCAATGTAGGATTCTTAGGAATTGAATGAAAATGAAGTGTTGGATCCTATGGTGAATCTGAAGTACAACAGGGCACACACAAATTCTGTGATGATTTTCTACTAGTATTGCTAGTGGCATCCATATCTTCAGCAGTTTATTCTACAGCTTGCTCAGTTAGCCTCGTTCTGGCAATGGAATCTCAGGCAGGCATATAATCTAAGCGAGGTCTATTGATCGACTGCTCAAAGTGGAAATCAATATATATATCTTGCTGATCCCCAACGTTGACTGAAACTGAGAAAGAAATTTACCTGCTATCAAATGGCAAAACACCCGGAGCAGATGCTACACCGGCAGAAGTCTACTAAGCTAAAGGCTCGCACATGGCACAGTAACTGACCGAACACTTCCAGTCAATATTGACTCAAGGAGCTTTACTCCAGGAGTGCAAGGATGCATCCATCGTCGACTTGTACAAGCGGAAAGGCAACAGACTATCCTGTGACAATCAATAAGGCATCTCCTTCCTGTCAATAGCCGACAAATCTTCGCCAGAATTCTGCTGAATCGCCTTGTGCATCATATCGATCAATGACTTCTGACTGAGAGTCAGTGTGGCTTCAGGAAAGGACGAGGGACCATATACATGGTGTTTGCAGCTCGTCAACTTCAGGAGGAATGCCAGGAGCAGAACTCTAACATGTCCACGACTTTCATTGACCTGACAAAAGCCTCTGACACAGGCAGTCGTGGGGGTCTCTGGAACATCATGGACAATTTTGGTTGCCGATAGGAATTCATCGTAATGGTGCGGCAATTCCATGATGGTATGCTCGCCCGCGTCGTGAACGACAGTGAGTCATCTGAACCATTCCCAGTCACCAATGGAGTCAAGCAAGGCTGCGTGTTCGCCCCAACCCTCTTCAGTATGATGTTCTCTTATGTGCTTACAGATGCCTTCCGTGACTATGACACTTGGATCGACATCAGATAACCGGAAGACGAAGTTACAACAAGTGACTGTTTGTGATCTCCTATTTGCTTTACACTGTTCCCTGCATTCCAAATCCGAGTCTTACATGTAACAGAGTATGTACCATTTCTCTTTAACTTGTGACAATTTTGGCCTCACAATCAGCACCAAGAAGACAGAGGTGATGCACCAGCTTGCACCAGGAAAGCCTTAAGTAGAGCCTACCGCCATAGTGAATGACCAAACCCTCCTGGCGGTGGACACGTTCACCTGCCTCAACAGTTCACTCTCACGTGCATTACACATCGATGACGAAACCAACGCCAGAATTGCCAAAGTAAGTGTGGCCTTTGTCAGACTACGCGCAAATGTGTGGGAGCGCAGAGGCATCCGTGTGAAGGTCTCCGAATCCATTGTGCTGCCGACAGACGCCATGCCAAGAAGTTGAATCATTGATGAAACTTATGAGGTTAAGATGGCATGACAAGGTCCTAGACACTGAGGTTCTCACATGGGCAGTCACTCCAAGCATCCACACTCTGCTGATGAAATCACAGACGAGATGGGCAGGCCACGTCACAAGGATGTCAGAAGAGCGACTACCAAAGAAAATCTTTAACAGCGAGCTGAAGGAGGGAACAAACGCTTCAAAGATTACCTCAAGTCATCCTTGAAACACATTGACCTTGAGTCTTGGAAAGATTTCGCACATGATTGTTCCACCTGGCGCAGTCTAATACATACTGGAACTACAGACAATAAGCTGAGGAGAATTACAGAGGCAGTGCAGAGGCGCGAGCAATGTCAATCTCGGAACTGCAGCATGTCCTCTCTTGGTCAAGTAACCCCAAGCGGCATCTCTTGTCCAGTGTGCCACAGACGGTTTAGAGCACAAATTGACCTAACTAGCCACTCACGTGTTCACAGAAACCAAAGCAGTTAGTGATGTCATGGTCATATTCGAACTCAAAGTATGAACAACACAGTGCCATAATCTTAATATTATCTTTCATGTCGCTGTTAGAGTTCTTAGTTTCGACATGAATGCACAAACAATCTATATAATAATAATAATAATAACAATAATAATAATAATAATAATAATAATAATAATGAGGACTTTGTATAGCGCCTAATCTTTAGAAGCTCTAAGCGCTTTACAACATTAGATAACACCTAAAAAACATATATAATTATATGATTACGAAAAGAAAAAAAAAAACAAAAAAAAACAAACAAACACCATGAAATTAGAAAACAAAAAACATGCTGAAAATAGTTAAGGTAAGAAAACATTAAGTCTTTAGGTCTATTCTTGCAGTCGAATAGATGAGTTTTAAGAGCACTCTTGAATGAGATCACTGTGTCTTTGTGTCTAAGTTCAGTGGGCAATTCGTTCCACGTTGCTGGGCCCTGGTATGCAAAAGAACGTTGTGTATCAGACATTAGCAGTCTCATTCTATCGCCGTATTTATTTGAGCTTGTTATAGTAAAATTTGTACATCAACCATTTTGATCACTCTAATACAGTTTTTACCACCATAGATTGGCTTGATTAACTTTTGTTGATCTTTTGGTTTATCAGACTGACTAGCATCAAATCTTCGTCTGTTATTCTTCTCATGGCACATGATATATCTTTTTGGCATTTGAAAAAGTTATTTTCATCTGTAAATATATATTACTGTTGTTCTTTTCCTGAGATTTTTCATATGCTTAACAAATACAGCGTTATTCATTCATTTTAAAAAGTCTTTTTTGAAATCATTAGTAGTTTTTCGTCTTAAACTAGTATTGAGCTCTATGCATGACTCTAACCAATGTTGTTGTTCAGAGAAACAGCTCTGTATGTTTCTTTCATTTTTAAACGAACTGTATGTAAAGCTTTAATTTTCTGTAATGTATCACATCCTTTTTCCTTGTTTTTGCGATGTACATATTAGTTTTTGTACAGTTTGTTTTGTATCCTTATAATCACTTATCAATGTATTTTGTAAGGGAGATATATAATAAAAGTCTGCAAGTAAATTCTCCAGAGCTAATGGATAGTCCTTAAAATAATCATGAAAATGTAATGGAGTCTCCAAGTCTACCTCTGAAATGCAATAAGTATCATATACGTCTTGTATTTCAAACAGACTTTCTTCTCTCTATCTAATTTGTTCATTATTTTCCCATCTAAATATATTTACCAACATGTATTGGCTCATGGTAAAACCATAAAGATGTGTGGAATGAGGGTACATGATATATGGTTTTGGATATATCTCAACGAACTAATTATCATTTTATAATTTGCCATCTTTGTTTGCATAGAGTTCGTTGTTGGCTTTAGCATCCCTATGTGGGTTGAGACTATGTAGCAATGAATTCCACTTGTAATCATCAGAAACATATGATAGTCTGTCAAAAGTTGTAACTGAACACCTCATATTTTCAAACAAGCATGAACTAGACCTGGTGCACTATAATAGTGAGCAGAACCTAGCATGTAGATTTTATCATCAATGCATATTTATCAAGTAATAGTTGTGTACATTGCCTAATGTTTGAAGGTTGAACTTTCCTTGACACCTTGAACGTAGTGATGGTCGTCATTTAAGACGACTTAATAGTCAAATAATGAATATCACTTTTTTTGGACGTATAGTTATTTCAGGAAACTTTTGAAAGCTACCAATGTATTCGTATAGGTAAATGTCCTTCCTCAAATATTTGGATTTCATGTCACCCGAATGTTTAAATATTTATGTGAAATTGTAATCATTGAAATTTGTAGCCAGCTGCTTTATAGATTGTCCCATGTACCGATAACTATCTACAAATCTGATCGTTCTTTTCACAATTATTTCCTTACGATACTTCAGGAACCTATGTAATATTTATATCTCTTCTTATGAGTCATTTTTTTATATACAAATGTCTTGATGAACAGATGACTGTTATAACCGAATAAGTTGTGAATGAATAGTGGGCTATATTTTTGGTATCTGAAATTAGAAATTGCATTTATTATGAGCAGGAACTCCATACGTTCCAACCAAGTGATTATTATCGCGCACCTTATGTGCATCGCCATCGCAAATTTGTCTTTAAATATTTTCCCCATGCATCTTTGGTGCAAGCCTTGTCGTCGTTCCTTCAGACAAGTCTTGTTTCAGAGCAAAAATGTCGCTTTGCGACAACATCCAGGATATATCTGATCGTTGTACATCACTATTACCATTTGCATGTGTACTATTACCATTTGCATGTGTGCTACAATGATACTTCAAAAATCACAACAAACAACATACGGAACTTGTAATTGATGCTGATAGCTTCAAAAGTTTAAAACTGAACCTTCTTCAGGCATTATATTGAATTGTCTGTACTGTAACATAGCCTTCTTATGTTAAAATATGTTTTTTTGCCAATAGAAAATATTCAAGTATTGTTTAAGATTCATTTTTCTGTCGCTATATTTGTTTATTTGTTATGACACCAATTTTGAAATATTGATAATTCCAACGTCATGGTACCTTCCCTCTGCATAATTGTTAGTACCATCACACTGAAATTGCGTAGCATCGCTTGAAGCGAATATTATCAACCTGTCTGACTTTCTCTGCCTTTTTTACTCTAAGCGGTAATATAGTTTCTCTCCATCCTCCAACATGTTATACACTTTCACAGATATTAAATTCATTCTCATTTTCTTATGTTCTCTATTTTCACAGGGCATCTATTAAACCAATTACTGTATCTATCGAAATTGTATTTAGATGATTTATGGGAATCTTTGTGGGCAGTATTTCAAACTGACTCGATAGCGTAAAAGAAACACGTATCATCTGTATATTTTACATTAATTAAAGCTTGCTTGTTCGTAACCCATTCAGTCAAATCTATATACAAGTTTTCTCAGAGTGCCTGGTATTTATGTATGTGCAATGTCAAATATTCAACCCTGTCAAACAACCATTTTGTATTTTTACGTATTTCCTGTCCACCCCTCTTATGTAAGATGTCAAACAGACGTTCATTGGCATCATCCATTTCAACTGTGTTCAATATATCTAGTGGCCTTGTTCTACGGGAAAAAATGTGTACGCAGTTTTATAGTTCCTAAGCAGGCCTTTTCATAAGTCTGATCGTAAAGTCTACCTACCTGTACTTTTACAGAAGCAAGTTTGTGAAAGATGATCTTCAAATACAGTTTAATGTCACTGAAAATTTCATAAAATCTTGCTTGTTACCACTGCAAACTTCTACTCATTTAAATGAATCTCTAAGCTTTATTGTGATAACTATATTTAAATTATGTGCATTCATATGTCTCAATTCTTTTCTAGTTTGAAACATATAAAAGGGGTTTGTAATCGTATTCTCACTTACTTTGAATTCTTTTGATCAATTATAGAAGTATTAGTTTTGAAGTGTGATTTATTTAAGTATATATATATATATATATATATATATATATATATATATATATATATATATATATATATATATATATATATATAAATATATTAGGTCACATTTTCTATAGTAGATTTTTTTTCTTTTTTCTACACTATGGGACATAACTTTTGTACACTGCACCGTTTATTACGTACACTAGAGACGGTGTCGTCATTGTATGTTAGCTATACAAATGAAATTGGTCACTTTTTATTTATTGGCATGTCTTGTTTTGTACTCAAACGAAGCCTTATTTTTCGATCACGGAGTATATATAACCTGCTATGCTTGTGGCGGGTCTGCAGACAATGACGTGGTTCTCAATTATATAGAAAAATTATCTTCACACTTCATCAAGCTCGCATGCAAACACTATCAAATTCCCTATATAATAACATACTAACAGACAATATTTTGTGTTTGATGCACGGCACTTGGGCCACTGCGCTCGAATTTATTTTTATTTTAGTGTTGAAGTATCCCTGGTTTTTTTTAACATCTCCATTTATTGTGGTAGCACGATGTCAATATATTGATGGTAAGGATTGTGATATTGTAGTGCATAAAGACAGTGGTGGCATTATTTTCTCAGTTTAGTTATTTTGATTTAGTGTGCGTAGGCAAAGCCTATCTACAGTCGTAATAAATCACTGTTGGTTATTGCTGTATACATTTGTACATTAATAATAGACGATATTTCGTATTAGTCTCATGAAAATGTCTGATGCATAACATAACTTATGTGACCCATTACACAGCGATGCGTCATTCATGGATTTGTTTGTGTTCGCTCTGCCAGCCGTACATCTTACTCCGTTTGCGCTCTGCTCAATGCTCAGCAGCTGTGCTAGAGTAGCCAAGTTAGACTAGTGTCCTAGTTAACACTGTTAATACAATAGTTTAATTAGTGTGCTAATTAACATTATTAATTCAATAATTCGACTGGTGTGCTAACTCACCAGCTGTGCCAGAGTAGTTTGGAATTTGAATTGATCAGTGTGCTATTTTGTTTTATTTATTTTGCCAATTTAATTTTGTACAAGTGTACTAGCACTGTAGATTTACTAACTACTGCTATTGTTTCTATTGAATTCGACAGAATTGAGAGAGAAGGGTACTTTACCTATATCCATCTTGATAATAGCTTGCTTTGTGTGAATATATTTTAAAAGGTCATTCATTGTAACAGTTTCAATCATGTCATTCTTGAAGGCAATTTTTCTCTCATCAATATCTTCTTCAGTATTAACTTGCATATTCCCTAGATTCAGCTTCTGGTTCTTTCCCATACGAATCAAAGACCATTTGTTGGATACGGCCTTGTTCAAAAGCTTGATGGTGCCTGGAAAATCATTTAGACTCACACCTTGTCTGAGTCTCTTGAAGCTAGAGTTGAATGGTTCCACAGCAAGAACGTCATGACCAAGTGCGCCCGCATATAATGTAAAATAGCCTATGAATGCCCCTAAATCGATGAGCATAGCCTTTTTATAAAGAGAAAGAGCAACCTTTAAAAGGCGTGTAAGATCACTGTCCCAAATTCCTGCATCACGAATTGAACCAGAGACATACAAGTCCTCTTCTTTCTGGAAGGGGCAGATGGCAAAGTTTGGATAAGTTTTGCTTTCCACACAAAGAGTTCTCGGTTTCTCTTTAAAGTAGTCTCTAAACGTTTCAACAGGTGTCCATATTCCAGTAAGAAAACCAAATATTGTATATCCAAGGAGAAACATTGCTGAAGAATAAAGAAAAGGCAATTTACCTTAATCGACCTCTCTGTCGGCTTGTCTCTCAGTGATACTTTCTTTATCTTTAGATTCCTGTGTATTGTATCTACTTCTCTGTCGGTTTGTCTCTCAGTAATACTTTCTTTATCTTTAGATTCCTGTGTATTGTATATACTTCTCTGTCGGTTTGTCTCTCAGTAATACTTTCTTTATCTTTAGATTCCTGTGTATTGTATCTTCTTCTCTGCATCTGAATCGGTAAGGTTTTCCCCCATTTTCCCACAATGTTCCATATATGGTTGCTACAACCAGATTATATATATGAATAAGCCGGAGCCATAAATGAAAAAAAAAAGTAAATATCCTGTCTATTCGTTTGCTATGTGTGTTCCTCAGCCATCTCTCTCTCTCTCTCTCTCTCTCTCTCTCTCTCTCTCGTTGTTATTAAATTTAATTTGCAATAAAATATTAAAGACACTTAAAAAATCTAATGTAGGATATTCGCGCAATTACCAATTTCTTTAACTTTTTCCTAGATGTATACGTTCTACTTAAAATTGAATATAGTGGGTAGATGCAACGTACTTTTGAAGTTTGGTTGATTTCGTGTTATAGATTAGTATACTAACCGATATATTTGTGCGTCTAATAATTCTACAGAGTGAAGAATACAAAAGGAAAAGGCAAATAATTTTTAAAATAGTTTAGTGATAAATAAAAAAATGTATAACTTCCAGCGATTTAAGTTAAAAGGTTCATTTTCAACTTGCATGACAAAAATGATCACGAAATAATTCTCATTATCATTAAAATGATTTACCTAGATAACGTACACGATTCTTTCGTCCCATTTGCTTTGAAAAGAGCTGTAAAGAAAATCAAGTTATTATATAATTAAAAACTCAATAATGAACGGCGCTATTTTTTTTAGAAACAATTAATTTCAGTAAACCCAATATTTGATTGTTGATTTGTATTGAGAAAATATCATACTTTACAAAAACCAGTTTCTCTTAAAGAGTAGTTTCTTCTTACTCACATCCGCCCCTTGAAATTACTTTCCAAAAATTGCTCTTCATTCAACTGAATTTTTCTATGTTAAAAGGAAAGTAGAAGTTAACTTTAGCGACGATGATTATGGTGATAAAGGTGATACTACTATTACTACTCCTAACAAAACAATAAATTATTATTATTATTATTATTATTATTATTATTATTATTATTATTATGATGATGATCATCATCATAAAGATAAAGGTGATAATACTAAGACTACTCCTAACGAAAACAATAAATTATTATTATTATTATTATTATTATTATTATTATTATTATTATTATTATTATTATCATCATCATCATCATAAAGATAAAGGGGATGCTACTATTACTACTCCTAACAAAACAATAAATTATTATTATTATTATTATTATTATTATTATTATGATTATCATCATCATAAAGATAAAGGTGATACTACTATTACTACTCCTAACAAAACAATAAATTATTATTATTATTATTAGTAGTAGTAGTAGTAGTAGTAGTATTAGTATAAATATCACTAAATTTGAAATAAGAAATATTGCAAAGCAAATTATTGGAAAAAAATGTAACTTGTTCCTATACATTCTAAAATTAATTGTTTTCAACATTTTATTGAAAAAGAGAAATGTTTATTTTATGATAAATGTAAAATGATTGGAATCAAGTTCTCCAAATAACTAGTTCCTCTCCGTGATTTAATTACAATCATATTGACGTGTTATATATATATATATATATATATATATATATATATATATATATATATATATATATATATATATAATATTTCGTTGTATCGTGTGTGTAAATATCATCAGCTAACATCATAAAGATTCCGTATTTCACTTACATTTTTGTGCTTTGTTCAGGTTTTGTTTATGTAATCTTTTTTTTTTTTGTTTTTTTTGTGGCTTTATGCTCTTGAGAAAGGAATAGGTAGATTCAGAAAGCGCTTGGACTGGTCTCACACCAGTTTTGCACTATTGTTTTTCAGTTTTTATTTCATATATATATATATATATATATATATATATATATATATATATATATATAGATATAGATATATATTCTAATTATCTCCTTATACACAAAAGAAAAGAAACAAGAGAGAGAGAGAGAGAGAGAGAGAGAGAGAGAGAGAGAGAGAGAGAGAGAGTTGTCCCCACATTTATCGTTCAAAAGATAGATGGCTCTTTTTTCACGTATCACTGAAATAACTGTAGATGAGGAACAACGCTGAGTTCTACTTCAAACGTATGCGGAAGATGTGTTCACGCTAAACTTTATGGCAATCTGTTCAAAACTTCAAAGAATTATGAACTTACAACCAAAGTAGTTTTGTCAGATGAGAACAGCTTTTTGTAGACAACTGTTCACACCTTGATAATTATGAAGATGTGCTTCTAAAGAATCGAAAAGTTATTAATATTGAATAATGTAGAAGCAGAAATAAATGCAAGAGTTTTCATGCAGAATGGACTGACAGATCAGCCTGTAGCTATGCACGAAGAAATACAGGCACAATAAAGCTCGCTTTACATATATTTTTAGGATCAAACAATCATTATTCAAACTCTCTTTGTGACGTTTCAGTTTAAACAGCATAAACGAATTGTTAACAACAACAACAACAACAACAACAACAACAACAACAATAATAATAATAATAATAATAATAATAATAATAATAATAATAATGTGTTCATGATTATGGTCTCAGTGGAAATTTGAACGTCGGACGTAAACTTCAAAACGAATGATAATATTAAACAATTCAAAAATATACAACACAACCAGCGGAAAAAGTGAAATAAACGCACCTTGCAAGAAAACATCGGAGGAGAAACAAATATTGACTGGATCCTCGGTAAAATCACACAGAATAATACCTCGTTCAATTCACGTGGAAGAACCATATCTCATTACATTCATGTGCAAGATTTGAAATGTAATACCCCTTGGAAACGGATGTGGTACCATGGAAACTCCTAACGATCTTAAAAACGTAAATTGGGATTATCGCATGCAGAAAAAAAAGAAGAAGAAGAGGGGGGAATGGTCAAGGAGGAAGAAAAGCAGAGAGGAAGAAAAAAATGAGGTGAACGAGGAAGAGGAGTAATAGAATTGGTGTGGAGTAATATAATTGGTGTGGTGTAATATAATTGGTGTGGTGTGGTGAAAGAGAAGAAACACAAAAAGTATGAGAAAATAATAGCTATAATTACAAAATAAAGCAATATTAAATAACAGCAACTACAACAGCAATAATAATAATAATAATAATAATAGATGATAAACAGTGGCGGCGCGACGGGGGGTGGGTCGGGGGATGCCCCAGGGCGCCGGGCGAGGGGGGCGCCATCGGGAGCTTTTTTTGTTTCAGCTGTAACAGGGGCGTAGATGGGGAGTTGGGGGTTGAAGGTTGGCAACTGACTAAAAAACTGTTCTCTGTGGCAAAGTAGGGACGCCACCACTGAACATTGCCCCCGGGCGTCTCTGTAGGGGCGCCACTAAAGAACATTGCCCCCTGGCGCCTCGAACCCTTGCGCCGACACTGCAATTAACTGTCCTATATGTACTTCTGTACTATTATTGATAATAGTAATAACTGGTGTTTTGTTCCTATTAGCCTTGTTATATTTTGCTTTTTTCTCCTTCTTCTTACTATTTCTTGTTTCATAATGAATACCATCCTTACTGGTATTTTGTGAGTGTTTATTATTATTATTATTATTATTATTATTATTATTATTATTATTATTATTATCATCATCATCATCATCCTCATTATTATTATAAACTTGTTATGATCTCTGACTTTACCAAATTTTTCTAAGTTTTCTAACCGGATCATTGTACGTTTTACCTTCTCTTGTTCATAAGCGCGATGAGAGAGTTCATGGAACTGATATATTTATAATGTTTGTCGGGTTCCTCCTTTCGTCTAGTTTCTTGTTCTGTTATCGATCTAGGTGTTCAACTATTCCACAATTTTTCGCCTTACTGCTCGAAATCACACTCTCTGACTTGCGATCTTATCAACTGTTTGCGAAATCAAGCCCATATTTCCGAGACATCTACCAGTTTGCGTCAGGGCTGGTTTGTCAGACCCATATATGTATATACATCGGGTTTACTGATCAAATGATTAACTGGCTTATCTGTATTTTTTATATTATTATTATTATTATTATTATTATTGTGGTGGTGGTGGTTTTTGTTGTTGTTGTGTTCTAATTATTAGTGTTGTTGTTGTCGTTGTTGTTGTTATAGTCAACAAGTTAAACTAGACCAAAGGGCACAACAATCATATAGCAACCAAGAGCAGATAAGCAATACTAGTACCAGCACTTCATCTATACCTAATACTAGTACCAGCACTTCATCTATACCTAATACTAGTACCAGCACTTCATCTATACCTAATACTAGTACCAGCACTTCATCTATACCTAATACTAGTACCAGCACTTCTTCTATACCTAATACTAGTACCAGCACTTCATCTATACCTAATACTAGTACCAGCACTTCATCTATACCTAATACTAGTACCATCACTTCTACTTTACCTAATACTAGTACCAGCACTTCATCTATACCTAATACTAGTACCAGCACTTCATCTATACATAATACTAGTACCAGCACTTCTACTGTACCTAATACTAGTACCAGCACTTCATCTAAACCTAATACTAGTACCAGCACTTCATCTATACCCAATACTAGTGCCAGCACTTCTACTATACCTAATACTAGTACCAGCACTTCTACTATACCTAATACTAGTACCATCACTTCTACTATACCTAATACTAGTACCAGCACTTCTTCTATACCTAATACTAGTACCAGCACTTCATCTATACCTAATACTAGTACCAGCACTTCTACTATACCTAATACTAGTAACAGCACTTCTACTATACCTAACACTAGTACCATCACTTCTACTATACCTAATACTAGTACCAGCACTTCATCTATACCTAATACTAGTACCAGCACTTCTTCTATACCTAATACTAGTACCATCACTTCTACTATACCTAATACTAGTACCAGCACTTCATCTATACCTAATACTAGTACCAGCACTTCATCTATACCTAATACTAGTACCATCACTTCTACTATACCTAATACTAGTGCCAGCACTTCATCTATACCTAATACTAGTACCATCACTCCTACTATACCTAATACTAGTACCAGCACTTCATCTATACCTAATACTAGTACCAGCACTTCTACTATACCTAATACTAGTACCAGCACTTCATCTATACCTAATACTAGTACCATCACTTCTACTATACCTAATACTAGTGCCAGCACTTCATCTATACCTAATACTAGTACCAGCACTTCATCTATACCTAATACTAGTACCAGCACTTCTACTATACCTAATACTAGTGCCAGCACTTCATCTATACCTAACACTAGTGCCAGCACTTCATCTATACCTAATACTAGTACCAGCACTTCTACTATACCTAATACTAGTACCAGCACTTCATCTATACCTAATACTAGCACCAGCACTTCATCTATACCTAATACTAGTAACAGCACTTCTACTATACCTAATACTAGTACCAGCACTACTACTATACCTAATACTAGTACCAGCACTTCATCTATACCTAATACTAGTGCCAGCACTTCTACTGTACATAATACTAGTACCAGCACTTCAACTATACCTAATTGCTACATTTACCGCTCCTGCTATAATTACTACTTCATGTACGATTCCTACTATTTTATCGTAGCATGCAAAAGAAAAAATTAGTAACTTCCAGTAAAATGAAACTGAGTTATTGCCCCCCTGATAGTTATTTCATTTATTCAGTTTTAGAAAGTATCATCCTTGACTCTGCCAATAAAAGCCTAAGCTGATCCATAAATTTAGACGAAACAACATTTAAAAAAAAACAATGGCTTAACAAAGATCTTAAACAGCTAAGAAATGAACTTATTGACGAAGGCAAGATTTTGCTCTGTGCTCAAATAGTCCAGTTGCCAGAGGCAATTATCATCAATTCTATGGAGAATACAATAAACTAAGCAAATACAAAGCCAGACAGTTTAAACAGACAATTCTTGATCAGCTTGATGCTCTTAATGAAGATAGTCCTAAAGCTTTTTAGAAGTTGATTAACATCTTGAAAGATGATCTCCCGTTCTGTATGTGAACCTGATACTTAGAAATCACCCTCCGTGTAACTTAATAGCATTTTTAATACTGCCTAAATGAGATTAAGAAAACATCAAGAACTTCTTAATTTGCTTGAAAGCAATGATAGTAGTCTTGCAGATGAACTTAATGCTCTCTATTCAATGAAAATAAGCTAAATTTAGCTATAAAAAACTTTTAAAATAGTAGACTTGCTTGTATTCAATTCATTACTAATGACACGATCAAATGTGGGCAGTCACAACTTGCATCTTTGCCAACTTTTTTTTCTTGTTCAGGATTTTTTTTTATCAAAGCAGGAACTATAAAACAAAATCAATGAAGGTCTTACTTAAGGTAAAGAGTCAAGTTTTGTAACTTAAGCCTAGCATAAGTACAAGTCATCACCTTTTTGATCACACTATCAAATCCATTCTTTTATACAGCTGTAATATTAGGGTCTCCTCTCCCCCAAACAGAATGTAGAAGCATATACATCTAAACTTATTAGCGATTTCCCGGCTGAAAAACTACATGCCCATTTTCAAAATATACATTAGGTGTAAACAAGTATAGTTCTAATTTTGCGGTTATGTCTAAGTTAGGTAGAGAGCATTTCTTGTTAGATATTTTTTCTTCAGCAATTGAATATTGGTATCGACTCAGAACTCAGAATCTAACTTGTTAAAAGATGCATATACATGTTACAACTTATTACATAACAATGTCAAATATACATGGTTGTCATCAATGTTATCAGTTTAAAATATTAAAATATTTATCTGTCTGCAAATGAGTTCTAACTGTTACCCTACTCAGCACGCAAGCCTAAATGTTTTGTTTAGAAAGTACAGTGAAAACAGTATATACTACTATTTGATTTAAGGGAAAGGAACAAACAGTTCATAGACAGGGTAAGCTCCAATCTTATTTCCAATTTATTTAAGACAAATATTTGCATGGAACCACATCTAATATGTTTAAATGACTACTACAAGACGTATTCTAATACAATTTTGTATTATCTCACATGCACTAAGAATTGAGACCGGTAGATTTACGAGTCCTAAAATTATGCTGCAATTGAAGATGAAGTTAATTTCCTTACTGATTCTACATATTATGTTACTCACGGGGATAGTCTCTCAAGTATTATCTATAGTATTTGTCCTAATTTTAAATATCCTAATTCGTTTCAAGAATTTATCTGGATTATGTTAGCTGGAGATATTAATATTATCAAAATATATGGACGTATCTGCAGGATACATTTAACAAAAGAGGTAAAACATCGTTATTTACTTTGATTCATAATCTATAATCACTTTATTTTATCTTCCATTGTATTGACGCTTTTGCGCACCTGATTATTTAATAAAATATTCGTATTGTACAGGATCACTCGGCCACACCACCCCGAGTCTCTCCTTCTCAGGTTATTTGGATAGGTATTTATGTTTTTATGTTGGAGTGAAACACCGCTGTATCGGTCTAAGGTCTGGCGTTCCAGAATGTGACACATCTCAGCGCCAGCGGAATTTGTCGTATTTCCAGCTTCAGCTCGCCGCCTTGTCGCCGATTAGGTAGTTCTCCGGGTCTCTGACTATGACGCTCACTGTCGTTGACTATCGTGTCGTGAGTCGCCGACTGGATCTTGTTTTGTGTCGCCAACTGAATCTTATTCTGAGTCGTAGAATGTGTCGTATTTTGAGTTGTCGACTAGGTCGTGGTCTGAGTCATCGCTCCTGAGAGAGAGAGAGAGAGAGAGAGAGAGAGAGAGAGAGAGAGAGAGAGAGAGAGAGAGAGAGAGAGAGGAACATAGACAATGAAATGAGAGAAGAGTTATCTTCGGTAACAATCTGTATTCTTGGAAAATACTGGTAAACAAAATGTTCTTTCTGTACAGGCCCTGAAGCTCCTCTGTTCTGGTCGATTAAAGTCTTAATCCTTCACCTTTCGAGATCGGTAATTCGGTATTATCCTATTCGGCGATCTATGGCCAAATGTGATTGCTCCGGATGGGTTGCTTGCACTACTTCACTCGAAGGAGACGTCTTAGCTTCAGCTTTTGCTTAAACCTCACCGCACAGCCATCGCAACCACAGTTGGAACGTATATATACGAAACATGCGGGATCACGTGACAAAAAAACAAAGACACTAGATGGAGCTATAAAGCCAGTTTACATTTAAAATTAAAGCTTTAACTTTCATGAAACGAAAATTTAGTGTCCATCGGTTTTTCTTATTACCGTATTCTTGTTGTAAAAGTTAGACTCCTTTTGGCAGACTGCAGGGCAGAGTTTCACCAAAGGTTGTGAGCGTAAAACAATCGTAAGATTGCACATAGATAATCTTACAACAAAACCACCGTTTCACAAAAAGTTGTAACTTATGAGCCAGTTTCAATATTGATCGTAATTCCGCGAGTGCCCCCAACTCGTAACTCGCCTTAGTGATTCCACGTTCTGGAACAAAATGGCCGCGAAATTACCGCATGACAGTTGCAATGCCTTTAAATACGCTTCAAAACCAATTGAATCCATGTGAGTTCACAGGTTTTAATATATTCGTTTGATGCAGGTTAATATATTTTGTCATTGGAATAGGAGTTTAAGTACTCATTCTGAATAGGCTCAGACTAGAAAGTAATCGAATGGAAATAACTCGAAAATGGGAAATTGGGTGCTAACGGTGTAAATTAAGAATGGCACGCTGTCAGTTAGTAAGCTATCGATGTAGATTCCATGAAATATTCTGCTTGGTCAAACATTTTGCTTAAATCATACATAGAATCCCAACATATTTCCCTTCTTTAGAAATTGAAGTTTATTTTACGCTCGTAACCAGGTTTGGAGCTTATTACAAATTGGGGTGGGGGGTGGGGTAGAGACTTTTTTTTATGTAACCTGAACAAGACCTTAAATAGAGACATATTTGTTAGCCTACATTCAGCGGTTTTGAAAAGATTCATTTCTACAATATTCTTTAAAAAAAAAATACTTTTCACACACGCACACACACAGGCACGTGCGCACACGCACACACTTATGTACACACACCAGCTCTCTTCTCTCTCTTGTCAATATGATCTTGAAATAACCTGAAAATGTAGGCCTACCGGAGGACATGTAAAAAAAGCAAAAACAAAAAAGAAAACATCTCTGTATGGGTTAGACTATATGATGCTATGAGTTATGTCTACCCATCAAACTTTTAAGACACTATTTTACTGATTCTAGAATAATCATAAATATCTGACTTTTAAATATATTGTCTTGTTTTACTCTACAATCCTTGTCAATAGAGCCAGCCATTCATGCATGACTAACTCTTATTGAGCGTTAGGTATAGTAAAAGCACAATGATTAACATCTTTAACACATAATTATCCATGCATCACTAACCGTCTATTAGTATAACTTGGGGATACAAAGGCAAATAATGACTTTCATATTTGTTGGAATACGTGAATTGATTACTGATAGTTCCTATCTATGCTATTAGTCCCATAACACATGGTGTGTCCTTGGGAAAGGTACTTAGCTCCCATTTTCCCATAGCCAATAATGTGTTAAAAGTGCCGTTAAAAGCAACAAAAAAACACAACAACAAGTCATAATCCACACTTGCCTGTGGAATTGTTTCCATAAAGCACGTCTTTTTTGAAAGAGTCTGTGGATGAAATTGATTAGCTGAATTCTGGTGGTAATTAGTACATAAATGCTCAAGACAAGATATACATAAATTAAGACAAAGACAAGTTGCTTTAAAATTTGTATTTTGTCAGGTTTAAAGAAGAAGGTACAACAATATGTCACTGCAAAATATTCCAAATTATTGTCATCACTCTCACCAAATCTGCAAAAGTTAGAAGTGTTAACTTTAACCAGTCAATCCAGAGTTCCCATTCTCTGTTACGGAAGCCGACCATTTAAATTTTTGTAGGGTGACCTGGAATATTAAACAATTTTTTTAAAAAATTCCGGTCCCAAAATAGTATGAAAAAATTCTTGCTCTGATTTGTAGGAAAAAGAACATTTTATATCGGTTTTATTAAATGGTGATCGCAAACTGAACTCGCCGTATGACAAAACGCGGAAATCGGTAAAGTAGCGCTGTCCACTTGACGAAAAAAGCAAACAAAAAACACTTGTCAAAAGCTGATGTAAGCCGTCCCACTCGAAGGACAACAGTCATGGGTCTAAATAGCATATTTACAAAGGGTTGAGAATGTTCATGGAAAAAATGTATAGTCTCGCTATCACTCGACACACACACACACGCGCGCACACACACACACACACATACACACACATAAACATAAGGAGGAATGATTTTGAACAATTTCTTTTCATTTCAAAAATGAGAATTAAAAAGTATTATACGTTCAGAATCAGCACTTTAAAACTAGTCAAATGTTACTGGCTTCTTGGCGTCAAAGAGTTTAAAATGAATTGATAAAAATGTTGTTAATTGTTTCGTGCAGTGGACAAATTAAATACAGTAATCTCTTCTCAAAGTGCATGGTTTCTTTCCAATCAGTACAATTTATTCACCGGTCCACCTACCCTTCAATACATGAAAACCAAGTAACGAACCACCACTATATCTATTTGCATATCACTCTGTCTGTCTGTCTGTCTCTCTCTCTCTCTCCCTCTCTCTCTCTCTCTCTCTCTCTCTCTCTCTCTCTCTCTCTCTATATATATATATATATATATATATATATATATATATATATATATATATATATATATATACGTGCAAACACACACACGCAAAAACATGCACTCCTTGAGCAATTTACAAGTTTGTACCATTAAAGATAGTGATATCTGGAGCTATATCGAATATATTCACCGTTGGTATGTTTTCTTCCTTTGTTCGGTATTTACATGTACTAACACCGGTTGCTGACTTGAAGTAGCTAGAATAAGTCATGTAAATACATTTTCCTTGCATTGCCGTTGAATGAAAATATTTGGAAACAAAACGTTGGAAAAGAAATGTCAAAAGTCTAAATGTTTCAAGATCAAATAATAGTATATAATGTTTCCAGTAATACTGATCTTTATATTGATTTGCATGGGTAAATGTACTATTACATACTAATTTCAAACAGGTATACATTACATTTTTAGAGACTGTGACATTTAAAGCATATCCGGTAAGCACTATTTGTTTGATTAGTAAATCGTTGACCATGTAAGTTACATCTTTCATTACTTTCTTCATGTAAGAACTGCAGAGTCCTAAACGAATACGAAATGAATAACAATTCAGTCGGCATGAGTTAGAATCCATCAGAATCATATGTCGAAACTTCAAATACATGTCACAAATATCGGAGAAATATCCTTCCTTCCCTGGCAAAGCATTCTCCGTGTGAAACACGTGTATTTTGTCTCGCTTATACTGCACATAATTTCCCAAGTTATACAATGAAAAATCCATGCTGCTGGACGATTGTTTACTTTGACAAATAGTTACCTGATTTTGATACTGTGTTTCAATAAGAATCATGAATAGAAAGCTTATTCCGAGAAGCAACACCATCACAAACATGAAGTTAAATCTTGGTTCCGTGAATTCTTTCTTCATTCTAGGAAATAGTTATGAAAATATTACCATTATGGATTAGGCAAATACTAATATTACCATTATGGATTAGGCAAATACTAACAAGTTATAGGCACGATTGGAGATCTTTGTTTTAAAGAACAATAACAAGCAACTAGTAGAATAATAACAAACAACTAATAGAATAATAACAAACAACTAATAGAATAATATGTATTATTATATTTATCAGTATTATACTTCTACTAAGGCTACTTCTGCTACTGCTACTACTAACATTGTAATGATGATGATAATGAGTTTGATATAAAAATGATATTTATGATATTGTCTCAATAGAACATTGTTACTCATAATTTATGCTAATCGGAAGTGTTTGTGTTTTTTTTCATCACATAAATGTATTGAGAAATATTCATATACATTTTATTGAATTAGCTTTTCTTTTGATATCTTTTTACAACTATCCAGGAGTTAGAGTATGGAAAATGAGAAAATGGAGTCCACAAAACTCATTCTATAGTGAAAACACGTGAAGATTCAAAGGATTTGAAACGATGTTACTAAGTGCAATATGAATTGCAGTGTTAGGAAAACGATAATTCAACATTATTTCTTTTGATGACGTGTAAATTGTCTAGTTTCTCGAAGTATAATATTTACTTCATCATACTTAGTATTAAACCATGTATCAAAACACCATCAAACCGATGAAAATTTATATTTTATTTACAGTGATGTACAGGATATTTCTTTCTAGATCTGAGTAATGGCTTGTCTTCTCGAGTTTAGACTGGTGGTTTAAAACAAAAGACTAAAAATTTAAGTCAAAAAAATATTAACATGACCCGACAGTGAACCAGGATGAAAGTACATAGATTTAGAGAAGGATATGTAAACAATCGTAATGTTGCTTTTGAACTGGTTCTCTCTCTCTCTCTCTCTCTCTCTCTCTCTCTCTCTCTCTCTCTCTCTCTCTCTATATATATATATATATATATATATATATATATATATATATATATATATATATATATATATATATATATATATATATAAACTGATAATACTTACCTATGCTGAAAAGCTGTACTCTCTGATTTAGACTGACAGATGTTGAATGCGGAAAAAAGCATCAATCTATCTACCGACGACCAGCAGCTATCATACTGCATGAGAGCCCGTATGCCAATATGCATCAAATATTCTTCCTGTTACTAGACTTCCATCAAGCTTAAAAAATAAAAAATTGTGATTTATCTGTCTTACTGACTTCGACCAATGGGTAAATCCTGATTCCTCACCCCCTCGTCCCACAACCAATATGGTTTGAAAAATAGATCTTCATTAACCGAGGGCATGGAAGATAATATGATAAAGAACCAGTCAGTCAACGATTGTCAATTGTCTCCATGAGTCTAACAAAATAAAAGGAAGAAAGTAAAATTTATCGTTCGAATGTAATAGGTTTTACATTGGGAAAAAATTTACCATTTTTGTGAGTTTTAAAAATCCATTAAATACGTATCTCCAATTCACCAGAGGAATTTTTCACCGATAAATTAGTCACATGACGACTGCCTTAGCCACCCATGCTCAATCAGGAAGACCTTGCAATATCTCCATATTTTAACTCTCACCGTCTCATCATGTAGCTAAACTTAATCGCAAAGCGTCAGACAACGCTTGCTTTGACATGCATACCAAATGACGTCATGGTATGTTCATATTCTGTGACTTACTGTGACTATTTACGGTTGGTTTAGCAAATTCATTCGTTCAGCGGCCAAACAATTAATAGTTCCACCATGTCAGTCAACCTTCATCGTCGCAAGTCACGGGTGACGTCAATCTTACTTTGCATTCTTTTTGTAAAATTTTAAAATTTTTGTCCGATTGGTAAAGATGTTCCTATGGAAATAACGCGTTGGCGCAGCTTTGGGCAAATAGTGTAATTCTATGGTGCACAATTTTCTTCGAGTTTCAAATATAAAACAGAAGTGCAAATAATGTTTCTTACGACGTATACAATAAGTAAAAAGGTACATGTCTACAAAACCGATTGTACTTAACGCGTGAGGAACTTGTGAATTGTTATTAAACATAAACGCTTTACCAAGATGACTCATCCATTAGCCATAGAGTGTAGTGTTATGAGTTTTACATTAAATCACATTGTTAACATATGTATATGTTTGGACTGGTTATTAAATATTGTATCATATTGTATTATATATATATATATATATATATATATATATATATATATATATATATATATATATATATATATATATATATATATATATATATATAATATCTTTATTATCTTGGATAAATAATGAGTTTCGATTTGACGGGGTGTTTGGTGTTGCTAATCTTTATCACAACAGTTACTTTATCCTCTTGGATATATAATGAATTTCAATATGACGAAGTGTTTGCTGTTGACAGTTTTTTTTGTATCACAACACTTACTTTTGCAATAGGGGAGCCGCGGTAGCTCAGTTGTTTGAGTGTGGAAATCGTAATCCAATAGGTCGTGGGTTCGATACCTGCCAAGACCAGCCCTCAGTATGTCATTGGGAAAGACGCCAAGCTCCATTTCCTCTGCATGATATAGCCAATAATGTGTTCAAAATGCCGTTTAGACCTCCAAAATACCTTAAAAAAATAAAATAAAATAAAATAAATACTTTTACAATATAAGGGAGGTAAGAGAACACTCAACTTGTATTTTTGCGCAGCAGTATTCTCCTGTTGCCCGATAATGCACGTGTTGTGATTGAAATTTGTATAGAAGACACACACACACATTTGTTCTCGCTTTTCATTTCTCTTTCTATCACTTATTAAAATATAGATCGTAGCCCTTTCAAGACTCTATTTAAAATATACAATTTGTAGTTTTTATCTGTTAAAAGAGATTGTCATAGTTAAAGCATATATAGCTGTTCGTGCATACCTCTTTTCGCATTTTCTCTTTCTTTTACTGGTAACATATTTCCGTAGGTTTTAATCCAAGAAATGTTCCTTGAGGTTATTTTGATGCTTCAAAAGAGATGACGTATTTTCAAGGTTTTTCTTCCAATGATAAAAGACCTTCTTAAGATAATCATTATCTGAAATATATGAATTGTGACATTATAGCACCTTTTACGTGTGTTTGTGTATGTGTGTGTGTGTGTTGTGTGTGTGTGTGTGTGTGTGTGTGTGTGATGTCGTAAGTTGACATCAATACATATATGCTCAGTGGAAGTACAGAGGGTCGGTACTGGGAAACAAATGTCGATATGGGGACAAGCGGAATTTAACATGACTCCGCCATTTAGAAAATATGTATATATGATCTAATGGGAATTTAACATTTTAGGTCCCTATGTGGAACTAACATACTTAATGACATTACAATACACATCCTTACTAATTTGATGATATAAAACAACTTTGGTGCCCATAGATTAAACATGGAAAGTTCACGTGACAAGGTGAAATTCAAAATTGCGGCTGTAATAAGTTTATATTGGTGAAGAAGGAGTGTTTTTAATATGGCCGCACCCATATATCCATCATGGCTGCCATTAGATTGAGACTTAAAGTCGTACTAAAAGTGCGAAACTGAAACGGACTTAAGCGGTAATATTTTATTAAAATTGCCTGTTTATTATAAATATGCCTATATCGCTGAGAACTACTGAAGCGATATTTAGCTTACAATATTAGTTATCATGCATATATATATTTCAATATTTTATCAATTTTTGGATCCAAACTCGATTTTATATGACGAGGTTATTGTTTTGTTTTAAGTATCCAACATGTTAAATTAATTGGTGTAAGGGAGGTAATATTAATAGTACTCCTACATTCTTGCAGTAGTTATCTCCTCTTGCCTTAATATTTTGTTGGAGATAACAGTGCGAAGAAATGAACGAGATTTATTTTCGAGCTGTCATAATGGGGACAGTTATATTAGTAATGCTCTATTATAATTTGAGTGTTTGTGGCATATATATTTATTTGTTCATTTCTCCCTGTCTTTTTTCTTAAAACCGCTCCCCCCTTCTGAATTTTAATGAAGACTGTATTCTTTCCTTAAAAAAATAATTGTTGACGTTTTTATTCTTTCTCTGATTCAGTAAATTAATAGAAACAAAGCTAGTAAAACTATGCGTGTTCTTTTGCAAATTTTTTTCTTTTTCTTTCTAGGATTTTCATGTTGGTTTAGTATTAGTTATCAATATAGAATGTTGTCAGTTATTTATGTGGTTGATTACGAAGAATATATTAACATGTCTTGTTCCTCATAAAGGATAAATGGTAAACAAGATAATCACAATGCCTTCATGCAGGAGTATTATCATGTTGCCTTGTTACTATATTTTGGTTCAACTATACAAACAGACAGGCAGGCTTAATTTCGAAATTTACAAATGATAGAAATTCATCTTAGCAACCCTCCGTTAAAATCTATTGTCTCAAATATATTGTTACGACTCTATGGTCTAAGAAAAATGTAACAGAAAGAAAGTGAAACCAACAAATCAAGTAAAAAATCAACAAGCAATTTATTACTAGATAATTAAAATGAAAAATCAAAAAGTCACTTACAGTAATGTGTTTTGAAATCCTAATAATCCAATAAGAATGATTGTTCTAATCACAAGTCCTAAATATAGAATGTTCCGAATTCACGGCTGTGTCCTTGAATGTTATGATGTGCTAATGGTCTCCAAAGTCCTGATGTACTAGAAATCTTGATGTGCTGATGTCAAAATGAAGTATTCCAAAATATCTGAATAAGTTCACTTAAATTCCAAAATCATCAATTAAAAGTCCAAAATCCAAAAGTTTATGAGCACTGTTATAATCCAATGAATATTTAAAATAATTCCTCTCTTAGAATTTGGAATGAATTTTCACAACTGTAATAGCTCTTTACAAGACTGATGGTAATGTCAAAAACTGAAAAAATGTCCACCAAACATGGTATATATAAAGATTGGTCACATGACAGAATGTTCTAGAATATGAGTCATCTTAATGGAATTTTACTTGTAAACAAAAATCCAACCTTGACCTTCAAATTGAGAAAACATATTGATCAAAACAACTTAATTCAAGGACACTAGTTAAACATGTTTTTCCTGATAAGAGATTTAAGCGAATATTAAAGTGAAGAAACATTTATAATTTCCTAAAATATTTATAATATTATATAAACATCATACATAACACCTCCCCTCATAAAGAAAAAGAAAGATTTATATAATAAAGCTTTCTCTTGAATATACATCTAATACTATAATAACCAAAATTACATAAGAACATGTTTTATGATACTGGACTTAATTACATCAAGCAATATTACATTTCTAGGTACGTGAGAGTGCATCTGCAATCACATTGTCTTTTCCCCTGATGTGTCTAATGTCAATGTTATATTCCTGCAATATCAAACTCCATCTCAACAATCTCCGATTTTTATCTTTCATTTTGTTGATGAAAGTAAGGGGATTGTGATCACTGTACACAATAATTGGAGAAAGAGCTGAGGTGACATACACTTCAAAATGCTGTAAAGCCAATATCAAAGCCAAACATTCCTTCTCAATTGTGGAATAATTTTTCTGGTGCTTGTTTAGTTTTTTAGAAAAATAACACACAGGGTGATCCACACCACTTTTGTCTTCCTGAATCAATACTCCACCAACCCCTACATCACTTGCATCAACAGATAATTTAAATGATTGGCTAAAATTTGGTGCAGAAAGAACTGGTGCATTCTTAAGCATGGCCTTTAACTTGTCAAAAGATTCCTGACACTTGTCAGACCAATAAAATTTGGCTTTCTTACTCAATAAACTTGTCAAAGGTTCAGCAATTTTGGAAAAATTGGAACAAAATTTCCGATAATATCCAGCCATACCTAGAAATCGCATCAGTTGCTTTTTACAAATTGGAACTTGAAATTCAGAGATAGCTTTGACCTTAGCTTCTATAGGTTTAACTTGACCTTGTCCCACAATATGTCCTAAAAATGTGACACAAGCATGGCAAAACTCACTTTTGCTCAAATTAATTGTCAGATTCACATCGCTGAGTCGATCAAAGAATTTTCGAATGGTTTCCAAATGATCTTCCCAGGTGTTGTTGTAGATAATGACGTCATCGATATAAGCGTCACAATTATCAAGACCAAATGTTATCATGTTCATCAGACGTTGAAACGTTGCAGGTGAATTTTTCATTCCAAACGGCATGACTTTATATTGATAAAGTCCATCTGGAGTTGCAAATGCTGAAATTTCTTTTGCCCTTTCCGTCAGTGGAATTTGCCAGAATCCTTTTAAAAGGTCAAACTTGGTGACATATTCCGCATTTCCAAATTTATCAATGCAATCGTCCATTCTTGGGATTGGAAATGAATCAGTTTTGGTGACACTGTTGACTTTTCTATACTCAGTACACATACGGAATGTATTATCTGGCTTGGGAACAAGAATACATGGTGAACTCCAGTTACTTTTACTTGGTTCTATGAAATCATTCTCCAGTAGATACTGAATTTCTTTCTTCAGATAGTTCTGTTTGAGAGGATTCATCCTATAAGGATGCTGTTTCACAGGCGCAGAATCTACAATGTCAACGTCATGATAAATTTTACTTGTTCGTGTTGGAACATCAGGAAACAAGTGCTCATAGTCATGTAATAGCTGTTTTAGTTCATTTCTTTCCTGTTGTTGTAGATGTGAAAGTTTCTGGTCTAGGTTGTTCAATATTTCTGAATTCCGAAGATTGGTTATACCAGAGTCACTATAGTCTGATTGTACTCCATCGTTGATATCTTCACTGTGTGGGACAGGTACAACTAAATTAACTAAATAATTAGCTGAGCTATCTCTGTCAAAATATTCCTTTAACATATTTATATGACAAAGTTGTTTTTGTTCCCGTCTCCCAGGAGTGTTAATGATATAATTTAAGTCATTTACTTTCTTTTCAACGGTATAAGGACCATAAAATTTAGCCTGAAGAGGATTCTGAGGTATGGGAAAGAGAGCCAGAACTTTGTCACCAGGTTTAAAACTCCTTTCCTGTGAATTTCTGTCATACCTTAATTTCATTTTTGACTGAGTATTGTGAAGATTAGTTCTTGCTACTTCACAGGCCTTTGACAACTTGTATTTGAAATCAGAGACATAATCAAGAAGATTAATCTTTGAGTCTTCATTTGAAAGAAGTTTGTCTTTCAATAATTTCAATGGTCCACGGACAGTATGACCAAAAACTAGTTCAAAGGGACTAAAACCCAACGACTCTTGAACTGATTCCCTAACAGCAAACAACAACAAATGAACACCCTCATCCCAATCCTTTTCTGTATCAAAGCAATATGATCGAATCATATTCTTCAAAGTTTGATGAAATCTTTCCAAAGCACCTTGACTTTCAGGGTGATAGGCAGAAGATTTAAACTGTTGGATGCCTAATTCATGCATAACTTGTTGGAAAATTCCAGACATAAAATTTGACCCTTGATCTGACTGGACAGATTTGGGAAGGCCAACAAGTGTAAAAAACTTCACCAAAGCTTTCACAATAGTTTTAGTTTTTATATTTCTCAGAGGAATTGCCTCTGGAAATCTTGTAGATGCACACATGATGGTCAACAAGTATTGGTTGCCTGACTTGGTTTTAGGTAAAGGACCAACACAGTCTACCATTATTCTACTAAATGGTTCATCAAATGCAGGAATAGGTTGCAGATGAGCCTTAGGTATCTTCTGATTGGGTTTTCCTACCATTTGACAAGTGTGACAAGATCTGCAGTATTTAGAAACATCACTTTTGAGTTTTGGCCAATAAAAATGATTCAAGATCTTGTGATAAGTCTTACAGACTCCTAAATGACCAGCCAAAGGAGTTTCGTGGGCTAAATTAAGAATTTCCTGTCGATATGACTTAGGAACAACAATTTGATAGCTCAGTGACCACTCGTCACCAGCGGGTACCTCAGGTGGTCTCCATTTCCTCATAAGGACCCCATTTTTCACAAAGTAACACACTGGAACTTGTGTGGCTTCAGTTTCACTAATAGCCCTCTGAAACAAACAAGATATCTCGGGATCTTGCTCCTGTTCAACGACAAGGGATTGTCGTTTGTCATCCTGATTATAACAAAGAGAATGAGTTGCCAAAAGAGGATCACTGTGATCAATACCATTTGATTGATCAATACCTGAGGAAAAAGTGACCTCATCAAAAGACTGACCAATACATGTGTCAGCTAAAGGAATAATATCCTGATCAACATCACTATCAAGAGCTCTTTTTGCCATAGCTCTAGTAACTGCACAAGCAAGGTACAAATCAGGGATTTCAGTTTCGACAGGATCAACTTTCTGATCCAAACAAGGCTTGTCAGTTACAAGTGGATTAACCACAACCTTATCTCCAGCTAGGTCATTGCCTAGTAATAAATGAACACCCTCTATGGGTAAAGAAGTCACTGCCCCAACAGTCACAGGTCCAGAAACTAAGTCTGATGCCAAATTTACACAATGGAGAGGAACATTTACAAAGCCGCACTCTACTCCCTGAACAAGAACACTTTCACTTGAAGAAGACTCCTCAGACAAAGGCAAAGTACCTGATAATAAAAGACTCTGAGAAGCTCCAGTGTCCCTTAATATTTTAATTGGGATAGGTTTGGCAGAATCACCAATAAGTGATATAGAACCTTCTGACATGAATGGTTCATAAGCCTCCAAAATAGAATCAGACGGGGGTTTGTTTGACCCAACAAATGTATTGTTTTCAATACAAGACCGTGACCTTGACCTCGTAGAAATAAGAGCATTTGGAAAAGCTCTGTCTTTTCTCTGTTGCTTATTTTTCAACTTGAAGCAATCAGAAATAACGTGCCCTTTCTTTTTACAATAAGTGCACGTAGGAAGAGATAAGGATTTCTGATCAGTCTTATCAGATGTTTGATTCCTAACAATTGTGCTGTTGTGAAATTTGGAAGTACTCGAATGAGATTGAAATGGTTTTTTACCAGAAAACTGCTGAGAGGACGATTTATTACCAAATGAAATTTTGTGAGTTAAGGAATAATCATCAGCCATACGAGCAGCATTTTCCAAAGTTTCCACATTCTGTCCGTCAAGATAGGTTTTAACATCACTATGGATGCACCTTTTGAACTCTTCAATTAACTTTCTCATGCACTCTATCCCCTCCTGGATAGGTTTTGAAATGAAATTCTGAACATTAGATGCCATTGTAAATGCTTGTTGGTTTCACACAAAAAAAATTTCTTTATTAAAAATCTTTGCCAAAGACAAAACAAAATTCTCCGAGACAAAATCAATATGAATTTCAAAGATAAATTTAATATCTCTAATATGCTTCAATGAAATTCAGATCCCGGACGACGAGCCCCCAATTTCTGTTACGACTCTATGGTCTAAGAAAAATGTAACAGAAAGAAAGTGAAACCAACAAATCAAGTAAAAAATCAACAAGCAATTTATTACTAGATAATTAAAATGAAAAATCAAAAAGTCACTTACAGTAATGTGTTTTGAAATCCTAATAATCCAATAAGAATGATTGTTCTAATCACAAGTCCTAAATATAGAATGTTCCGAATTCACGGCTGTGTCCTTGAATGTTATGATGTGCTAATGGTCTCCAAAGTCCTGATGTACTAGAAATCTTGATGTGCTGATGTCAAAATGAAGTATTCCAAAATATCTGAATAAGTTCACTTAAATTCCAAAATCATCAATTAAAAGTCCAAAATCCAAAAGTTTATGAGCACTGTTATAATCCAATGAATATTTAAAATAATTCCTCTCTTAGAATTTGGAATGAATTTTCACAACTGTAATAGCTCTTTACAAGACTGATGGTAATGTCAAAAACTGAAAAAATGTCCACCAAACATGGTATATATAAAGATTGGTCACATGACAGAATGTTCTAGAATATGAGTCATCTTAATGGAATTTTACTTGTAAACAAAAATTCAACCTTGACCTTCAAATTGAGAAAACATATTGATCAAAACAACCTAATTCAAGGACACTAGTTAAACATGTTTTTCCTGATAAGAGATTTAAGCAAATATTAAAGTGAAGAAACATTTATAATTTCCTAAATTAGTTTTAATATTATATAAACATCATACATAACAATATTTTTCGTACACACAGTTATTCTAATTGTCCCCAGCTTCTTTCTGACTAAAACGAAAGATGTAAAATTGATCCTCCTATCCAAAGCTTTAATTTTCCTAGAGTTTTGTCTGATTGAATCGATTACCATACTCGAAGCAGGTAAAGCTATGACTTGTATTTCTTCTTCTTCTTTTTTTTCTTCCTTGTATGTCCATGAGGATTTTCTTATAAATGTAATTTAGTTGCAGTTATTATTATGGTCCAAAAGAAAACACGTATAATCTTTTCTCTGTCTCTTTATTGCTGTACATCAGAGACGCACAACACTATATTGGTTTTAATGGACTAAGCCTGTTTTAAATTTAATTGCTTAAAAGGTACTTCTAAGCTCTTTTCTATTTATTGGTGTGCACCGGAGACTCACAACAATACTTTGATATGGTTGTGCTAATCCTATTACAAGTTATGGTGTCTTCAAGGCACTTCTGAGTTTTAACATCATCTATGTCTCTTTTAACAAAGGCCGAGACCAGGAACAAGACGCGGTAATAGATGCATAACAATATTTTGCTTTGGTTGGGTTAATCTCGCTTTAATTGTTGTTGTTGTTTTTTTTCTTCTTTTTTTTCTTCTGGCACTTCTGAATCCTAACATCATTTCCACAAAATTGTAACACATTCATTGGTCCCTTAGTGGTGTGTATGTATCAGAGACGCACATTTCATGTTTGGTAGGACTAGGTTCGCTTAAGGTGTTTTTCCTAGTGTCTTTAGTTTGCTGGGCAGTGGGAGCTAAGTGTTTTGCCTAAAGACACAAAAACGGCAGCGAACTCGTTCTGGTTCTGAATCCTCCGGTGCAGTAATGTCCTGAATATGATTCCATCGCGTCCGCGCCTCTTGTTGTTTGTGTGTGTCTTTTGCAACACACGCGCAAGAACTGATTTGGTTGGGCTGAGTTTAAAGTATTTTGCCTACAATACTTTTGGTTTTCGTTGACTCATGGAATGGCGGGGGTTATATTAAATAATCCACCCATCCGCGGCTCTTTTTGGTTTGTCAGAAACACACGCTAAAAATCTGGTTTGGTTGGGCTGAGCCCGATTTAAAGTATTGTGTCTACAAGGATTTTGGTTACTTCTATTTCTCAGCGGCAACTTTTCTTTATACATCCAAAAGCCTGGTCCTTTCTCTTTCTCTACTGCTGTACATACAATGAAAATTACCTCTTGTTGACAACAATCAAAATAAATACAGCCACTCAAATACAATATATAAACGTTGCGGCCAATATATACCCCCAGTTTCTAAGCTTTGCATTAGATATGCTGTTCTAATGGTGAACATGAATGCACGGTTTATTATATCAAATACCATATCATTAGGTGAAGCAACAAGTGATTGGAACAGATGTTATAAAAACATATTTATTTATTTCTGGTTTTAAAATGAATATTTCAGACAAGGTTATTACATTTGTTCCATCTTTTTTTTTCTCTCCAGATGTACTAAAGCAGATGGTTGTATGGGAAGCAACTCTAACAATCATCTTGCATTTTATGTACAAGTTGTCTCAACTTGCCCTACTACTATTAGTGTTAGTCTCGGTCATACAAATGCTTATGTACAACAATAAACTTTTGTACCAACCCCTAAATCTCGAATTTCGTAATTTCTCTAGATGAAATTATGCTTGGGAGTTGATAAAATCTTGATGATAAAAATTGCTTTCGCAAATTAACGTAACGTTTACACTCTAATAAAATCCTATATGGAGCAATAATTACCGTCTCTACTCACTTATAAGTTGAATCCAACTGCACAGATCCAGATCTGTCATCTTATAATGCTCTGGCAGATCTGGGTCTATGCCATCTTATAATGCTCTGGCAGATCTGGGTCTATGCCATCGTATAATGCTCTGGCAGATCTGGGTCTATGCCATCGTATAATGCTCTGGCAGATCTGGGTCTATGCCATCGTATAATGCTCTGGCAGATCTGGGTCTATGCAGTACAGATCAGGGTCTATATTGTTTGCAGTTGGATTCGACTTATAAGTGAGTAAACGGTACGTTTCCTCGCATGATAAAGCATTAGGTTTGGTTTATGCGATCGGGAAGACACAACATTTAATCGGTGGGATGCAATCCAAACCTTATAAGAGAAATTTTAACTTTTTTTTAACAGTCACAACACCTAAATAAGATTTCTAAAAGTATAAACTAGAAAAGCGTATGTATATTCAGCAATGTTAGTCAATTACTGCTGAAATTATTCCAATTTGACATGAGTAACACTCCATTATTACCAGTTTATTATGACTTAACTTTACTCTCTCTCTCTCTCTCTTTCTTTCTCGCTCTCTCTCTCCGATTGAAATAACGGACATATTTTTTCATCTATTTGAACATATATGTTTGCGGTTTTCTTCTACTTTTTCTAATAACATGTAATAATCGATGTATATTGCTATGGATGACAAATATTGATATATTATGGGTAAAGTTACTTTATGGTTCAAATAAATATTGAATCAAGTGGTTCTGTCTTTGTACATGAAATTCGAAACAATTTAGTCACTCCTTAAAATGTAATCTTCATGCAATTTTGACAAATATTTATGGCCAGATTGAGCTTAACATCTGCCTTAAAATTTTTAAATTGAAAACCGATGCTCGGTTTATTTTTTCAGATTATTTGTCAATAGCTATGGTTTAACAAAGCAATATTTCACTTGAACATAATCGATGTCATGCATATAGCTATGTAAGGGTTTGCATTTTTAAAAATCAATACTGAATTTTACATTCAGTATTGATTTTTAAAAATGCAAACCCTTACATAACTATATGTATGACATCGATTATGCTCAAGTGAAATATTGCTTTAAGAAAGACGATTTAGACAGTAACACTGCACTTTTGCTGGGGTGTTTTCCTCTTACCATGCCCCTGTCTGTGCTAACGACCTGAACAAACAGATACCCTGGTTTAACCAGTCTTACTGATAGTAACGTTACGGTTACGTAGTGTTATGTGAATCACATATCTATTTTGTACTCTCCCTCATTGAATATATGTGAGTAGCCTCCTCCTTCCTATCGAAAGGTATAACTTTTGTATTTTATCTTTTTCCATAGATTATTTATATGAAATGGGTATACCAACTGTTGCAATCTTCTCGAAGAGAATCATTCTTTCTTTCTTTCTTTCTTTCTTTCTTGAGAGAGAGAGAGAGAGAGAGAGAGAGAGAGAGAGAGAGAGAGAGAGAGAGAGAGAGAGAGAGAGAGAGAGAGAGAGAGAGAGAGATAAAGTTAAGGCATAGACTCCTTTAGAAACAAGCTGAAATTAGTGTGATATATGAAAATATATTATTGTTTTTGATTTCATGTTCAGGAGTAAGTATGATGCTTTGGCACATCCTGGTTGCCAAACACTGTCAATTTGTTGTATCTCCATCTGTTTTGAGATGTAGATTATTGATTCGACTCGGCATACTTGAAAAGAATGATTTAGAAAAAATATGTCAGTGATTTACAGTTGCATAAAATTCATCAGCTGATTTTAACGTATTTTTTATCATAAACGTCAGCTGTCTTCCAATTGACAATCAATATTCGATGGACATCCGATAATTTGATGGAGAAGTTAGATATAATAACTTTTTCTCCGATTTGTGTGCATTATCTTTACTTGTTTTTAATTGTGTGACAAAGTACATTTTCTGTTAAAATATCTTCACTTGAAAAGAAAACATTCCGATTTATAAAGTATCACAGACTACTGTTTTGGTTAGTTGGTCGCCTCTGGCTGTTTCTCTATTTTCTCTTTCTTTCTTTGCTCTTTTCATTTTGAGGCAGACCAAATCACTGATATCCCGGTTAGGAGATGTTAATAACTACGATTACCACGGTGAAAACAAAATAAGAACCGTGAAATATTCATCATTATAATAAATTTAGGTAAAAAAATAACACAAAAAAACGGACATACATTTTTAGCTTAGCATTTGCAAATTATAGGGTTTTGCAGTAAATGCAAACAAAGAAAGAAGTAAAAACCTGTCTAGTATGGCTGGTAATATCCATTACTCCAGATGGTTACATTCGGATCTGTATTCTTGCGGATGAAATATGATGCAGCAAAAGGTGATTGGCTCAATAAATGTAGGAATACCTTGAATGATGACAAAAGTTGCATTTATTTAATCAATTTGCTTTTTCTGTATCTGTAGCAACATTACAGCAAAATTGCACAGTTTGGAGAATTTTCTCCAGTGTGAGTTGCTCCAGAGTACACTTTATGTTACAAAACAGCGGTCTTAGTGTTGTATAATGCCATAGGTGACTTATGTAAGGTCCAAATACAGGAACTCACTTGCCATTCTCATCAAAAAATTAAACTTAATTGATTTTGGCTCACTCCCCCCCCCCCCCCACGCACACACTTAGGTAGTTATTTTGGCAATACGATGCCCACAAAATGTTTAAAATTATAATTTTAATCTATCATTAAATGGAATAGAAATAAAGCATAACATCTGCGTGCACCTAAAGTGAAATATGAGAAATTTTGAGATCTATGAGCCATATCCGGAAACACAAAGTTGCATAGGTATTACTTGCCTAAACATTGGCATACACACTTTGAAATACAAATCAGCGTCATTAACATATTTTATGTTAATTTCCAACTGTCAAAAAATATTTGAGCCGTTGAGAAAGTTGAATTTTAGAATGTGATGCCTTCCGAGCCAAAATTGAGCGTATTCCGCAGAATTGATCAGATCATGAGCCCCAATGTATGCCTAATTGTCATGGTCCTGTGTCATCATGACAAATCAGGCTCTTTTTTCTATAAAAATGGTCAATACCAGTCTGAGTTCATAATTCTTGTCTAGACAGATTGAGCATTTACTCCAGTTATGGTGTCATGGTCTGAAAAAGTAGTATGGTTCCATTAAATTAGAAGAACCGAACCACCCTCATGTGTCGTGTAAAGACTGTAACTCTACCTCTAGGGTGAAGAAAAAAAATTAGAGAAATTTTTTTGTTTGCATCAATATTAAGTTTCAAATAAATTTAAAGCTATGCAGCCATGTGGCAAAATTGTGTGTAATGTACCGTATATACTCACGTATAAACCGATACCAACTGCAAATTGCATAGACCCATAATGCACAGGCAGATCTGGGTCTATGTAGTTTGTAAGGACTAATCAGTAGAACAAACAACATAGACCCTGATAGGCCGGCGCATAATGCAACGGCAGATCAGGATCTATGTTGTTTACATTTGGAGTAGAGTTATACGCCAGTATGTACGGTATGTACAGTTGTAAGAAACGAATCATGTCTAAATCGAATGGTTTACACGTGCATAAAGAATAAAGCTTTTTTTCAGCATTGAAATGTACACAAATAACTGATTTGTTTACTTATTCATTCACAGGCATATACTAATTTTAGCCATGGATTCATTTAGGATTCTTAATTAACAAAAAAAAAAAAAAAAAAAAAAAAAAAAAAACAAAACAAACAACAACAAACAAACAAGCAACAACATGCGTTCACCATGGATCATCCCAATTACTCTGTTTAATGCCTCATTACACAAATTCAATTCCTTATATATTTCCTTCATATTTGTAAATTGTTTTAAATGAAATCCAGTGCATTAGTTATATGTTCAGATGCACAAAGATTATCTTACTTGTATCAGACCTAGGCCAATAATTGCTTGTGTTTCAATGTTCTCACGTAGGAATGAGAGAATATTAAAATTAAAAATTGATAATTACTAGATAAGTACGACCTGTGTAAATATTTGTGTGTCTATGTATGTATGTGTGCGTATATAAAGTCTAAATCTTTGCTGAAGAAATCAAACTCGGTTTGTTGATTCTAAATATGCAATACAATTGAATATTTGTTTAATAGTTGGTGCCATATCAGTCCAAAAAATTTAAATGTACTGAATGTTGATCCCCTTTACATTTAATAAATTCATGAATAAATGGAATATTTCAGAATTCACTCTGAATCTTGTATGAGTGTAGATATGTATTTGTGTGAATATTTTAACATACAGTACGTACATGTCATATTGTTTTTCTCAATGATGTATCTATAAAAAAAATTAGAAAACAATTGTTGCACTGTTTACCAGGAAACATTTTGGAACCAAATAGAGCATGGTTACATTTCGAACGATTAAACACAGTAGTAAATGTAAGTACGGATTCTTGCTCAAACACCTTATCACATTATGAAATCATCTTCTTTTCGCTGTCGAGGCCTCGCTTACGCTCGGCCCCTCCAGCTCAACTTTCATAGTGGTTCAGATCTATCGCTCACGCTCGAGACCTTCACCACTCGACAACGATGATTTCATAATATGATAAGGATGTTTGATCCATAATCTCGTACTTACAATTACTACTATGTTCTTATGTCTTTTACTATTATACTATGCTTTTACACATAAAAATCGCGTCCTTTGCTTGTTTTTTTTTTTTTTGTTTCATTGGGTTTGTGAAGCCTAAGTTTCTCTTAAGACCTGGAGTAAACAACTAGGATTCTACAGATCGATCTAAAACAATCAGCCGTGTAATATTTTACATTAAACCTAGTTGCATACAAATTTCAGTAAAATCCTCAGCGTATCCAGTATTTTATTTTTTTGGTTTTTGAATCCAATTACATATGTGCTCATTCCATCCTCACGGTAGCACTTGTCATCATAGTTGCACAATCCGGTTTTATTGACAATATCTGTTTCAATATTGTAATTGTGTGATTTTATTATTGTCATCTCAACATGTGCACGTTCTCCATCCAGCGCAGCTTTGTAATAATTAAACCCAATAACCTTGTTAACAATATATTTATTGATCCCTTTAGCGCGTTTTTTAATTTTATCATCAGCTAGTTTAATACAGTACATTTTACTTCGCAGTCCTATAAACTCTGTTACTGGATTAAAAGTTGTTTCATCTTTAAACTTTCCTATTACTTTTTTGTTTGTGTCACAGTGAAACCCACTATCGTTTGGGTAATCTGACATATCAAATAGTTCTTTGTTTCAAACATATCCTTGTAAATATCCTCAGTGTAAATGGTGTAGCACAAGGTGTCAGTGTTTGTAAACAAAAGCTTGGATTCTGGATACTTTTTTGATACAATTGTAATGAAAGTCGTTCATTAAACACTTTGACAGATCAGGTATCGCAGCTCCAACATAAACTGGTTTGTTTAGCTTCAGATTTGTTTTTCTTCTATACACAGCAACAAGACTGTCGTTAAAAATCCTCATTGACACATATGTATCCTCAGCAACAACCTTGTTTATCATTCAAAGTTGTTTTTTATTTCAATGTTAACTCTTTTCTGTATATTTTCCATGGTCTTACCAAAAACGCTGTTGTTCATTAGTTTGAAGAAATCTTTTTTAAAATTTGTTTTTGCAGCTGCGCATTGTTTTGTGTTAAATTCGATGTACTCTTTTAGCCAAGGTTCCTGCTTAAATTTTAGAACGCGGTGTACTTTGTACAAGATGAGTCCGTGCTCAAGCGCTTGTTTTAGCGCTGCAATATGCAACACGTAACGTTTTTTGTCAAGTTAATTTGGTGTACTCTTTCCAATGCCATAATGTTCTTTCAACGATCTTTGTTCTGGTGACAACATCTCATCAGTAATTAAAAGCGATTCCGCACATTGTGTAGCTCGTGTAGTTCACTAGGATAATCGATATCGCACTCAACGAAATATTCAACGTTGTCTGGAATTTTTTCTCAGTCTCTTCCAGACCCCTATCAACTTAAATCCAATGAAATACACAAACAGGTAGCGGTTGACACATTGCCCAAACATAAAGGTTATTACCTCAAGATAAATAATGTAATTTGATTTTTTGTTTTCATAATAATCTGGGACGTACTTGTTATTTGCACATACATATTTTCTTGTTATCACCGATATTCCCCTTCTAATACCTTTTTCGATTAAATAAAATTGATCTGGATCTGTTAGTAATTCCAGTTTTATGCCACTTAATTTCAGCGTTGCATCCCACGATAATCCAGGTGATGAATAATACCACGCCGGATCAAGCTCGTAATTTTTTAAACAAACTGTCCAAAACTCTTCGAAAACATCAGCAAGCAACAAAACGTCTGTTTTCAAATAAAGATCATGGTAATCACCAAGGTTTTGGCAATTAAATTGTTTCCAAATTAATTGTGCATAATCATAATCCTCATCAATTATATCCTCAAGATTCAATGAAGAACAAAATTTGGATTTTTCTGGTAACGTTGCCTCTGCAAATCGCTCCCACGAGCTCATGTACTCGTAAGGATAAACTCCCTTTTGGTTTAAAAAAATTGGATTTGTCACCAAAATATTCTGTTAGGTTATTTAACACGTTACAACCTTTAAAAAGTTCTTCAAGCGACGCTGCCATAAACTGCACGCTATCGATAAATCTTAATTTTCCTAGTGTGACCGACATATACTTTTAAAATTTATTTGGTATGCACTTGATCGGAAAACTGCTAAAATTACCAAAAGCCTCAACGATAATATTGGCGTCATATCCTCGAAGATTATGAAAGACCACACGAACAAAATCTGGTGTTTTAAAATGAAGGTTACAATTGTCATGTGCTGCCCCACGATACAGTCCGGTGACATGACAATGATCGTGGACTCTATCATTACCAAGTTCATCGCCACAAATACTGCACTTGGTTGCCAAAAAGAATTGCTCTTCTTCTTCATCTGTTAATGGCATCATTGGTTTGTTCATTTTATTTTTGTTGTCCTCAGCCTCGGCTAATAGATTGTTTATTAACCAAATTGCAGGGTCAACTCCGAGGTAAATTTTAATGGGCTTTGATAATTTGCTGTTAACTGTGCAAACAACTTTATAAGGCAGCTCCGCAGGGAATGTGATTTTGTGTTTCTATTGTTGAAGACTTATTTGGATCACCAAGCTCAGCATCTATTGTTTTTAACAACGACTCAAAATTGGCGTAGATTACAAATGGAATCTTCATCTGGTGATTAAAGTTTTTAAATTTGAGCTCTGATTCTTGTTTCGATGGCATGGAAATAGCCTGGACATTTTTATAGTAAACGACATGGCGGCTTAAGATCTCTGGCGTTGTGCAGCCATGGAGACAACGATAACAAAAATATTTTTTTGATTTTGTTTTGTTGTATTGTCCTCCAACCAGTTCGTTAAAGTTTTTTATCCAGCAGTAGTGACCGTTATAAAATAACAAGTTGATGGTATTTTGGTCAGCTTTTTCACTTATCAGCCGTGGATAAATTTTGATTTTGGGGTTGACACCAAAGACGTTAATTGTGACATTATTTTGTTGTTCGAACTTTGGAATTTCCCTTTCCTCAACAGGAAATTTTATACTTTTCAAATTTAGACGATACACAAGTCCTTGGTAATGAGAAATTCGTTCCGCGTTTTTGGCCACTGGAAACATCGCTGACAATACTAACCAGACGAAACAAAAATTATCATTGTTTTTAACGTTGATCACACACTTACTGTTTTTAATTTTGTCAGGCAGTTCAGTATAAGACAAGCCGCGTAGTGGGTTGTATTTTGATGTGTGAAACAACACTGATTTTATCGCCTCAACTTTCCAACCTGAGCCAGACGCTGTGTAGTTTTCAATTTATTTCTGGATTTTCTGAAAAATCTCCATTGTAGTTTTTCTAAAATCTGTGCCAACTAAGATTCTTTTAGCTCTTTGATGTGCTCGTCCCAGCCAAAAAGGTTAATTTGCTCAAATTAACGTGGAGTTGCACTATTAGCTTCAATCCGCTATGCTGTTGTAGTTCTTTTTGGACAGCAGGTGATAGGATGTGTACCAGATCATCTGGTCCTAGTTCTTTTAACGCAACCTGGTTGTCGACTTCAAACGACTTATCAAAGCCAGCAAAAGCATCTTGGAATCAGAAAAACACGTCTTGTCAGTTTTCTACGATTTTGCAGTATACTAATAATCTGATAATTCTCTAATTACGTTAATATTGAATTAGAAAGATGGTACTATTATGAAGATGCATCTGAAAATCAATGAAAATCAATGCTATTGCAATACCAGAGATTACTATCAGGTATGCTGGTGATCTTGAGGACTCACACTTTCACAGAGTTTACAATTGTTACATTGCTAATATTCTTGGTGTTGTTAAAACGCAGAAACTGGGAAAACAATAGGACAAATAACCCCAGCTGGTCTTAAAATAAAGGTGAAAGGTGAAAGCGACACTGCATTTATCGAAATGTTCGCGCACGATTTTGTGTGGCAAGTGTTCAACGGTGAAATTCCCAAAGGTCAACGAGTTTTTCACAAAAACGTTTGCGTAACAGATAATAATCTATTTAATCTCGATCTCCAAGACGAATGGCAGCGTCACACTGTTTACGATTGCTATGAAAGCAACTACAAAGGCGAAAGCAGAAATTGCAAAACAAAAACATTTGTAGGAACTGTTGACAGAAGAACAGGTTACCTGCAAGTTACGGTTCGTGGATTTAATACAACGCGGGTTACTTACCGATCGCATCGATTTTTTTATGAGTGTTTTCATGGACTATTACCAGAAGGTCTGGTAATTGACCACATTGATGGTAACAAAAGAAACAATAGATTAGAAAATCTAGAAGCAGTAACACAGCAAGTAAACTGTAACCGTGGTCATAACGGTGGAAAAAACACAGGACCAAATAAATAACCACAGCCTGTGCTCGCATTTAATTTTGAAACAGAAGAAGAAATCCAATTTTCCTCAATATCAGCTGCTGCAAAATATTTTAACATTAATCCAGTTTAAGTAAAAGTTGTTGCAGATGGAATCACAAATTCTGGAATGTCAAAGAGATTTAACCAAAAAATAAAATTTAATTATTTGGATTAACCTGCGCAAAATCCAAGTGCGGCCATCCAAGCGTAATCAAATTTTTTAGAATTTTTCCCCCAAAATACTTTTCAGCTCGCCAGGCTTCAAGCAACAGTGGGCATGCTTCATTAACAGATCCTTGTCGTAACATGGCTATGTCACCGTGTCGCGCAAACAAATATTTCTGCTGACTGTTGAACAACATCATATCATCCATCCCGTATTTGATCTTAAAATCAAATTAAATGTTTCTCGATGGACCTGTGAACATCCTTCTTATTTCGTCAACAATACTATCACGATCGATGAATTTACAGCGAACAATGAATTTCTCGTTCATTATGTTAACCATTTAGACAAGATTATTAGTATAATATGCTTGCTTTTTTGAAAAAGATCACATATCAACTTGATTCCCCCCGAACAACAAGTCACCACGGAACAAGTTCCGGAAGCACATCAGACTGAACCAGCTCAGATCAGCTCTGATGAGGAGTATGATCAAATTGTTCAGGAAGAACAACTTGAACCTGTCCGCAATAATTACACACCCGACGAAGGAGAGGTTGTCGAAGTTGAATACGACAACAAATTTGTTGACAAAAGACACCACGGTCAACCAACAAAAGGACGGTACAATGTTAAGTCCCACTTAGCAAAAAAAAAAAAATTAAAAAAAATAAAATAAAAAAATTGAATTGACACTTGAAGAGCTCAAGCTTTTTATTTTAGATTACAATTTTATTTTATTTTTTGTTAAAATAATCGAGGTGTTAGAGGAAATTAGGGTTTTAGATGAGGATAGGAAAAAGTATTTGATTTCGCTTTGTAAACCTGTGAAATGTAAATCGGTTCAAATAAAATATAAAAACATTTATGCGGAGATTATTGGGAAACTACAAGCTCACCGCCATTAACACTATTGGTGATGCTTTCCTTTGGCACCCAGCTGTTAAAAACGTCGCTGTACCCAAGCCATTTAACCAAACCTTCTTTTTCCTTTTGTTGCTATTATTTTTTCTATGACAAACGCATCCTGATCTGTTTTCTGCAGCTCATGTTCGTATAAACTACCAACAATATCCTCACCATTAAGATTTTTTAGTTTGTACGTGACAGGGATTGTTGTTAGCACCTTGTCGACAACAAACTTTTCCTCAGTCCAATTAGGTATTGCACTTTGTTCAAATATTTTTTTGTCAGTGAGATTCTGACCTTGTCATATTTAGTAAACTTGTGTCTGCGGTATAGGTTTTCGTTTGCTAATATTGGATTACTAACACCCTCATTAGGCGTCATCTTGATTGAACGATGTTTCGTGTTGTTGTAATCAGAAACAATCTGTTGCAAATCTTCAGTGTAACTGTTCGTATTGTTTGCTGTAAAATGCTTGTAGTTTTTATCCTTAAGTGTGCGATTAAAACGTTCTGCAATGACACTTTTTCCTTCGTTTCCTGTGTATATTTTTCGATGTTATGTTGTTTAAGAACACTATGATCAGTCCATATTTTATTCAGTTGTCGACCGCTGTTGGTGATAATGTGTTTAAATGCGCTTGTTATTGTGTTGCCCATTGTTTTTATTTATTGGCACACTAAACGCAAATCTACTCTGAATGTCAACGATGTTTAATAAGTACCTGTTACCATTATTTTCTGGGGCGACACTTGGCATATCAGCAAGGTCAACCGACCATATATCATCAGCGGCATTTGCCGCAACACGTCGTCTTAGAAACTTTTTCTTTGACTGTAAAGTTCATCCGCGAGGATTCCTGAATCCCAACCAACAAATGGTGGACCAATACCTAGTTTGTACTTCGATACTATGATGTCCTGCACAAATCTTCTGTCTCTGCGTTCTCTCATGTTCTGTGGTTTCATCGCGCTGAATTCATCCAACATTTTTCTGTCGCAACCGTGCTTATCACCTTCATTATCACGGTAACAAATATCATGCAGCATAGCAATAGCATCAACTTGATTGTACGGCTCTTGTCCAGGTAATGGATTATCGTTTTCATCGAGTTGCTCATCAAGTAGATTCCAAGGTCCAGTGTATTTATGCCCTGGCAGTGTCCAACCTTCTTTTGGTCGCGGTAATTTCCCGATTATTTTGTGGATGTCAATTGCGCTATCGTAGATTTAACGATGATTACAACGTTTACAATATGTTACGGTCTTATTGCCTTCGATACAAAGGTGACGATCTGAATCACATTTACAATGTTGCATTATTTGTTATTGTTTCATTATTGTTTTTTTTTTTTTTTTTTTTTTTTTTTGGTTAGACTGTTTGCAGTCCGATTATTGTTTCTCGGGAATCTGGACGCACAAGAACAATTTGTTCTAATGCTTCGCCACTTTTTTCAACATCAGCTGCTATCATTGGATCAATTGGTTTCTTTAGAAACACTTTTCTTTTTTCCACAAATAGCACAAATACTTTTCATCATCAATCAATTGTTCTTTGTTGTTACGGTTTCTTCGTTAAGATTACCTGTCCGTGTCTTGCACCTCAAGCAATATGTGGTCATTCTTATGCTTACATTTCACATAACATTAACAGTTATTCTCTCATTGTTGATACAAGGCGAAAAATCCAATTGCATCATAAAATCGATAAATTTCATTCCCCTGGACATTTGTTTAATAAAGATCACGCAATAATAACCACATGCTGTTGTTCTTAATTGTTGGATTTGATTTGAGCTGTAGTTTATTTTTTTTGTTAACATAACCTTTCACAGCATCATATGGTGGCAGACCAAACGAGCCGAAGTAATTATTTTCGTACAGTGCTACACAATGTGTTCCATTTCCGTCGTTGAAATCTTGGATATTAATTACACAACATGTTTTAGGTTGAATGGGTAATTGGTCTTGGGGAAAAAACACCAACAATTTTTTTATGCTGCTTAGTTTGTCCATTATTTCGAAATTGTTTAACGGAGAAACCTGTGGTTTCGAACGGTAAACAGAGCTTACCTGCGTCTGGTGTCTGGTAGTGTCAGACCCCTGCCACCAATCCCTAACATTCCAAGTATGTTTGGGAGCAGAGTAGCCCCTGCTGCTCCTGCAAGCAGTGGTAGTATTGGAATAATTCCAACGGTCATTTTTTGGTTGTAGTTCGCCTTTTTGCTGGCATTATTGTTTTAGTTTCGATAAAATTTCACATTGTCTGTTTAATGCCGTCACCGGAAACAGCTTTCTTTGTTGCACCTGAGACAGCACCAGATGTTGCTGCTAATCCATGTGTGATCTTTGGCATCCACAGTGACAGGTGACGCATAACAAACTGCCCGTCTGCTCCTCCTACTCTAAAAACAATGTTATTGCAATCAGTTCTGTTTAGGATCACAGAGTGCTTGATGCTTCTAAAAACCTTGTTTACATCGCGGCAAAATCCGAAAATGCTGCTAAGTGGTAAAATACATTGTAACCTGCGCTCCAGCATCAGTAAAATTTCTACGTTTAGCATAACCTTCATTATACCTTGCTTGCCTAAGATTGGTAGCAGCAGCTCCTATTGAGTTACCAATTGCAACAGCGGCCGTAGCAAGATCGACGGGGTTGGCAGGATTAGCAATAAGATTGTTGTCAGGTGCTCCAGGTGCACCAGTACCGGTTCTAAACTCTGTTGAAACAGCTTCACCAGTTGCAGTATCCTTAACCCAAAGTATATCTGTTGCGGTTGATCTCGAGGAATCTTCGCTAAAAGAAACAAGGTTAATAATCGTGCTTGCTATTGGCAGATGCTCTGTAATGTCCTCTATTGTTTGGTTGGCAAGTTGATAACGAGCACTACGAAAGAGTCCCCAACCATTGTTCAGCTATGTAATTTCTGTTCCTGCTGCAAAAGGAGCTGGTGGATTGGCAGTGTTCATCAACTGTCCTCTAACCTCAATAAAAGCTTTATGTGGAAATAGGTAAATGTTTATTGTTCGTTTTCCTGCGGTGTTCATATCATTTGAGTTGTCATCAAGGTATTCTACGTACTCAAATTCTGTTGTTGATTCGATTAAGATTAAGAAAAACTTTTGTTGATGTCATGTTATTGTTTTAATTTAGATAAAATTTCACAAATTCGCGAATTTACCATTGCGCCAACTAGTTAGCGTCATCAAAACGCTGCAACGTCATGCGGTTTTGTTCGCGGTTGTGTTCGCGCTACTAGTTTGCTAACTATTTCCTCACCTTTTGGGGATAACAATTTTTGTTGTTGTTTTTATCATAGCACGTGCTGTTTCTGGAGCTGCTGCTGTTTCATTGATCACCTGCTTTATTTCCTGCGCGGAAACCTGTGGTTTCTGGCCTTTTATTTTGTCAGCTATCTTTTGGCCAACTGCAGTACCAGCAGCAGATAGAGCACTTGTTGCAAATGATTTTGCTGCGTCTATGGCAACTGGAGCAAGTTTAGTGGCAAGGCCAGGTCCATGTTCAACTATTTTTGAAAAAATACTGCCAAATATATTTCCTCCAATTACTTTTTTCCGATAAATTTTTCTTTGTTGCATTATTAAAATAATTTGGATTAAATTTTCGCAAATTCTCGAATTTGTGTTACCGTGTTGACCTCAAATGCAAATAATAGGTAACAACCTCATTATTAGGATCAAGTTGCCTATTGCTTTGATCTGTTAATGTCATCTTTATTGTTGTAATCTGTTGCTCGACGTTAAGCGGATAATACATGATTTGTCTTGGGTTAATTTGCAACAGAGAACCTAGAGGAACATCTGGTAAGAAACTATAGATTGATTGCCCTCGTGCACCTTTCGCAGAATACGATCCTTCTGCTATTGAGCAGTTGATTAAAATCGTGTTTACCTCGGTGATGTTTACTGGTTTTCACCTTCGTATGAAATCGACGCTGCAACAGTTGAGTCGTATTGTTGCTTTTCAAAACCGAACAGAGATCTAATACTCACTGCTTTGCTAAAATTAATCAGCATGTTATTTTTTAGCGTTATTTTTGCTCCAAGTGTGCTGTAATTTGGTTCCAACGAAAAATTATCAGCAGAACCACCGTTTTCGGTTATTAACGATTTGATTGCGGTGTTAAGATCAGTAACGTTATAAGCGCCAGGCTGAATTTTAACACTAATCCATGCACCAGATTGAAACGTGAAGTCGTCGTTAACATTAAGTTTAACATTGAACATGCTGTGCCACATTGTTGCTGAAATTAATCTGATTTCATATTGCTCTTTTGGATCAAGTACAATTGGCGGAGTATAGGTTACTGTAAAATTAGCGCTGTCGTTTTGTGTCTGTGAAGAATCGAGTTAAAGCGTAGTTTGCATTTTATTGATTATGATTAGATTAAATCGCGATTTAGATTAAATCGCGATGGAGAACAGCATACTCATCTGATGTTAACATGTCACTTGATCTTAGTTGCTCCAAAATTTCTACAATTTCATTATCGATTTCCATGCCAGTATTTATAGCTTCTTTTGCTGAGATGAGCAACATCAAACGATCAACCATTTCCTTTATTGAAGTAAATATTTTTACATTGCCGCCTGTTTTGATTCCAGATCCGGTGGTAAAATCTCTTTGTTCAATATACTTTTTTAATTCCTTACCATACTGCATAGACGCTTTGTATTCATTTTGTAATTTGGTAGGCTTACCCTCTTTTTTTACCACGACTAAGATTGTCACTTTTAACTTTTTTATGAAGTGTTCAAAGTTCTTTTTCAGTCACCGAATTCCATACATCCTTATTAGGATAAGACAGTACAATTACTTCTTCTTCAGTTTAATCTGTTTTAGTTTCTATTTGCCTTTGTCGCTCTTCGTCTGTTTCAGTTTCCATTTGCCTCTGTCTCTCTTCCTCTATTACCTCAATAATATCAGCTATTGCTTTTGTTTGTTTATGTGTTCAACATTTCTGCCTTTTGTTGTCATTATTAACTAACATCACATACAAATTTGTCTATGCCACATCGAAACATCTTACTACGATCAGACGTAAAACGATCAAACAAGAAAAATCATATTTCCCTCGGCCATCACGCTGGTTCGTTGCTTGATGATAAAGTTCAACAAATTTTTCTTTGGTAACATCCCCACACTGTTCGCGTGCAATATTCCTAAAATCAATGTTGTCAAAGCCAGCAAACAAAATAAAGCAACCGGTGTTCCGTCTGATAAAACGATCAACATTGTAAAATCTTTGCGCAAGAAAGATCGCATTACAGCGCTTGTTGCGTGCCAAAGAAAAATAGGATTTTATTTTGCTAATTCCTTTGTGCTCTAACGGAATGTCATCAAAAACCACAATTTTATTTTCTGTATCGTCACGTTCCTTACTGGAATAACATCATCTGGTTCTTTGATCACAAAAATATCAGATTCCACGCCAAGTTCATTTTTAAGTTTGTCGTTGTATTCTGTTAACAGCTGATACTTATCCTGCTGGGGGTTTACAGTGTAAATGTGAACTCGATCGTAGTTCAGGTTATCGTTTAGAAGCAAATTTATCAGCAAATTCGTTTTGCCAGATCCCGTTCGACCAACAATAAGATAATGACAATTTGGGAGATTGTGGTTATGCTGTTGTTTTATTACGTTTTCCGTGTCAAAGTTAATGACGTTCATTATTATTGTACGACACACAAAATTTAGTGTACCATCATAGAATAAAATCATGAACTATTTCACAAAGTTCGGAACACTAATCGGAAACGGTGGTGGTGAAAAAATAACCACAACAGGTGTCGATCTAACAAACTATTTAAAAAAAGTCTGGTGACTCGATGTCAGGCAATCTCAAGATGGAAGGGAGAAAAATAATAACATAGAAACAGCATACCCACCAGCAAATGTCGATAATACACAAGCAGCAAGCTCTGGTCAGCTGCAGTCACTTGATGTAAAAAAATTGAGCATCAACGGTGGCACAATGTCAGGCGATATCAATATGACAGGTAAAAAATAATTAATTTAGAAACAACATACCCATTGCAGGTAGGAATCCATCACAAGAAGCTAGTTTAAACCAAATAAACACTGTCAGCACGTTAAAGGTAAGCACGAGCGGCGATGATATGTTTGGCGATCTTAGATTTCATAACGGAATGAGAATAACAGGATTACCAACAAGTTTTCCACCGCCTGATCTATCTGATGCTCTTAATTATGGCCAAGTTGAATCCTACTCAACACAATATGTACCGCGTGCTGGTACAATAATGACAGGATGAATTAAAATGGGAGGTAATGTGGTTCATGGATTGGGCCAAGATACACCAAGGGATTTAACGTATGATTTTAGCGTTAAACACTTAAGAAATTACGCGCTAAACAGATCAGGAGATGAAATGCAAGGTGAACTTAGCATGAACGGGAATCGGTTATCAAACTTGCCGTTGCCAGTTGGTGCAGGTTCCATATTTAAGTTTAACAAATGTTTTAACATCTGTTGTAAAAAAATCTGGCGACACATGGGAACATATAAAATAACGTCATCTGAAGTACCAACAAGTGGTGCTGATTTAACAAATAAAGCTTATGTTGACTCTGTTGCTGTTGGAACAAAACGCGTTGGAAATAATGTTTACCATATTCCGTCATTAGCAACAGATTCAAAATATCGAACAGGGTTTTGCTTTTGCTTATCGTTTATGATCAACTGCTGGTACAAATGAGTAGGTCACAAACGGTGTTTCAACAAACTTTTGGTTACAAATCCAATGCCCAAGCGCTGTTTCAGTATGGAAATTTATGCTAAGAGGTAGGCCGTCAGGAAATGAAAAATTGTACAATTGGCAATTAGAAGGATCAAATAATAATTTTTCAACACCAGGTGATGTTCTTTACACACCGCCAGCAGTACCAACCTATGTTGGCAATGTTGTAACAGAATTTATTCTGCTGACACCTGTTTCAACAACAAAATATAATTCGTTCAGAATTTATTGTTTTAACGCTGAACCTGTTAATCCTGGGTTAACGTTGTTTCAGATTTTTACACTTGATGACCTGGTTTAGGCTAAGAATTTTATCAACAGTAACAAAATAAAGACAATGTCATCAGAGATCGTTGAAGTCTGCAGAGAATTTTACAATACAATTTGTAATCCAGATGTCATTTTGGTAACAAAAGAGCCTACTAGACCAGGTGGGACATAAGCAGCTGCTACTCCATTAGACGAACTACACAAAATGAAAACAAATGTGATCCTGGAAAAGATTAATGATGAAAAGGAACATAATTATCTTTCTGTTTACAAAATGCGAGGTGACCAGTTGAGAGATCAGTTGTATCGTTATGATGCACTTGTTAAATTTTGTACTGATCGTGCTAGGGTAGAAGCAGAAAGATCTTTGTATGATCTGTTGTATAACATTATCCTCGAGTTTAATCAAGAAACTGTTCTTTTGACAACACGAGCAAAGATAATCAACAAAAGAAAATTTGATGGTGAACAAGCTAAAGCGAGAAATCACACAAAAAACTAGAAGTGTCTTGATGAACATGTAATGAGAAAAAAAAACACTCGCTTAACAAAAACCCAAAACTAAAAGAACACTTTGCTAAACGAAGGTTGTTTAAAGAAATAGGCCTTGATTACAATGATATTGAAACTACATTAGCTTTACACGAAGAACCAGGTGATGTTCATGCTTTAGCAACATCTTATTTCGTATTAGCAGCGAGAATTGAAGAGAAACCAGAATTTAATTACAATGAAGCAGAAGCTTATACCGCATTGGAGGCTATCGAACGAATTGAGGACGCAATAAATAAACTAACAGTAACACAAGAAGAAAAAGATCAATTTTGGAAAGATCTTCGTGAAATGAAAGAGTTTGATACGAAAATAAAATGTCAACTTGAAAAAGAATCAGAGTGAAAATCTGAAAAACTGAGTAGGATAAGAACACTAAAGTATCGCGAGGACTTAGAAAAGATTGGGAAAGACAAATATTATTAAAGACTAATTGATCTTGTGTCAACAAAGCTCGGTCTGAAATTAGCGGATTTGTTAGCAAAAACTGATGGTCGTGATGAGGCAATGGAAATAGAAGTTGATGTTCTCAATGCAAACGCGCTGGCATCTTCAAATTATCTTACCATAAACTGTCTAAACTGACATAAGGATAAAGCAAGTCTATTGTAGGTTACCAGATCCTCTTATATCCAGGCACAAAGAAGCACTATCTGTTATAGTTCGTTTTGAGCAGTTGTTAGAAAAACTACCAAAAAAATGAACAGGATCAAATTTATAAAGAAATTAATGCTTTACAAAATATTTCAGCTAATAGTTTTTACAACAACCCTAATCGAATGTATTCTACCATGATCCCATAACAGGTCACGAAGCAAGTTACGCAGAAACAGCGTTTAAAACAGTAAAAAATTTCTTTTACAATGAAAAATGCAAGCAAATTGCTGATCTTATAGAAAGAAAACTAAATATTTCTAAATGAGATTTATTCAAAAACACGCTTGGTAATTTTGCTGCTGCTTATGCTATTTTAAGGCAATATTTTGTTCTTAAAGAACCCAATCTTAGCGTAATCAGGGATCTGATAGGTACAGCAGCCCTTTTTATAGACGATCATGAAAATTGAATTGGTGATATGCATAATGAAATCGAAATCGAAGATGTCCCAAAAACCTATGATCATGAAGAACATCAAACAGTAGGTGATAGTTTTATTACAAGTGAGATTGTCCCAAAAGATATCAAACAGTAGGTGATGGTTTTATTACTAGTGAGATTGTCCCAAAAGATATCAAACGGTAGGTGATAGTTTTATTACTAGTGAGATTGCCCCAAAAGATATCAAACAGTAGGTGATAGTTTTATTGCTAGTGAGATTGTCCCAAAAGATGCTCCAAAACTTATTAAATATCTAGAGTTTTTAAACGACAGTAAAAACAAAGATTTTGTGACATTAATTGGACAAGCAGTGGTCGCTAATAAGTACTATGAAATTGAAGAATAAGATTTATATCAACAACAATAAAATACGATGAAACAAAAAACTAAAAAGGATGTGATTGATTTTAATCATATTTCACATAACATATCAGATGATGATCGCAAGGAATTAACCGCGTACTACAATTATTATCACAAGAAAGCTTGTTGTGCTAAGAAAGCATATAGGTACTACAGTGGAATACTAAAATCAGTAGCATATTTGCCAATGGCATTAACAGCTGGTGGTGTTGCATCAGCGGGCGGTACTGCAAATCCTTTCATGTTGATCATTTCAGGTGTCGGTATTGCACTAAACGCGGCAATTAAAAATTTTGAACTGAAGTTTGAAAACAAGAAAGCTGCTTGTAAAATGGTAGTAATAACATACAATACAATTTTAAACCAACTCCGAACTTACTTAAGAGGTGAAAGATACATTATGTTGGACCTTATCCCAGAGTTCCGAGTTAAGGACGACATGTTAAGCGATCTGCTTCCGTTAAGGTTATCGCGTTATGGAACCCAATATGAACGAAAATAAAATGAAAACAAGGACATACCCAAATAAATTTTATGTGAAACGTAAGTATAATCGACATTAATGAAATGCAAGAGAAGGTAATAATTGAGAACACAAAAAAAAAAAAAAAAAAAAAAAAAATGAAAAAGATTCTGCAAATGAGTGTGTTAATAAACAACTAAAAATCTTCTTTGTATTTCAAAACCAGAAACAATGTTAAACTATCACTTGTTCAAACAGATGAATCTGACTATTTCAGATTTCTCAAGGACCTAACCACTGTAATCACAGACAGGTTGATAACCTTTTTGACCCAATAGCACAAGAAAAATACACAAAAATCACAATTGATGATGCGCTTAAAAGATGCTATGATGATGACGTGTCTGTTAATTACAGAAAATTTCTTAAGCTTCTAAAGCCTGGTAACCTGATCAGTGGAAAAGTTAAATTATATCTTTTTGAGCATCGTGAAAAAAGTTATATTATTGCAAAAGCTGAAATGCTGAAAGTTATGTGCGCTAATGAGAGCAGTGATGAAATTTAATATGCTGTAACATATAATGTTCTACTTCAACACATTTCATACAAACAGCGACGATAATTTGAAGTCGGAGCGTTTTTTTTACTATCTTGTTAATTTTTTTCCACGATTACAGCTTTGTTTTAAAATATTACGCGGCTGATTGTTGTGGAGCGATCTGTAGAATCTTACTTGTTTACTCCAGGTCTTAACAGATACTTAGGCTTCACAAAACCAATGAAACAAACAAAAATAAAAACAAAAAAAACAACAAAAAAAAAAAAAACAAGCAAAGAACGCAATTTTTGTGTGTGTAAAAGCAAAGTATAGCAGTAGAGAACATAATGACATAGCCGTAATTGTAAGTACGAGATTATGGATCAAACATCTTTATCATATTATGAAATGATCGTTGTCGAGTGGTGAAGGTCTCGAGCGTGAGTGAGAGATCTGAACCACGATGACAGTTGAGCTAGATGGGCCGAGCGTAAGCGAGGCCTCGACAGCGAAAATGTGATAAGGTGTTTGAGCCAGAATCCGTACTTACATTTACTACTAACACTATACGATATAGATGGACGTAACAGCTCATAGATTATCCATATCCTTTCTTTCTTTCTTTTCTCTACATACATACATACATACATACATACATACATACATACATACATACATACATACATACATACATACATACATACATACATACATACATCGATATATCGTCTCATTCATGCGTCGGTCAATTAAAATATCCGTCCATCTACCTAGACATCCATTCGTTAATCAATATCGCAGTTAGTAATTTTACATTTTCAAATATTTTGAGTCACCTGAACAAGCACAGAAATAGATGAATACAGACTAAATATGAAATATGTTGCAAATACGATTTCTTGGTATTAGGAATAATAACACCAGTGGAGCTGTATATTATTATAATATTCAGATAAATACTATACGCTGTCTATACTAATTACGACTGTTGAGACAATTAGTACGACCTCCTGGCACAGTTTCCAGCAGAATACATATTATGTTTTGCTTTGAGGAGATTGGTTGAACTTTCAAACGCTAGGACAGTTAATAGACAGACAGATAGATAGATAGATAGATAGATAGATAGATAGATAGATCTTCCAACAGCCGTAGACAACGTAGAATAAGGTGCGGCGGCCTTTTACTGACATGAGCATTGCAAAGTTTGCGTTTATACTCTCCTTCATGTAAAATTACAGACAATATAAGTACCAAAAATACTCAGGACTGTTCCAACCAAAACCTTGGGAGTTCGATGGTTTGAGATACACGTGCATGTTTCTGAATGTTGACAAATATAGTCTTTTATCAAAGTTATGTCCTATCTCGATTCTTTATAGTATATATCGCTGAAGACCTGGTGTAAATTACCGTATATACTCTAGTATAAATCAACTAAACACAGCATAGATCTAGATCAGCCCTGCTTAATGCGACAACATATCTGCGTATATGCTGATTGTTAGGAATAATTAATACAACAAACAAGACAGATGCTTCAAATCGTATATTTTGTCAGATTAATGACTGTTTTCAAACGAAAATGAAGAGATTTTTATTTTCGTTTGAATATTTCTTGCGCGGAATAATACAGTAAAATTGTTGGGTAGGGATGGGCCTACTGTACATATATCATGGAGCTGTCACATCCAACAGATTTCAGTATCTTAATGATTGTGAATTTACTTTTATGGATTTTGGTTTTTTGTTTTGTTCATTTCTGCATTCAAACGTGAACATTTCACCTTGACAACCTTGCAATCTGGTTCGACAATAGACGGTGCACCCAAATTTTGATTGTCACTTAATTTCGGTTTGTAATCAATCAAATCAACACTCATCAATGCCCGATTTCTCCATCGTTTACAAACATGATTATGATTGTGTTGAGAGCTAGAATCGCTACTTAAACAATTTTATTACTATATTTAACCAAGAGTTTTTCCTAAAAATGTGTCCGTTTGTCGTGGAGTGCAAAAGGTACACTGTATGGGTGACAGAATATCTAATAGCAACAGTTCATGTAAGTACAGTCATTAATTATTTGCAGGATTTGGGTGGAAAACTAATTAAAAAAAGTTAATACTTGAAGCCTATTTTGTTCTTTGGAATTCAATTTTAGCCATTTTTTAAAATGGCGCCTCCTTATTGATTAAATAACTGTAATAGAGGATCTAAATTCTTCACACATTTTAAGATCTGTTCATTCTGAGAGAGAGAGAGAGAGAGAGAGAGAGAGAGAGAGAGAGAGAGAGAGAGAGAGAGAGAGAGAGAGAGAGAGAGAGAGATGGGGGGGGGGGAGCCAAAGAAGAAGAAAAATGAAATAGGCTAAAATATGGAAATACAGATTTTAATAACATACTTAAGGACAGATATGTTTCCTAAATGGGAAAAGAAAGTAGTTCCAAAAGTGACCACTGTGGCGATATAAATTTTCTCCCACTGATATATTTCAATATCTCATCATGAAATATACAGTAAAACTTGAGTAGTTAATTATAACTTTTAAGTAATCTTGCTCATGTTGCCTGAAAAAAATTGGCTGCGTGTATTCAATTTTACTTTTTAAACTTTTGCCTCGTCCGCAAAGCACGCTTTCTTGACAATGAACAGTTTTAGTGGCTATATAGCTTTGTTATTAAAGCTCTGATAACGGAATTTGATTCCTTTGTTCTACATAAGAAGTACAAGTCTTCCCACCAAAGGTGGTCATCACGACTTACTTTCCAGGTTTGAGCCATCTTTCTTTTTGGTAGGATGATCGATTTAGAACTCAGTCACCGCTGTATGCAAAGTGATGAATAGTGACACTTATATGCATCTTGAATAGCACTACATCCATACAAATGTACTAATGATAAAGTTGACTACTTTGATATACATTTTAGTTCCTTCGGTTTGCTTCACTCACTATTGGAATAAACAGTTATGTCACACAGCTGTCGATTTGATATTCTTCATACCCTATAAATACCTGTACAGTAGAGAGTGTGATGGGGCCATGTTAATCTTATGCATTTGACACACTCACTTGCAACAAACAAGGTGGAGAGGAATACAGTACGTTAAAGAATTTCATTTGAATGATAGGACAAATGAGTTTTAATTCTATAATGTTTCAAATAAAAAAAATAAAATAAAAATAAAATAATAAAAACCCAAACAAACAAAGAAGATAGTTACAAACATGCTTTTTCCACATATGATCTTTTGGATCGATGGGACGCGCGAGCATGTGATGAAAAGCTATAATTCAGATATACGCTGGCATCAATACGTTATTTGACTGTAATTTTTCTACTGTTTGAATTATCCATATTTAGCTTCCTAATGGTGTCTATGTAGGCAGAAATTTAGCATACATTCATGATTGAGCTAATGATAGTTTAATTGTACATTCAATGTTAATATTACCATAGTCATCACCGTCATCATCAACACATCATCATCATCTTCATCATCATTATCATCATCGTCATCATCTCATGAGCTTTTTAAAACGATGCTCCTCTCAGACGCAGTTAAGAAGTTTGGTCCTTTTGGCGTTTATCGTTCGGGACAGTTGTTTAAAGGGACATAACTTAAATCAATAATGTTATCAGATTAACAACAGTCAGCACATTGAAATGTTTATGTAAGTTATTAAGACGTAAGAAAGAAAATGAATACAAAATTTTATACTTTAAATTTTCTAGTTCTTCCGTTTATAAAATGCGTGTAATTATGCATGTAATATCTATAAGGGTTGGTTGTGATATTTGGTAAATAAAAATGCATGTAATTATGCATGTAATATCTATAAGGGTTGGGTGTGAGATTTGGTAAATGTAATATCTATAAGGGTTGGTTGTGAGATTTGGTAAACGTAATATGTATAAGGGTTGGTTGCGAGATTTGGTAAATGTAATATATCTATAAGGGTTGGTTGTGAGATTTGGTAAATGTAATATCTATAAGGGTTGGTTGTGAGATTTTGTAAATATAATATATCTATAAGGGTTGGTTGTGAGATTTGGTAAATGTAATATGTATAAGGGTTGGTTGTGAGATTTGGTAAATGTAATATATCTATAAGGGTTTGTTGTGAGATTTGGTAAATGTAATATATCTAAAAGGGTTGGTTGTGAGATTTGGTAAATGTAATATGTATAAGGGTTGGTTGTGAGATTTGGTAAATGCAATATATTTATAAGGGTTGGTTGTGAGATTTGGTAGATGTAATATATCTATAAGGGTTGGTGGTGAGATTGGGTAAATGTAATATATCTATAAGGGTTGGTTGTGAGATTTGGTAAATGTAATATATTTATAAGGGTTTGTTGTGAGATTTGGTAAATGTAATATGTATAAGGGTTGGTTGTGATATTTGGTAAATGTAATATATCTATAAGAGTTTGTTGTGAGATTTGGTAAATGTAATATGTATAAGGGTTGGTTGTGAGATTTGGTAAATGTAATATATCTATAAGAGTTTGTTGTGAGATTTGGTAAATGTAATATATATATATATAAGGGTTGGTTGTGAGATTTGGTAAATGTAATATATCTATAAGGGTTGGTTGTGAGATTTGGTAAATGTAATATCTATAAGGGTTGGTTGTGAGATTTGGTAAATGTAATATGTATAAGGGTTGGTTCTGAGATTTGTTAATGTAATATCTATAAGGGTTGGTTGTGAGATTTGGTAAATGTAATATGTATAAGGGTTGGTTGTGAGATTTGGTAAATGTAATATCTGTAAGGGTTGGTTGTGAGATTTAGTAAATGTAATATATTTAGTCATACTATTTAAACTGTTACACATCAGAAAATGAAATCATTGTTTCAAAATAGAAAATAGTAGACTATAATATATTGCCTCGATAAACACAAAGCTCAAGACATTGAAAAATGTATATTCTGACGTGGCCGACACTGTTTATCACTCTATCTCCCACCTCTCCAGTGTAGCAAAAACTTAAGAGAGAGAGAGAGAGAGAGAGAGAGAGAGAGAGAGAGAGAGAGAGAGAGAGAGAGAGAGATAGTTATTTATATTCAACTATTAATATTTCTTTACTCAAATGCTTGTATGTATATATTATTGCATATATGGATGGATGGACGGATATACGTATTGATAGAGAGGGAGGAGGATGCAAAGAGCGATAGATTGATCAATAAATAGATGGATTTAACTAATATTATCTCATGTATATATCGATGAATAGTATATCAGTATATCCATTTATCTACTCTCTGCACCAATAATATAAAGGCGAACGACGAAGAACTGCTATACATTTATGTGAAAATGCACTAAATAACAGCCAACGAAGCACGGATTTGAAACTTTTGCAGTTTTTAGAGTCAAATCTTTATTAATCGTGTGAAAATCTATCACTGGGTAGCTGTGTATGCCAGAGTTGAAGACAAATGTTCAAATTGTTATTTTGGTTAAAAAAATATCACCGAACCGGACGGATTTAGGTACATTTTAATGTTATACAATTTTTCGCCACTATTTGAAAGGAAACCAATGTGACAGAAGTTAAACAATCCAACTTTCTTGTCAATAACGCGCATCTGTGCAACTTTATGAGCATATTGAATTTTGAATTAGTTTGTGACTTGTAACAATACCCACTGATCTCAATTAATACCGTGCATTTCATTCGTCAATGCAAGGCCACTCCCATAGGCTGGCCTTTGACAGCAGAGGACATTATTTATGACTCAGACCGTAGCATCCTAGATCTATTAGCGCATACGAAGGAATCGAAACCAACAGGTTATTGCAGATAACTGAGCCATACAAATCCTAATAATGTACAACCTTAAACGATGGCGGCAAGGATTGTTCTTTCTGTTAATCCTTGGATTTGTTTTCCTGTTAATTTCTCTATTTGGATCGTCACGTAAGTATTTAAGAGAAAATGTACAACTTCTGTTTACATATTATGCATGAGCATAACCAACCATTTTTTAAAGTCATGCTTTAGATTAGTGGTTTCCAAACTTTTTTGATCGCCACCCTAAATACCATCTTTTGCAATCCAAATAGCAGTACCGGTATAGGGTCGCTAGGGTCGCGAGGACACTCATTTGGGTCGCGACCCTTGCTTTGGGAACCACTGCTTTAGATAAAAATGATAATTAGATGTATATGGATGTAATCGGTAGAAGTTCCATGTTGCCTGAGAGAAGGCTCCAATTAGACTTGCAGAAATTCCATTGATATTTTCAATCCTTTACAAAATGCCCGCTAAAGAAACCTAGCTAAGAAAAGAAACGGAGGATACTAATCAATGTAACATAAGAGATACGTACCCCATCAATGTGACCTTAACCTTAACTCGGCTCATTGTTTAGAAGGAATACACCAAGTCTTCAACACCCCCCAGCGCGGACCCCCCACCCTTATATTCATATGGTTCAAAAGGAATATAAAATATAATGATATATATGACGAAAGGGCAAGGGTTCTTGCAGAAAAACATTCATGCCGTTAAAGCAAAAAAAAAAAAAACAACAGAGAATGTTGTCAAGTGTTCGATATAATCGCAGTGTGCTCATTTTGAATGAAATTTATGGAACACTTTGATTTATTGTAATCTTTTGCTAAGATAGGCTTGCAGTATTATTACATTCGCTTTTATAACTGTCGTTTTTAATATTAAAACATTCACCGGTTGTCTGATTACATATTCTCTGAGATTAAAAAAAAAAAAAAGGATAACTTAACATTATTTACAGGGTTACTTAATACATGGTCCATTTTTCACCCAGACAGTAGACAATTTAAAGTATATAGTTTTAATATCATTTTATAGAGGTAAGTGTGAACGTTTACAAAGAAATGAAATTAATCTTCCTATTTATCGGACTAAAATAGCCTTCAAAGTAGGCCGTGATCAACAAAATATGCCTGTTTTACCCAGATTTAGAACACGTAGATATTTCGTTGAAAGGCATTTGAATCAAGAACAAAGGTAATATTTTAATTAAATTTGTATAATGTCTATATCTCAAAAATATTTAAAGATATTACTGACTCTCAGTTCAAGCACTGACAAACAATAGCAATTTTGCACATGAAAACATTACAAATGAACATTCTTAAGCCAAACAATACAATGCTTTATATTTTTGTCAACTTTCAATTACAGTCAAAAGGTCTTTTAGGATAAATATATTATGCACATCATACTGAAATATGGAATCGGTTCCTAAATGATGAATCCCCAGACTCCACCCACCTGCATTTAGCTGTCAGTCAATAAGTTGTTTTTTCAGCATTCTACAAAGACAACATAACTGGTCATATCCGAAATGTTGTGCAATTACGTTTGAATCAATAGGCAATTACGTTTGAATCAATAGGCAATTACGTTTGAATCAATAAGCAATTACTTTTGAATCAATAAGCAATTACGTTTGAATCAATAAGCTCGACAAGTATAGCTGATACGTATTTAACTGACGGCAGACAACTAAAGCAGTTCTGCCATATAACATGAATACACTGAAGTCGAAACAAATTCATTGTTTTTCATTCGATTTTCTCTAAAGTTTCGCAAAAAAATGAAAATAACATGTTGATAAAATAATAAAATTGTAAAAAGATTATCTTGGAGTTTAAAGAAACTAATCAGCTAATGAGTCCGCGTCGTTATCTCACTTTTAGGGATTCTCCAGTTGAAGCGCCTATTATCAGAGACCCTCGTCTTTATTAGGATAATTCCACCCCCGCCCTGCCCCCGAACTGAATAATACGTTCTTCCTTTTGGAGATTTCTTACAAATTGTGAAAAAGCAAAAATGAAACATTTATTTTCATTTGGTAGTTCATATAGCCAACCTATTTAATTCATTATGTATCAAGGCAACCATTCTTATTTCAAGCAAATGCCAGGAAAGGATGGTTTTCCGGCTGGACTTTGTCTTAGGGTCATGTTGAATTGAAGTTGTACCGAACTATCGTTTAATAAAGTTTTCTACCACAGTACAATAAACTCCTCTACTTATAGAGAATTTTTTTTTCATTTGAATTGTGTTCATTTTAATATAGTATTTACTGCGTAGAACTAAGATACCACTGAACAAAATTAGCTCATATTTATGCTGGAGTTTCAAAAAAAAAAAAGAAAAAAAAGAAGTGCAAAACATAAAACCCAACAAACAAAAAAAAAAATGTACATCCTCCACCCCACCCACCCCGCCTCCTTTACTGAAACCCGTTTTCTTGAGTATGAACTCATGACGTTTAAACCGGCCATGAGATTTTCTTACAGATATGTATATCGGTACAAATTTGATCAAATGCTTCGGTCGCTCTCTCTCTCTCTCTCTCTCTCTCTCATACACACACACACACACACACACACACACACACATACACACAATGAAAAATATCATGTAAAAGATGGAGAATTAGGTGTACACTTTCCAGTCAATATGATTCCTCTATTCCACTGCGTCTTTTAAGTATTTGCTCCAGTCAGGAGTATTACGGTAGGTGATATTCTGGTACCGAAAAAACCTAAGTACCAGATAATAGAGGATAACTGTACATGTACGTTCTACTCTTGCACCAGCAAGGCACTGAGAACGCCAGCCTGTTACATTATATTCACTGTATTCAATACACGCTTTGTACAATTGTGACGAAATGTGTCGACTTTTTATTTTGGCCATTAGCTATCCCTATTGACCATTAGTGACAAACAATTCATACTTATTTTCACTTATATATTCCTTTGTGTACGATTTAGCAAGTTTAAGCCATACACACAAAGTGTTATGTTTCTTACATCCTCCACACTAATTTAGGAAAATGTAAACTTTGATCGTCAATCATTTTCCACTTTGCAATAATCTTTTCAAGTCCTTCTGCCTGTATCCTTTCCATACGTTTACTGTTTTGCTATGACATATAAAACATTTTTCAACCAAAAGAAACTTCATTAATGTCTTCTGCATTGATAAGTGGTCTTACATATTGAAGACATAATTACCAATGTCATGGATTTATGCATGTACGTACCATATCGTTGAGATATTTCCTAACTTATATTCTTCCAATTACATATTATATAATTCAACGAATCCTGGTAACTACTTTAGAAGTGTTGCTCTCTTCTACAGTATAATGACTTTGTCCTTGTCAAGAAATGGCATTTCGGAATATATACCTAAATTGTCTCATCAATCATTGGAATCTCGAAATTCTCTGGTAACTGTCATAAGTCGTCCACGTTTTAATTTCTTACTCATTAGTGACACCTATATCCTTCAGAATGTTTGCAACATTGTTCTTGTTGTCACTCAGATATTGATAAATAACACTGACAATGTATCTAGTGGCGGTAACAACTATATTTGGTTTCAGCAACAGACGGCGTTTTTATTCATTGCAATACTTGCCCTGTAATCTGAACTTCAAACTCTTTTGAAGTCATCTGTCTCCAAAGTAACAGGCGGTGGAACAGTACTATCACCAAAAAGTGGTGTCTCATGATTGATTTGTTGTAAACAAACATAATACTAAGTAAAGTACGACACTAAAACAATTCTTTCAGAGGCCACAACTCTCTTTATAGCGTCTTTACTAACATTGAACAGGGAAGAAAGAACTTGTTTGACATCGAAGACTCCAGTTTTAGAAAAAATCCCAAAGCAGGTTTTTATGCTAATGACTAGGGTATCTATTGTATCTTTTATGTAGCACAGATATCATCAAATGCGTCTTTACCAAGGCCAATTAGATTCAAGTAATCAATGGAACTCATCGATGAACACAAATTCAAATCTATCTTCTTCTCTATTCCAAATGGCTAACTCTGTAATATTTTCAATTAATGATGCAAAATGTGTTCTTTTAAATTTATTTTTAGTTTTAAGATTTGTTAATTGATCTTAAGGATAATATTTCTTTTAATGGTCCAGGACAACATCTTAATCCAGCCGAAGTTATTATGTCATGGCTCATGAAGGTGCTGTACCTAACATTTGCGGGTACCGTCATAACTTTAAGCATGTCCTTTTACAGTTGTTTGGTTGGTTGGTGGTTTGATTGGTTTTCATCGGCACTTTCAACACATTATTTATTATCATATCAAGGACACACCGAGGCATCCGATCCGGACTGGCTATTTACAGTAACAACATGATGAATGGGAGTGCCGGAAACAGACGATAAGGGAATTGAGATATTCCTAACCCAACGATTTGAAGAACTTATGATTATGTAATTGTAATTCTATGAATCACAGGTGCATCGAATCACATACAAATGTAATATTTAATAACTCTTTGCATACGATTTACCTCAAAATGATTTCAAGAAAAGAAAAAACATAATGCCGATGCAAACTTCAAGAGAATTAAAATGAAATAAAATATTTGCTTCATAGAAGGGATTCTAGCATACAAAATAAGAACATATTGAGTGAATTTATCAGCTTATTGCCAAAAACGTGAATATAATTTTGCGCAAATACGTACTTTGTTTGCCATGCCATTGCTTTCATGATGCCGCATCAAGATTTCCCATATTCATTCTAAATCATTCTGTCAGCCAGTTTCAGAGACTCTTTCCCTAAAACCTATTTATTAACCAATTCATTATCATATTTCCTTCCTTTCATTTGATAAAAAAGAAAGAAAGACGAGAAGCAAAACCACTAAAACACGGGAGTCACGATGCATGCTACTAAATGCCATACAAGCATTCTTTTTACCTCTTTGTTGCTTCTCGTCTGCATCAACAATTATGATCGAACTTCGCAAGTTCTAGTATGTATTTTCTGGTGTTTACACATCTAATCTTGTACTTTCGATCACAAAAGGATATTCATTACCTTGTATCGGTATGTGGTGTCCACACAGGAAAATTATCGTATATATTGAAAATGAAATATTTATGTAAATTTATACATGTACCGTTGACTTTTTTGACAGGGTCGGCGCAAGGATATTTGGCGCCCTAGGCGAACCTTCAGCCTTGCGCCCCCTACCCCACAATTAACTTTCGAAAATGAATATTGCACATTTATTCTTTCCTTTTGTTTTTCTCTTTGTATTTTTAGACGCTTATTATCTTCTATTTTACGCTATTTCTCTTTCCCTTTTTTATTCATTCAGTTTTTTGCCGCTCCCCAAGTTTTGCTGCTCTAGGCTACCGCCTAGTTTGCCTAGCGGTTAAACCGGCCCTGTTTATAGGACATTAACTTTAGTTTCAAGACTTTGTCACTAGAAGAACTTTCCAAAACAATGGTTTGACATGTGTAATTTTTTGTATCAAATGAGGAACAGTATCTATAATTTTAGCACCTTTGCTTTAAATACTGCTTCCCATTACTTCACATCTTCGTTCCTTCCAAACGTTTACAAGGGTTTCGCGGATAGAGGTGTCAGGTCTGTAAATGGGGTAATAATGCTATAAGTTTCTGCTTACGCCGGAACTCGCGAATCTGGGTACAAACTTTTAGACATATAATTTAAATCTTTTGTAACATGAATTTAAAAAAATCAGCTTCACTAGAATGTATGTCTCAGTTATGAAGATATGCATTTCTTTTGTCTGCGACTTCCGAAAACCTGATACAACGGAAAATTCGCATGAAACATTTGAGCCCGCAGTATTCAGAGTTATACCTTTGTAATATTATCCGAAAGATTCAGTTGAAGACAAGAACCAATATCGAAGATATGTGATTTTCAAAAACTTTAAAACCGCAACTTAACGTTGTTGACAATGAAGCCAACGCCATTCTGCTTATACAGAGAAGATAGGATCTTCTTGCATGTCAGTGTCCCATCTTGGTACCGCGAAGTTTTACTTGAATAAAGCAACGTACATAGAAGATCTGTGGCTTTCAAATGCTTAAACACCGAACCTTAACATAGTTGTACCGCCGCCATCAAAGAAGGAATATTGATACAGATGTCTCACCATTCACAGGATAGATAATAATGCTTTTATTTGTTTTCAGTTGTTTTAAAACCATGAAGGCGAGAATACAATCTATGTTGGTAATGAGCCGTAAATCGTTTGTTTGATTATACTGAGTTCATAGATAATATGGATGCTCACGAATAATATCTGATACGTTGTTCGGCTTAATTTTCAATATAAATTATGGGGGCGGGGGGGTTCATGGTTTTTTTCGTGAATTACTAAAGTAAAAGACTCGAAAAGCGTCTCAAAGGGCAGCGATACTCATATAAAACGCTGAATTAAACAATCCCTCTGTAACTATGTTTAAAGAATTAAGTTCGCTCTATACGTATCAAAGAATTAAATGCAATCCTGGTTTGATTGCTTGAAAAATCCTCTGCAATCTTCGCCCTGAGTATTTGAATTTTCTTCTAAAACTTATCTCTGACACACATTCTCTTAATCTACAGCCTCTCTCTGCAAGGACATTATTAATAATTCAATCCCGAACAACTACTGCTGCCAATTCCTTATCTAGATCTGCATCTAGTATGTGGAATTCTTAACTTTTAGACACGCGTAATTCTAAATCCTCTTCTTTATTTAAAACTTCTTTTAGAATTTAAATTGGTTGGGGTAATCTATATTGAATTTATATTGTTTGGGGTAATCTATATTGAGTTCATCTTGCTTGGGGTAATCTATATTGAATTTATGTTGCTCGGGGTAATCTATATTGAATTTGTATTGTTTAGGGGTAATCTATATTGACTTTATATTGTTTGGGGTAATCTATATTGACTTTATATTCCTCGGAGTAATCTATATTGAATTTATATTGCTCGGGGTAATCTATATTGAAATCAAATATATTATTGGTATTCTTATTCATTACTGTTATTATATTGTCAAGCGTTTAAGGGTGTGAGATACATGCGATATAATGTAGCAACATGTTAACTGTTGGAGCGTGTGTTTGTGTGTGCATATATGTGAAGATCAATTAATATCAGAGGAAAAGGATTTGCAGTATGTATGTATCTTTGTATAAAATGTATTGAATGTGTTTTCACTTGTTTCAATCTATATATTTAAGATATATTTAAGAGGAAAGTTTTATCTCTTTTGTGTTTACCGTAAATATGTTGATAATAATAATAATAATAATAATAATAATAATAATAATAATCCTTATTTTTGCAACACAGGCCATTGGCCCAAATTACATACACGCATGAAAATATGGTACAGCCACGACACATAACAATTATCGGACTAACACACTAACATAGTAAGTAATAGTATCAATTTCTTACATAATTGTGATCATTTTCTACCAGAATCTTTAAAACATAGAGAGTCGATGTGTTAATTTGCTAATATGTTGATGCCTACCTGTAAGAACTGCTGATCGTAAATATATAATCTTTATTAAATATGGAAGAATAAATAATAAACAAGTAACTCAAATAAATAAATAAATAAATAAGAAAGAACGTCAGTAATCGGACTCACCATCGCAGGCGAAGACGGTGGTGGATCCAGTTCCCCATACTGCCGTGGCCGAACGGGATCCAGGGTTTGTGAAGAAGAAGTAGTCCTTCTATAAAAAGATTTAGCCAAACCTTTTCTTTTTTCATGCAGTAAATGACTCGAAAGTTTGCTATATTTCTGATATTGGTGCATATTGATCATATTGTATGATTTTTTCGTTCGATAATTATTCTTTAAACTTCAGATAAGTCGTTTATGCAAGGTACAAGTATTTGAAATGGTAATCGGTAGTCCTTGAAATAGTCATATACCTCTTTCTGTATCTCCAGTAAATCTTTTTTTAAAAAAACAACTTAGTTTCACTGTCTTCTGTAATTTTCAATAAGAGAGAGATTTGTTTCTTGTTTGGTCAGTAGTTACCTATCTAAACATTGTTACTGGCACGTAATGACAATTATTTATTCATCATCATCCGCATAGTATTCATGATTGGCTTCAATATATATATATATATATATATATATATATATATATATATATATATATCTATATATATATATATATATATATATATATATATATATATATATATATATATATATATATATATATATATGAGTGTGTGTGTGTGTGTGTGTGTGTGTGGTATCAAGCTAATACCTAATCGTATTCCACTCTTAGTCATCAAAAGCATATCATAATCTGTTAACAAGTCTAATTCAACTCCCGTACATTTCAAGCTTGCATCACGAGCTAAAATGACAACGCTGTAATAGTGAGCAGGATCAGGCTTGAAGTTTTTCATGCAAACATTTCTAAGCTCTTCAAAAATATCAGAAAACATTTGAGTGTCCTTCATCACACAGTAATCATATAGATCACACAGTGTTTTCAGTTCAAAATATTCCATTTTCTCTTTAACATAATGATAATCGTCTCTGGATATATTCGAGCTAAAAGTGACGAGTATAACTTTTCTTATCGATTGTATAGATGTTTAATCAAACGGCTAAAAGCTATCCATGTATTTGTATGAGTAAATGTTTCTCCTCATATATTTATGTTATAACCTTTGACAACATCTCATCGTTTTGTTTTAACTTTTCGTCTCTCAGGTTCATAGTTAACTGTTCCAACGATTGCTTTATTGATCTAAAGCTATCTACAAACCTGATTGTCCTTTTAACCAATATTTATTTTCCTACGTTCATTAATCTATCTACTATGAACTCATTGCTGAATGAAATGTATTTCTTTCTCATCACTGTTCGCTATGATCATTACCTATTCATTATGATAGTGTCTAACGAACTCATTGATAAATAGGTTGCTGCCAGAACCAGACAAGTTATGAATTAATAATGGAATGTATTTGGAGTATTTAAAATTTAGGTTGTATTCCCCCATAGGCATGCCCTCTGTACTTGCCTGTTAAATGATCATGATCACGCACCTTTGATTTTTTTTTCTCTCACAGATACGGCAAATGTTGGTTGCTTTAAAATGTGTTTAAATACTTCCATGAATACCATAGGTTTTGCATTTTTCAGTTTTAATTGTCCGTACCCTAGTTTTGCAACTTTAACCAATGCATCGTAATGCAATCAGTTTGAGGAAAAACATATACGAATACATGGATAGCGTTGAAATGTTTAATGAAACATATACACCACAGTATTGTCTACTGAGTAGCATAGTATTTTATGATCTGATTATTTTTCTGATCTATTGAAAAAGTTTAGTTACTTTTTACAGATGAACTTTTGTTCGTGATATCTATTTATCTGGCTTGACATTAATTTCAAAAGATATTTTCTGGATATCAATATTTATTATCCTCACCTAGTGGCGGTGAGAAGGTTCGAGGCGCCCCGGGGGCAATGTTCTTTAGTGGCGCCCATACCGAGGCGTCCGGCCGGGGACAATGTTCTTTAGTGGCGCCCCTACTTTGCAACAGAGAACAGTTTTATGTCAGTTGCCATCATTCCCCCCCCCCCATCCCCGGTTACAGCTGCCAAAAAAAAAAAAAAACTCCTGACGCCCCCCCCCCCCCCCCCCCCCCCCCGTAGGCAATTGCCAATCTCGAACCCCTCGCGCAGCCACTGTCTCACCGGCCTAATGTATTTAGCTTCAACTGTCTCTTACACATTAACTGATATACCAAATTCGTTTCAAATTTGTCTTTATTTTCAAATTTTATAGAACATCTTTGAAACAAATGCCTGTATCTATCTCAATTGTATTTTGATGGGCTCTGAGAATTTGTGTTGGGTTTATTTAAAATTGAAACAGTAGCGTAAAATAAGCACTGTTTCATGTGAACGCAAACACTTTTGCTTTTTAACCCATTTGGGTAAATTGATGAAAGAACTTATCTTGAGAGATTCATACTTGTCGATATTCATAGTTAGGTGTCCTGTCTATTACCCATTTTGTGTTATTCCTGATATTATTGGTAATATAAATTTTGTGTATATCAAGCAGTGTGTTGACTACGAAATCATTTGAAATTAATTAACGACTGCTTTACAATTTGTTGAACAGAAAGAAAAAAAACTGCTTCTTTTTCGTTGAATGCCCTCGTCTAGTGAATGCAATGGTTTTAGTCTGACTGTAAATGCCCGCTAAACGGGTACTGACTCCAATTGTTTTAGTTTGACTGTTAGTGCCCGGGTACTGACTCCAATTGTTTTAGTTTGACTGTTAGTACCCGGGTACTGACTCCAATTGTTTTAGTTTGACTGTTAGTGCCCGGGTACTGACTCCAATTGTTTTAGTTTGACTGTTAGTGCCCGGGTACTGACTCCAATTGTTTTAGTTTGACTGTTAGTGCCCGGGTACTGACTCCAATTGTTTTAGTTTGACTGTTAGTGCCCGGGTACTGACTCCAATTGTTTTAGTTTGACTGTTAGTGCCTGGGTACTGACTCCAATTGTTTAGTTTGACTGTTAGTGCCCGGGTATTGACTCCAATTGTTTTAGTCTGGTGACTGCAGTTTTTATTCACACGCGGTTCTGTATGACGGAAAAATACGTAGTGGTTTTGATAATTACCACTAGAAAGTTCATATTGGTTAACTACATTTATTAATGATAATTTATTTTAAATTTTCATTTGAATGTATTGTCTATCATGCTGCATAAGTCCTTGCTTATGTTGTTGCTTAAGTCGTTGTTTACAAACTTTTGCTTTTGCCTTTTTTACATGGTCTGCTGCTCTTGCCGCTTCCTTTCTTTCCTTTGACTTTAGAATTCCTCTTTCCTTTGTTGTCTTTGATGATAGACATTGTTTTTTGTAAGTATCTAAGTCGTTGTGCGTTGATTTGCTCATACGATTTTCTTTGCTTCGCTGTAAGGATTGAGTTAGTTGTATTCGTTACTTTTCTTTTGATTTGTTCTTTGCTTTTTCTGAGATACGAGTGGAAACGCAGAAACACAGTAATTCAAAGACAGACAGATTAAGTTGTCTGTATGGTCCAGTACTGTAGGTCAAAGAATCATATACACAAAGACTGGAATAATTCAATATGTCGTGAAACTTGAAGAAAGCCTTTTTCCATTTAAAAATCTCGGCTCTGAAATCCGTGTAACATGTAAATAATCCAAGATATCAACCTCTGACTTCACTGAAGATCATTTTCATACATATGATCATAGATTTTCTTTTCTTTTGTGGATCATCGATTTTTAATGTAATATGAATTACGCCGGTTACAATTCTATGTAATGATGATATATTAAAAAATAGTTTGATGGCGCAGATGGCAAACCTCTGTCTTAATATTACAAATATTTGTGCAATAATCAATAAAATAACACTCTTGTACTAGTATTTTGAAACAAAACCGATTTGTAGTGTAGGGCTAATCATTTTGCGATGTATGTATGTATGTATGTATGTATGTATGTATGTATGTATGTATGTATGTATGTATGTATCTATGTATGTATGTATGTATGTATGTATGTATGTATGTATGTATGTATGTATGTATGTATGTATGTATGTATTGAATGAATATAATGAAAGACTGGTTGTAAATGAAAATATATGTAGTTCTAGATGAGAAAGTGAAATTTTATTAAGCATGGTTCCCATAGAGGGTATGTTATTGATGTGAAAGATTTTTTAGGCAAATTCTTAATAAAACATTTTATTAGAAATATACTTGAAAAGTCAGAAAAAAAATTAGCAGAAAAAAATCTGCTAATGAAATAACTGATGGACTTTATGTCAGAAAACCTTTTGGTAAGCAACTATAGGGTGGTTACATTTGGAACGATTAAACACTATACGATAGAATACAGTTACTATTTCTATCCTCTATTTCTTTCTTTTCTCTGGACATACATACATACATACATACATACATACATACATACATACATACATACATACATACATACATACACAGAGGTATGAATGCATTCCTACCTACCTACCTACATACATAACATAACATACATACAACGTATACAGACATACATAAATGCATATATACATGCATACACATACAGACATTCATACATACATCATCCTTCCATCGATCGGTCGTTCCATTCATGCATTCGTCCATTAAACCATCCTTCCATCTACCCATTTATCCATCTCACAGATGGTAATACAACATTTACAAATATTTTGAATCACCAGAGCAAGCACGCAAATTTATGATTACTGACTAAATCTTAGCTATAAAATATGTTGATGATTACTGACTAAATCTTAGCTATCGAATATGTTGATGATTACTGACTAAATCTTAGCTATCGAATATGTTGATTATTACTGACTAAATCTTAGCTATCAAATATGTTGATGATTACTGACTTAATCTTAGCTATCAAATATGTTGATGATTACTGACTTAATCTTAGCTATCAAATATGTTGATGATTACTGACTTAATCTTAGCTATCAAATATGTTGATGATTACTGACTTGATCTTAGCTATCAAATATGTTGATGATTACTGACTAAATCTTAGCTATCAAATATGTTGATGATTACTGACTTAATCTTAGCTATCAAATATGTTGATGATTACTGACTTAATCTTAGCTATCAAATATGTTGATGATTACTGACTTGATCTTAGCTATCAAATATGTTGATGATTACTGACTAAATCTTAGCTATCAAATATGTTGATGATTACTGACTATATCTTAGCTATCAAATATGTTGATGATTACTGACTAAATCTTAGCTATTAAATATGTTGATGATTACTGACTAACTAAATCTTAGCTATCAAATATGTTGTAAATAGATATCTTGATCTCAGAAATAGTAACACATTTGGAGCATTAGTCTGTTCAACATAGCCGTAAAATATCATGATATTCAAATCAATACTATCCGCCATGTATCGTAATTATGACAGCTGATACAGTTTGCACGAGTTTCCTGCAGGATATATATAATCTGTATTATAATATTCTTTCCCCATATTTAAAAATTCACTTCATATTATCATGCATCCTCCTGTGGAATCCAGGGATAGAACTTTCCACTCAGTTTGGTGTATATTTGTTACTCTCGATAATGACCTCTATATGCCTGGATTTCTGTCGTAGGAATCCGGAGTGACTGAAAGTGAAACCAAAAATGTAAGTCAGGGGTCCCCAACCTTTTTGTGCCTACGAGCACATTTATGAATTTATGAGAGAGTGGCGGGCACCAACCAATTAACTTGACCAATTTTTTTTTTAATTATTCATTATAATCTCTTCTGCGGGCACACAAAAAAACTTGGCTGGCGCCATGGCGCCCGCGGACACCGCGTTGGGGACCACTGATGTAGTAATATGAAGAAGCAATTTATTTCCCTACAATACAAAGTGGTCTAATCACAAATCCAAAAATATAGAATGTTCCAAATGGGTTCCAATAGTCTTGAATGTCTGGATATAACACAATGATGCCATCCGGAATATCTCTAAATTAGTTCACAAAGTCCAAAGTAATGTATTAATTCAAAAGTCATTAAACACTTTAGTACTTCCAAAGAATATATATTAAATAAATAATTCCTCTCGAATTATATATGATTTCAACGCACAATGCAAACTCAGATAACAAATAGATTCCCAAAGACTGATCTTAAACAAAAATGATTTATTTGTTTACCAAATCCCTATTTATACACATTTTCACTTTACATATATCAACAGGATGTGAAACAATAAAATGTAAAAATAAGACTAACTGTCAACATGACTGGCTTTGAACTCAAATGCTAGTAAACAATGTGTTTACTAGTGACCAGAATCTAAAGTGCAACTTACCTTCATGGAAAGGATTTAAACACACATTATAGATTAAATATACATAACTATACACACACACATATACATATACATATATATATATATATATATATATATATATATATATATATATATATATATATAAATAATCAAATGTGTGTATGTAATGTTGGATGGATGGATAGACTTATTAATAGCGAGGGAAGGGGTGCAGGGAATTAATATATGGATGAATAGATAGACATGGTTTAACCAATATTATCTCATGTATATCATTGAATTTATTTATCTAATCCTCTGGACTGATCAGCTATCATTCATATAACGACGAACGACGAAGATCTGTAATAATTTGTCAGGAATTAAGTGACAGCCCAAGAAGCACGGATTTTAAAGTTTTTGTATTCTTTGGAGTCTAGTTTTCATTACTAGTGTGAAAATCTTTCACTGGGTAGCAGTTTATGACAGGGTTGAAAATAAACTTACAGATTGTTAACTCGGTTTACAATGTATCGCCCAACTCGGTTTACAATGTATCGCCCAAAGACAAGCATTTAGATCATTTCTAAACATTTTTCTTTCTCGTTAATAACGCCCATTAATAGCCCGTATCTGTGCAGCTTGATTTGCATGTCGCATTTTTAATTAGTTGGTGGCTTGTAATAATACCAACTGATCTTTATTTGCTGATTGGGAGGCCACTTATATGGACTGGCTTTTGAGAGGCAGACGACATACGTTATTACTCAGCACTTTGCATCCTAGAGATATTATCACATACGAGGGAATGAGGCATAGAAACCAACAGTCGAAATTCAAATGACAGAGCAAGAAAACCCTAATAACGACTCAGAGTCAACAATGGCGGAATGTATTTTCCTTTTTGTTTATCGTTAGATTTGTTTTCCTGCATATCTGGCTATTTGAATTATAAAAGAGATAATACAACTTCTACTCAGATATGATGCTTGGGCCTAATCGCCAGAACCCAACTTTGCTATAACTCAATTTGAGTGATTACAACTGTACACTTATACACTGAATCACACTAAAAAGAAACTAAATGATGAAATATACATACTTGGTTTAAAATGATAAAAATAACATACATAGAAATTATATGAACTCCCGGTTACCTTGCAAAGATCTTTTCTACTTCATTTAAAAAAAATTAACTTAAAATTTTACACGAAAGATAGCCTGATAGATTACATTTTCCACAAGCAAGATCATTCTCTTGCACATTAGTCATGACTGTTTTTTGCAAGAACTTCTGCAGACTTTATTCATTTTGAAACGTGCAAATGTAGCCTGCACTCGCGTTTTTCTCTATTTGAACAAATGCCACATGAAAAACTCTGTGGTTGACACAATCCGAAATAATACTTAAAAACTCGTAAACTATTACCTGCGTTTAGGCAATGATATCGTATTTAATTACTTATTTTTATTCTAGTCATTCACAAGTGTTCATGAATATTGATATTGGCAGGCAAATAAGGACAACGCTTTTACGAACCTGTGCCTATGTAATTGCAATGCTATGAATCACAGACGCATCAAAGCTCCTACAAGAGTAATATGTCTACTCTTTGCATACTATTTACCTGGAAGTGATTTCAAGTAATCAAATCTAGGTGATTAAATGTCAACGCAACTTCACGAAAGATTTATATCAGAAAAGATTTTGCTTAATTAAAGGGTATCCAACATTACTGATGTACCTGCTTTCATGATGTCGCATCAACATGTATCCATATCCATTCTAAGGCATTCTGTAAGCCATTTTTTATTTTTTAACTTTACAGACAAAGTTAAATCGTTGTTTCATTTAAATGCATCATACAGGTTTGTCAAAGAGGCTCAAAAAATGTTGTATGATTTTTCAAATACCTATCTGGAGCATCTTGATAAAGTAATCACCTTAGGAATTATCTTGCAAAAACAGCGATGCCTACGTGGAGAAAAATATAACAAACAATCTAAAACGAACCATTATTTGATAAAGTCCATAACGTTGACTAGACCACAGATAGTAAAACGAGCGAATACTATAATGACGATGAAATTAAAACATCAAGCGAATATAGTAGTAGTAGTAGTAGTGAAGATCATCAAGAATGAGTCAATAGGAGAAATGCTTTTGGTATAATATATGGAATCACCAACGGCACATTTTCGTAATTCCGAGAGAATTATAGAAAGGGTAGAGCGTAATCGGGATACGCATTGTGGTGGGTTTTGTGGAAAGAGATTATCATGCAAAGACACAAAAACTATGGCACCAATATATATAAAACAGCACACGAAATTTTATGTTATCGGATGTCAGTGTACAAACGGCGATCAGTTACGAGTTTCTATAGTATATCAGTGCACTAATGAGTATGCAGTGATTTAGCCAAATGCAGAATTGAAGAAAATTATATTTGAACACAAAGATCTATTTGGCTTTAATCCTAAGTTGCTGCGGCCGACTGACCGAGTTTGTTTACAAAACACTGCCAAGAATTTAGAAATTAAAATGACAGATGAAAGGTCTTTTACAGCAAAGGGTCGTACAATCAAATACTATCCACTGCGAGCAACTACACTAACTATTGTACCAGGTGCAGAGAACATACGTCTAAAGTTACGTACATCATCAATCGAAAACATTGATGATTATATCTATTACGACGTACTCAAAGATTTTGCGGACGCGCTTGCGTTGTCGTTGGGTGGCAAAGTCACCACGTCCACGATTGATTTCTTTCCACAATGGATGAAATACCTACCATTGATGACCTTGATCCGAGTGAGAATAATTTTGTCGTGTACGATGACGTAATGCTTGAAAACTAAATCAATCCCGCGCGAATATTTTCCCGAGGTCGACACGAAACACAGATGTGATCTATTTTACTCAACGATATGCACACGTGCCTAAAGTAATACGAGACAACTGTAACATGTTAATGATATTTCGCAGCATTGACGAGCATGGTCTCGCAAACATTCATTGGACCTGGTGCGTTGGCGACTACTCGTGGGATGAGTTTCGGAATATGTTTGCGGAGGCCACCTCGGACCTGTATAGTTTCCTCACTATTGATTTGACTAGTGGACCGCAGAGCGGTCTCACTTCCGGAAAACATCAAGCTGGTTTAGATAAAACAATTTCACAACCATACCAAATATATAAAATGTCGAAAACCGAGAAAGCTCCTCTTTACGCCAGTGATACCATATCAGAGTAAAGGGAGCGTCGCAGTCAAGCTGCCCGCGAACACCACCACGAACTGATTCGCGATGTTATAGCCGGCCGCGAGCGTGTCAAAATTATGTTACAGTCGCAACAATACGCACGAGAAGATCTCACAGAGGGCTTTGAACAAACGTTTGCGCCACTGTTTAAGCCCACACGTGAAACCGCAGAACATTAACGAAAGTTACGGAAACCGCCACGGTGATGATGGGAACAGAAGAAGAAGATGGTCCTGTTGTTAAGACAGCTAAAGGAGTCAAAGATATCAAGAAAGCCACGAGAGAAACCGTGGAACAGGTTGCAGCTCTGACGGGAAAATATACGGAACCGAGCCCAGTTCGTAAGATAGCTAAATTCACCAAAGATATCAAGAAAGCTACGAGGGTAACTGCGGAGACTATTGGACGCTTGGCAGAGGCGATTGCGTAAATCAAAGAAGACATCGGTGAAATTGGAGAGAGCACTGGTGTAATTTCAAAAGGCACACAGGCACTCGACGAAGACATTAGAGATGCAATTGAAAAGATGCCACGAGTACCGCCCGAGTACAAGTCACAGATGCAAACACCGGCTCAATACTTTACAGAACAAGCTCTCCAGCACATTGTTATAAATCCTGTGTATGTCGCTCTTAAAAGGCCCCCCAACTGTAAAGATTTTATGTTGAAAATACCATCAAAGACGCATAATAAAAATGCCATCACAGATACATGATAAGTACATGGACAGTGAACGGCCTAAAATGGTATTCAGAGAGTTTACTGGAAAGAAACAGGCTACGAGTGATAGGTGGAATCATTTTGTACAAACATTTAATGCATTTCACAGTGGAAAAATTGAAGAAGGTCAGGAATTATGGAAAGAATATATGAGCACGTATATACCCTCGTACCAAGTCCAACCCACACAGCAAGAACAAAGACGTGCATATGAGCCAAAAACAAATGCTTACAAAAGAAATACCTTCGGCACCCATTGAAAAACCGGCAGGGTGGAAAGAACAACTAGAACAGTTTAAACAATTTAGCAAGCAGATAGCAAAACCTGCAAAAGCTGCATCCGCATTGGCGTCGTTGCGCGTTTATTGCAGTTGGCCTAATATTCGATTGCAGCCGTTTGAGGGCTTTCCCGCGATTAATTCGTTTAGGTTTTCGTCAGACGGTGGCGTCACTTGGAATGTTGTTGGATTTCCATATGGTGCGTACGAGCTTGAATCAATTAATATTGAATTCCGACGAAGAATTGCATTGGTGACCGACATTTTCATAGGCCATAATTAGCTCCGCTACATCAATGAAATCTCAAAAAAACAAGGTTGATATTGCGCAGTTATCGTTGAGAACAGTTCTTGGTTGGCCTGAAGATATTAATGAAATTTCCCCAAAAGAAGGATTTTTGCGTGCAGGACCCGACAATACCAGTTACAGTATTGCGTCAGATATTGTCAAAATCACAACCAAGGTTCAAGTTAATCTGACCTGTGGCGCCATCAGTTGCAGTTATGAAGCCTCAGCCTCAACTACGCAAGCGTCGCACAGTTATATATTATTTGGGTTTTCTCAGACTGTGGCCCCAGTGATCTGATATCGATTACTCCCGTGACGCTTGTGTATCTTCCATTGCATAAGGGCCGGTTGGCACATATTCGTTTTACCCTTGTGGACCAGGACGGGCACGTGTTGGACTTGCGCGGGGGGACAATGACGATACAACTGTACATTAGAGATTGACCTGACGTTTAAATATAATGACAGTTGTACGTGGACGTGTGATACTAGTGCGTGTTGTAAACTCGAGAAAACCCGTTTACATGGCTTATTCCGGAAATGATCTTGGTGATGCTGTCCAGGGATTGTTTACAGGCGCACCAAAAGTGCTCACGCTATTGTCTTCGCGTGCTGCGCTAATTGATAACCAAATTGCAATGCGAGTCGTTAATAGCATCAAAAACGTTGCTGCGGATCGGTTGAAAAATCTAGGTTTGCAAGCGGTTTAATCGATTCGAGATCGACTACGACGATTAGAGACTCGAGCACCACCTAAAGCGGTTACATTACCACCAACAGCAACAATGCCAGCTCCAGTTAGTAAAATCATCAATGAAGCCACTCAACAACGTATAGCTGATTTAGTGATTACAAATCTGGAAATGGGAAGCGGATTACGGTTTTCGCGGAAAAGGTATTAGACGAAACCAATAATGTATAATGGCAAAATTCATAGATGCACCTGATCCTGCGGAGGACACGGACGTGTCTGTGATCGTAGATCGCAGCACCAAACATTTTCAGTATTATTCGTACCCGGCTAGGGACCTCACACCATTAAAAATTGAATTACAAGTGCAGGACACATCTCGGTATTTTCTTCCATGTGAGGTCTTCTTGGAAACAGAGGAACAACTTGTACAGGCCAACAATAACCCTTATCCTGCCGGTTCCAAGGTTGGATCTGTTAACAATGACACCATGGCGTTGCTCGACAGCGCACCTTATTCCATTGATGGAAGGAAATCGAATCAATTCTTGACAACGTTGACATTGCCATGACAATTCCCGGAGTCGCCAGATACAGCTACCATTACGGAAGGTCGGTTGGCACGTCTATGATGTTTCATAAGGACTCAAACAAAAATGCAATTCTTACCCCGTATATCCAGCATCAGCTTGCGCCTGACGCTTCGTTAACCCGCAGAGTACCTACCCGAATTTAAACCTTGGCTTTGCACAGCGTCGACAACAGCTTCATGGAGTTCAATTGTTGTTTTCATGTGCGATTCATCTCATTCATATATTTAGGTTTGGACATATTCGCAAGGTTATTTTCGGAGCCAAACACACAGCCATGTTAACCCGTAAAGGCACCTACAACGATGCAATTTGGCATGACGCTAGCGTCGCTGCTGGTCACGTTGTGTTGTCAACATTAACATTGTGGATGCCTGCGCTAATCCATTCACTGAGCACAGAATCGCGTTTCTTGTCGTTTATTGGGTCTAGAACCGCGTCAACGTTTTCATTTCTCACACTCACCACATACTTAAAGACAGATATTACTAATCAGGGGCAGTTTACATGGCAAATAAGTGCCTGACATGGCCTCAACACACCAAAACACGTGTTTGTGGCATTTCAAGATTCAACTCGGGCTAACGATCAAACTCGTAGTGCGATGATATTTGACCGGCTAGGAGTGTTTGAAGTTTCTCTGCTGTTAAACGGTCATCAGGAACCCACCGAAAGAATTTTAATAGCTTCACAGGCAATCAACTCGCACGTATATATCACAAGCTGTGGTCGTTCATGCACCAACATCAGAACATTGACAAACGTCTGCAGATTTCCCAACACGACTTTCGTGAGTTGTACCCGAGTTAATACTTTTCATTGGAACACCTGGACCTGTTCAGACAGTCCATGGTCGACATATTCTTTCATGCACGTGTTACTGATCTGGCTAGTACCCCGAATATTCCCAATTACAGATGCATAGCTGTGATCCTCTCTGATAAGTTTATGTTGTTGGAGGGCGCAGGTCGAATGAGGGTCTTTGACGCACCTATAGAAAAGTCATAGTTGGCTTCTCAAAATTCGTAATTGAACCTGTTGCATTTGTAAATAATAATATCCTATCACAGAGTGAAAGTTGACCTTACCCCACGGCAGCTTGCAAAAATCAAAAGTGCAGTACGAAACGATTGTGGGGTCACACTGAGGCTTTCTCCGGCAAAGTTAACTGGAAATGTCCCCATGTGGTTAACCCAAACGCAACTTAATCAGCTTCATGCAGCCAAACGAAAGAACACCTCGGTTACATTAGCGTTATCGAAGTCAAAGGTGGCACAAATGCAAAAAACGGGTGGAATATTTCCATTCCTTACCGCGATTCTTGCGTTGTTAGCGGCTGCGGATGCGATGGTTGAAAAAGCAGCTGCGTTAGGGGCTGTCGGAACTGCATGCGGAATGGCTCTAAAAAAGGCGGTTGGAGGACCATAAAAAAGGAAAAGGTCTCCGATTATCCAGGCGTGGAAACCAAAGGCTCGCAAGCGGAAGTGGCCTTCTGTTTTCTCCTCGTAGTTGACCAATTTTGATTTACTTGCAATGACAAAGTCAGTCAAGTATTTCCGAGAAGATTATGTTACTTTAGTTTTGTGGTTTTTAAAAAAAAGACCTGCACACCCAAAAATGTTTGTTTCTTCATATGGTACATTTCATTGATCATATGAAATCTAGAGTTTAGTTTTGAAATACGGGAACTGATAAATTTTACTGTCCATCTTTAGCTTGGCGAAAAAACTTCCATCCGAAGTGTCACGAAAAACTCGACCAATGTTTGTGTATGTCACAAAACTTAGCTTGAGTATAGGCTGTCATATTCTGAACTGCGTTGTTTTTAAAATCAAAGCAAAACACTATTTTTGTAACAATTGAAAAAACAAATAGGTCAGAATTATGCGAGCGTCCATTGGCCATAAAAATGTAGCAATTTATCACCTGATTTTGACTCATTTTCTATCAGACGGCGCGAGAAATAGACGTAAAAACTGTTTACTCCAGGCTTTTTTTTAGACTATAATCTTGCGCTTTCTAAAATTACATCTGATTCCGTGGAAAACACTTTTATTCCCAAGCAGGTAAGGGTGAAAATGCAGAATTTCAGAAATGGGAAAAATACACATTTTTCATCACTTATAATCAAATATTGTGATCTTTGCAAGGATGTAAACAAAAGCGATACTACACTGGTGTGCTGTCGAAACCAAATTTAACTACATCAAAAATATATTTTTTGTTTCGCGGTCATATCTAATATGTAACAAATCCTTGCAAAAGACTGATAAGATCTTATTCAGCCTAACTCTTCCTAAAGATTATTTCAGACTTATAAAATAACATTTGCACAAGCCATTCACATTCAGTTTTTACACAGAGGATGTTTAACTCAAGAAATCTCAAATATATGCGACTTTTTCGGTATTTTTTTTTTATTGTGCTCATAACTGACGAAACACAAAAGTGACAAATGTTTAGGCACCATCAGATTGCTTATGAAAGCTCGTATACTACTAGTGTTCATTTTCTCTCATTGTCTTTCAAAAGAATTTAGAATCATTGAAGCCAATATTAATTTTGATACCTTTAGGGTGATTTTTATCCATTTGACTGCTCCTGTCTACAATTTTAAAGAAAGAAATGAAACCGTCTTGATTTTTTCGATAACGGTAAATAGAGGAGATAACTTTTGTAATCTCTTTAGTCTTTTAAAGATAAAAGTACAACTTTCCCATTTATTTACGTATATTTGTTTCGATTCCATAGCGTCGAGTAATTGCTGTAATTAAACCAAAAAATGCTTATTTTTGATCATCACTAAAGGATTTAAATAATAGTTTAAGATAAGAAAAATCATCTGTATACCTGTATTTTGTTAAATAAAACATATCGCACTTCGTGCATTTTCAATATCATCTGAAAGTCCCAAAGATTATCAATATATTAATAATATATTGATTCCATAATGTAATGCGCTTTTTAATATTTCCCTGATTATTATCGGGTATTTGTCCCTGACAGCTATTTTAGTTTCTACCACAATAATTGTACGCTTTCTACAAATAGTTTATATGTTTTACTTACAAATGTCCCTTCGTCAATGCGAGGGTGCCTATATTCATAAGAAAGCTTCTCACATCTAACATCATTTCAAAAGACACATTGTATTGTGAAAGGTGATTTGAATTTCTAAAGAAATATGCACATTGCATTAAAATGTTACTGGGGTAGTGATGGCAGGTAATTGAAAAACAAAAACAACAATAGAACAAGTAACATTACAATAGATTTAAAATAAATAAATTTGGTACAAAACCGTAACATAATTCCACATACCGTATATACTCGCGTATAAACTTGGTCCAAATGCAAGCAACATAGACCTTAATCTGCCGTCGCATAATGCGCCGGCAGATCAGGTTTATGTTGTTTGTTCTTCTGATTAGTCCTTATTTGCCGGCGCATTATGCGACGGCAGATCTGGGTCTATGCAGTTTGCAGTTGGTATTAGATTATTCGCGAGTATATACGGTAAGTAAAGCATACTGCAGCACGCAATGGGTCTTTGAGCACCTTACTACTGAGCGAATCAAACAACACCTGCTTGAGGCTGGCTTGTGTTTAATGTTTCCCCTGTTCCCATGGACCTCAAGACAACAGTGGCTGTCAGCTGAAGGGTTCACTCGCCAAAACCACAAATACTTTTCCTCTAATCAACAAACGACCACACATTCAAGAGACACTAATGTCACAATTGCATGATTTACAAAATGGCAACTTTACAAAAAGTTGTTTTTAAACTGAATATTAATGTCTCGCTATGTACCATTCTATCCATAATAAGGTATGTGTCGACATATGTGGATGCAGTAATAGGTTAAGTATACGTGTATATACACAATGATGCATCTCGGGTCGACCCACCTGTTAGACTGTTTCCTAGCCACCCAGATTGTTCCAGCAATGCCTGGTGCAGAGAGGTTACACCTTACTAATGAATATGTTTTTATGTCTATAAATACCTTTGTATGTAGGAATAGGTCATGCATGCTTGTATTTATGTATCTGCTTGTATGTATGTTTGTAGGTGTGTGGGTATGGGTATTTGTATGTTGGTACATGTGTGTGTGTGTTTGTGTCTATATCTATTTTTATATAGATTTATGCATGAGGGTATGTTTGTACACACGGGCGGAAGGATGAATGACAACAAACATAAAAGTAGAAATGTAAGAATATGAAAATACTATATGTAATATATGCATATACAGGTTTTCCATTTGTAGTTTTCTCCCCCCCCCCCTCTCTCACTCATTCTCTATCTCCCAAAAACCTCTGACACATTTATACTAGCTATAGTTTAATCTGGTATTTTTTATCAACTATTATGAATATTTCATATTTATATTTCCTCATAAATTGTTAACGGTAAGTCCAAGACCCCCAACCTTGGCACCGTAATGTGTCTGGGGTAAAATAAAACAACATATTTCCAGACACAAAAAAAAAAGGAGAAAAGAAATTCACTTTTCTAAACCGCAGATTGGTATTTCATGCCACGTACTACCAAACTTGACCCAAACTCCTAATGCACATAATTAGTCCTACTTGAAACGACCAAGCACTTATACGTGAGAATATCCAGAGAATTCTTTATGTTACGAAATTAATCCATGCTACCATATTCTCGTGAATACTGTACATTATGACGCCTGCTCTTCGTAATTGGCTATGTGCTCGGTTTGAAAAATATCTTCCCCAACCGACTCCCATAATCAAACAAATAATCATCAATATTTAACAAAGCTATAAATTAAGACGTAAATACAAATAGCACATACCCTAGGTTTGTTACACTACCCACGCCGCGGAAAATCACTCGTCCCCGAGTGGTCAGAAACGTCATATTTGTGGTCATGAATCGCAATTTATTACTGTCTCAGAATCAACCACAAACCCGATTCGTGATTCCCAAACATGATTACAGATCTGACTCATAATCGATAGATCTGATCCCCTAGATCCGCCGCTTTCCATAAGACTAAAGCATACTCACTCATAACCTAAACATAAAATAGATATAAAAACAACCAGAAACTTAGTTCAAGCAAATATGACACCGCATTGACTGGGCTCTCAAGACTGCAAACTTTCGTGTAGTAATAACAGGTTGCAAGTCCATTCAAACTTATCAGACTCTACTCAAGCAAAATCAATTTTTAAAATGAAATGTAAAGACGATAGCCTTGTAAGAGTAACTCAGATTTCTTACTAGTTGATCGACAGTCTGCCTAAATAAACTGAAGCGAAATGACAGCTTCTCCCTGCTGCAATAACGCCTATACATCAAATATCTTCCGTAAAAAGAGCAGGCCAACAACAACTGGTCAAACATGCAGCCACCTCCAGCTACCACGACGAAGATAATGGAGGTAGAGCAATCTCGATTTTTATTGGCTGCCCAACAGGTTTCCACATAAACAGTCACACAATGTCAAATTCCTACTGTTGACAAGCCTCCGACGTTGCATTCTCCACCAGCCACAAGTCGCCCCAACACGACCACAAAGATACTTGCCACTTCCAAACTAAACAGATTCCAAAACAATTCTTCTGCTTCAAACCTTGTCAGGCTATACTGCTGCTTACATCTGCAATCTGATGCTACAACGACAGCTAAGAAGCCTTATCAGGAAGATTACCTCTTCCTACCAATATCCGTACGATCAACAGTCATGGTGCTATATGTCACTCCTGAAGGTGTTTCTAAAAGGGAGCTTCGCACGCTCACGCTCGCGGTTATCCAAGCCGAACAACCAAAACATTCGGCCCTTCTGCGACAAAACCAAAAGCCTTACGCCAGGTAGCACAGTCCGAACAATATCAAACAGATGACCCGCAAATAAAATCAAGGATATGCAGTATTATCTTTTCAAACAAACCAGTCCTAAACATGACATTGCAATGGTCAATCTATCAATGTTGCTAATTAATTTTCGTGTACTAAGAGCAGTCTTTCAGCAATTCCCCAAAGAACACTGATCTTCACAAGCTGATTCTTCAATCTGCGCATGTTGAAAACCATAGTAGACTATTACCGATGCTGTGCTGGTACCCACCAGTTTCCAAAGTAAACTGTAGCAACAGCTTGTCAACAAGCAGGTCTCTAAAAGGTAAAAAAAGTAGGCTCGCCCTGCTTAACTACGATGAAAACTCATGTAGATAAATTTTTATACAGGACAACGCATCTCTGCCATAACAAAAGTCGCTCAGGACCTCCACATTTAATAGCGTCAAACTCATCATTGCAATTAGACCATGCTAGATGACAATGCATCGTCACATATACATCACTACAAATACACAGGTGCTACATCAACAGAAAACTTTTCATCAGCATCTAAATGATCACAATATAAATTGTCACATTTCACTCTTATAGCTAACTCAAAAGGTTAACTCTTGCCAAAGCACACTGTGCGAATGATAATAAACGGCTCTTGAAAAATTCGTGGCTTTATTTAGGATTGCTTTTCTCAAAGTACACAAACCAATTCTAATTTACATAAATCTTGCTCGAAGCAGGAAACAAACGACTTCTGACCAATGTTTATGGAACTTAATACTGCACGATTAATCCGAATCAATTTACACAAAAAGCGGCATCTGCCTTCACATAACAATCAAAGAATCAAATAGGGTACATACAAAATGTGCAACAACCGTCTATCACGTAACTATCTGATTTATATGTGCGATTTTGTCGATTCAACCCGTTTGACAGTATCGGGCTGTCCTAAGCCCAACCATTTAACAGCCACGAGGACATAGCGGTTGCCCACCCTTACATGAATTTTCCTGTCGCAAAATAAAATGACTATTATGACTATTCAATAGCATGAGAGCAGCTGTGGTGATTTTGTCATATCTCCACAGTATAGACAGTGAAAATAGACATTTCATCAAGTTTTCGCTTAGTGAAAACTGGAGCGGGGGGCTAGTTAGAACGAGTCTCTCATGAGGTTCTTCGTTTATCAATCACAAACACATAACTATATATTCATGAATTCTGACTGGAAAAGATCTCATTACAAAATCGTTCTTTTCCTTGTCATTCACCCATGCGAAATTAATAATTTCCACTCATTTCTTTTCTAGCTCAAAATACAATTCAATTGGCCTGTATCTGCTAAATGCGTGACTCGCTTAGAGGAAGATCCGATCGCCCTCTATTAAAACATACGCCACTCCAATCCAAATTTATATCCTACCGGTAACACTACCATTGACTCATAAACGACTATATCTAATCACCTTTAAACGGCGACTAAAATAAAAACAATATCTTTCTTTTATACAATAAAAGACATCTATTTGATCATATTTAACTATTATAGAACTCCAATTACGAGTATGCGTTTTCCATAAAGTTGCCATATGAAATAGCCTGACTTTAGCTATAAAAACAAAGCAAAACAAACAAACAAACAAACAAACAAAAATACAATCGAACAAAAATATCACAAAGCTATCCAAAAATGCACCACTGCCACCAGAAACTCTTTCCTATAACACATATGGGGGTCTTGGAGAACCTTAGTACCTAGCGAATCAAGCAACATCTGCGCGAGGCTGGCTTGAGGACAATGTTTCCCTTGTTTCCATAGACCTCAAGACAAAACAGGCTGTCAACTGAAGGGTTCTTAACCTCGCCAATACCACAAATAATTTTGCTCTAATCACGAGATCCTAATTTCACACTTGCATGTTTTTTTGTTGCTTCATATTTGTATGATTATCAGGACTCTTTTGTAAGCAGGAGATAGGTATTTCATACCACATACAACAAAACATGACCCAAAATAGTCACTGTATTCATTATTTGACCTTTAGTCCCGTCATAAATTCGTACTTATTCTCGAAAGTTTATGAAGTTTCTCTAACACCTAAATTCAAAATGGCGGTGTCAAATCATGCGCTGTCGTACTTTTGACAGGGAAATCAGAGCCATTGTTACGACTGAAATAGCTACATTTAAAAAATAATAAAGTACTTATTGTCTGAATAAAAGAGTAACATCTTATTACCGTCAGTGGAGAGAGAGAGAGAGAGAGAGAGAGAGAGAGAGAGAGAGAGAGAGAGAGAGAGAGAGAGAGAGAGAGAGAGAGAGAGAGAGAGAGAGAGAGAGAGAGATGCTTTGCTAGTACCTTACGTCAATTATCGTACGATAAAGAAATAGTGTACTCTGGACCGGATCATGCATTTTCACAACACACCTTTTAGATTTATTAGGCAAGGAATGTGTTATGCAATCACTCCTCATTTCTAATGCCAGGGGTTGCATCAGTCATAGTTTAGCTATGACCATTTTGGGACAAGAGTAGACATATTTCAAGATTTGTCGGGCCCATTTAAACAACTCCTAGGAGAAACACAGGCAGTTCACCGCAGCTGCACTCATAGGTGTTGACTAGAAGTTCATTTCTATTGCAGGTATTGTATAATTCCTTTATTTCTATGTAAAAATGATAAATTCTTTTTCTCCTCTTTCAACATAGATGATATAGATGTAAAAAAAAAAAACAAATAAACACACACACACACAAAACAAAAAAACAAAGTGTAGTCATTTTTTCTTTTCTCTTTTCAAATTTCTCAGTGATTGCGCTTCTCTTGTTATTCCTATGATGTGAAATTGGAAAGTGGAGAGTGTCATGACTTTTTTTTATTTTGTTCAGTTTATATTATGCATTTATGAGAATGGATTAATAGTAATAATTTACGCTTCATTAGTTTTATCAATATTACTTTTGTTATTATAAGATCATATTTGTTATTATACAACATTTCTGCTGCCAACTTCATGTTCGAATATAATTATCTTAAAAAATGAATTTTTTATACTTGAAAAGTTATAAACCTTATTGTTTCTTATTTATAGCCTAACATTCGTAATGTTTTATTTAGAGAAATTCATATACTAGTACAATGATTCAGACATATTTGTCTATATTGTATCTCCAATATACTTGGCTACTTTCGGTTTAATTGGTTATTTGATCAGTTACATCATTTTTATGATGTTTCAAATATAAAAATTCTAGGAAAATATCAAGTTGTTAAGCCGTAACTGATTGTTTAGCGTAAAGAATATAATTTATTGTTTGTTTTCATGTGCAATTTTATGTATGGAATGTAGCTGTGATTTTCCTTGAAATTTATTAAATTCACCGCAACTGCACTCTTGGGAGGGGACGAAAAATTCTTTTCCGTTAAAAGATTATTGTGGATCCTGGTCACCTCTCGCACCTCTCAACATGTAATGTATTTCAAATTTCTTGAGATAGTGACACCTTTCAACCTTGGAACACCTTTGTTAACAAAAGTGTTCCTGATAAATTGGTGGAGACTGGAACCCAGGGATATTCTCAAGAAAAATATTTCCTAATACTATCTATTTAAAGTTTTCGGAAAATGCAAGTTAGAGGAAATTCGTGGACCGATTTCTGACTCAAAACGCACATAAAGTAGTGGAAATATCATAGGGAATGACTATTCGACCATCCCATAAAATTATCTTTCATTTGATATTTTTTCTATCTCATCTCTAGACTCAAGTGGATGGGAGTTATGCTTATTTTCATCCACGCTCTACTAGCTGTTACTTGCAAGATCTGCCTTTTTCAGTGACCTCTCACTACTTCAAGAAAGTGAATTTCAATAAGAACAGTGATTTGTTACTCCAATTACTTCCAGGAAATTGAACACACACACACACACACACACACACACACACAGTGGCGGCGCGAGGAGGGTTTTAGGTGCCCAGGGGCAATGTTCTTTAGTGGCGCCCCTACTTCGCCACAGAGAACAGTTTTTACGTCAGTTGCCAACCTCCAACCTCCCCCTGCGCCCAGGGGCAATTGTCCCCGACCCCCTTTGCGCTGCTACTCTGTCTCTGTCTGTCTGTCTGTATGTCTGTCTGTCTCTTTCTCTCTCTCTCTCTCTCTCTCTCTATATATATATATATATATATATATATATATATAAAGTTAGGTCGGTGAAATAAAGAAGACAATGTTTGATTTATATTAAATGATTGTATTTTGATTAGGTGCAACATAATTTATTTGATCGTTCATAGATGAGAAGCCACTACATGATCATAGTCAGGATGGCATACATGTTAATATTGCCTGGAAGTTCTTTGTCATGGGCATATATTCATGACTGCAAAATGTGGGCCATTCTAATTTTGAAACGGAGGATAGTGATATGTGGGTGATCGTAGTTTGAACAAAAATGCTTATATTTGTATGTCTGTCTTTCCAGGGCCGGTTTAACCGCTAGGCAAACTTGGCGGTCGCCTAGGGTGGCAAAATGAGGAGGGGGGGGGGGGGCGGAAAAATGAATAAATAAACAATGAAAGAGAAATATCGTAAAATAGAAGATAATAAGCGTCTAAAAATAGAAAGAGAAACACAGAAGCAAAGAATAAATGTACAATATTCATTTTCGAAAGTTAATGTGGGGCAGGAGGGGGGCTACGTTGCGGCGCGAGGTTTTGGGGCGCCAGGGGGCAATGTTTTTTAATGGCGCTTCTACTACTTTGCCACATAGAACAGTTTTTATGTCAGTTGCCAATCTCCACCCCACCCCCCATCGAAGCCCTGAAACCGGGCCTTAGATTGGAGTGGTGGGTGATTTTTTGCAAGAAAAAGCTCCCGACGGCGCCCCCTCACTCGCCGGGTGCCTGGGGGCAATTGCTACCCTCTCCCCGCCGACCCCCCTCACGCCGCCACGATGGGGGGGGGGGGGGGGGGCAAGGCTGAAAATTCGCCCAGAGCGCCAAATATCCTTGCGCCTGCCCTGTGTCCGTCTGTTTCTCTCTTAAAGTAATAAATCAATATTATATCTTCAGTATGCGCGAAAATATATGCATTAAAATCTTTCCTAGTAATAATCTTGTATGAAATGTAACCGAAGTTATGGTTAAGACTTTGTACTGTCAATATTGCCAACTTTTATTCCCTTTAGTTCAAGTCACCAAGTTTGATTGTCCGTCGACGCCTATTACAAACAGTTTCAGTTTCTTTTCTGGCAGTTTTGATGTGGGTTACACTGCTGAAGATAATGTTGGCCACGGGCGGAAACATGTTCTAATATTTGTCTCCACGGAAGCGTTTTAGGTCTCACTGGACATTTGTTTTGGTGAATTTTCATCGGACTAAGATTGCAGAAAAATGAGACTAACTCTACACTAAAGATAGAAATAAAAACTAACCGATGATTTGTGCGGAAAGCATGCTTGTCTGTGTGTGTGTGTGTGTGTGTGTGTGTGTGTGTGTGTGTGTGTGTGTGTGTGTGTGTGTGTGTGTGAAAATACCAAACTATCCAGTGAGATATCAGTATGCCAGTCATGAATGTGTCGGCCCTCTTCTCCAGTATCCAACCAGAGGGTATATAAGTATGCCATGAAACAAGGCAAAAATAACTCGATAAGATACCCCCTACCCACCATCTCATCAAACTGTTGAAACTTGTACAAAAACGTAAAGATTTCGAAGTTAATTGGAAACAGGTTATTAACCTAAGGGCACCGTCATGGGTGCGAAGATGGTTTCCTCGTATGTCGTCCTACGCAACTTGAAAGCGGATTCTTAGCCACAGTTCCATATAATAATAATAATAATAATAATAATAATAATAATAATAATAATAATAATAATAATAAGTGTCATTAATATATATTCTTTATTTTCAGATATATTCGTCCCCGGTAGGCCTTTGTCCTTATCAAAAACAGATGAAACGGGCAAGTCATTTATACTCCTTTCTGAATGATTACGATTTTATATCAAACACACATTTATAGACAAATGTTATTTACGTGCTAAATAATATAACTTTCAAGGTTTGCGCCTCTCGAATACATATGATATTGAAAGACACTTACCTCATATTCCATATCTGAGTCACACTAGTTGTCAGCACGAAAAAGATACCTTTGAACGTGTTTTAATTACTGAAATTTTCGACGTAATATCAGTAAAATGGATGATCGAAGTTTTACGTGTTTACATATTTACGAGTACAATAGACAATAACGCACGTGAATAATTACATATATATTTTGACGAAGTGGCTTGACATGTAAAAATAGTAAACATTAACAGCGCGGAAAGAATACCTATTATACGGTATTAAATTTAGCGTCTATAATTTCTTCTGTTAGAAAAGATTTGATAATAAAACATCATTCTTTGAGTAGATACCAGTAATATTAAATATTAACTGAAATATCTACACAAGTATCTTTAAAATATGATATGTAATAATCTAGTTTATTATGATTTAATTTGTACCAATATGCATATTTCTGTAATTCCTAAACTGATTCTTAATTTCATATCTCTTCTTTCAGTTATTGTGGACGAAAGCATCGCAATCGCCCTATATAAATCTGTTAGAGTTATTTGCATCATTTTAACTATGGAAAAGAATTTGGGTACAAAAACGTCCGCTGTGAACAATACGTGGGCCAACCGGTGTAACAAACATTATTTTATTGTGACCACTAAACTTCAAAAACCGGATATCATAAGTTCCGAATACCCAGATAACCGGAGCTACCTCATGCACAAGGTTCGGAATGCTTTTGAATTTATCCATGACAAATACATGGATGATCTAGACTGGGTGTTTAAAGCAGATGACGATACATACGCAATAATAGAAAACTTACGATTCTTACTCTCCCAATATGACGCTAGTAAACCTGGTTATCTTGGATTCGTGTTTGATAAATTCGTTGCTAATGGTTTCATGAGTGGCGGAGCTGGATATGTAATAAGCAGACACAGCCTCAAACAACTTGTACAAAATGGCATACGAGAAAATAAATGCCCATTCTTGATAAAGGAAGAACGTACATGGATTGGCGAAGACCGTGCGATAGCTCAATGCTTGGAGAATAATCATGTGCCCCGTTTAAATTCACGTGATGTGTACGGAAGGGACACGTTTCACCCATATCCAGTAGAACTACATTATTTTGGAGGCCTTCCAAAGTCTCTTTTTACTTGGTGTAAAGAACCGGCTGTGGTGGTAAGATACTAATATTCATACTACTAACTACCATATAAATTCTTATTCCTCTCATCCTCCTCTTACTACTACTACTACAACTACTACTACTGACAATAGCTGACGAAATAGGACTGAAATATGTACAAACTGTTGTAGTACGAAACTATTGCTTACACTAATGCTGTTGTTGCTGCTGCTGATGATGATGACGACGATATGACGATGGTAATGAATATGTTAATGATGATGATAAAAATGATGGCGATGGCAATGAAAGTGACAATGACGTTAACAATGTTGGTGACATTTGAGACACTGACGATGATGACAAAAGTTTTTTCTCTCTTTTTCTTACTTGTAATCATCATCATCATAATCACTCTTTCCATCCAAGTGACACAGCATTAGACTTTGCATGTTCTTATCAATGTCATGTTTCTAGGGACGAGACAATCTCCTCTTTCGGTGAGTCAGACTGCATCAATATGATCTGGAAAAATTGTCTTTTTGTCACATTTTCATCAAAAGGATAAAATATATTTCGAATACAGACTTCACGCCCCATTCATATGTTTCGATACAATTTTCGTTACTTGGGCGCTAATCATCATCGAATCATCGATCGTCGATCATCGTCGTCAGATTTCATAATGCCCCGAGTGGATATATATATATATGAAAACACACAAACTGAAAATATAAAATACATGCCTAATTTCGACAAGGGAACTGGATCATGCATTTGCCAGATTCTGGACTAGATGATTTTACACAAATAGCAGAAGCAAATGTTAAAACATTACAATATATATAATATTGTTTAAGAGCGCTCTTGTGGGTATTGTATAAGCCATGTTATAGCGCACCTGTGTGTGTGTGTGTGTGTGTGTGTGTGTGTGTGTGTGTGTGTGTGTGTGTGTGTGTGTGTGATGTTACAACGAATATGTCTGACATACATGTATTTATGCATGCAATCTGGGTTTGTATTTGTCTAATAAAAGAATTTTAATATACATGTATTTATGCATAGAATCTCGGTTAGTATTTGTCTAATAAAAGAATTGAAATCTATTCAGCGCCTAAGTGCATGACGATGAAATAAGGCTGCATACAAGCACTCTCGTTTCTGGCGGTAGACCCGAATTAAACTAAAGTGGCAGACCGTAGGCGAACACAATAAAGGTCGCCCTGTCACGGTCAAAATATCTCCGACTCAGTATGCCAGATTAGATTATGTCACCATCCCTTCACTTAGAAAAGTTAGGAAATGTAAGCCAAAAGACGAAGACCTCCTCAATACTAGCAACTGGAGAGAGAGAGAGAGAGAGAGAGAGAGAGAGAGAGAGAGAGAGAGAGAGAGAGAGAGAGAGAGAGAGAGAGAAACTTGGCAAAAGACAACCTCATATATTGATATTGTTATTTTTTGTTTATTATCTTACGATAATATGTACATTAAAAGTATCCGTATAATTGATTTGCTTTACAGGTAATTATGTATTGAGACTGACTGACCATTTTTATTCCTGCACATAGCAGCAAGTACATCCATCCATCCAATTTTTTTATTTAACTGCATACTTTTTCCTTTTCAGGGCCGGAACTGTTGTAGCCAATTTACAATAAGTTTCCACTACGTGGACCCAAGATCCATGCTTTTAATTGACCATTTGCTTTACAAGACTTCTGTCTATGGCAGAACCTTGCCTAAAGGGATGGGTAAAGTAATGCAAGTTGGACAATATAGGCGTTAAACAATAAACACCTGTACTAATTGGCATATGTCTAGTCTTTCCAGTTACACGCACACACACATTAGGCACGAAAGAACGTGTTTTATACATACATTATGGATTTCTCAGCTTGAATTTGTTTCCTCTGATTTTAGGCTTTTTCTTGATAGTATACATTACAATAAAGGAATTTTTTCCTGTGTCTGAGTTTCACTGAACTTAAGAAAAGTCACAGAACGACACGTAGAATATGATCGTTTCCTTTAGAGACACCACAGTGACTCTTAGTTACCAGTAACACTTCGTCGTCGTCGTCGTCATCGTCATAAGCATGTTACCCGAGGCAGCGATGCGAGTCGGCGCCAGTAGATGCGATCTTGTGCCTTTTGACATCTGGTGTGCAGTCTGAGGTTGAACTCCTTGAGGCCCTTTCTACTCCAACTATCGGAGCCAGGTGCTTTTCGGTCCTTCCACTGGGCACTTCCACAACCGCGCTGGATTTCCAAACCGCGGTTTTAAGAGCACGATTGTGATCCATATCAAGGGTGGTCTACCAATGTGGCCAAAGACCTGCTAAAATATAAACCTGATAGTATCTGTGACCGTTTGTGATAACATGTATTAGCACTTCTTGATCTTCGAAAGCTAGATTTCGAGGCACCCCTGCTTCCGGAGTTGTTTAACGGACTTGTACACCTTAATACATTAGATCTATATCTATGTCATTTAATGTCATTCTTTCGTATAATTTGAGACAGTTTTTATTATAATATATACAGTAGGCAAACTAAGACCGATGTTGAATTAAATATTGTCTAAGATGACCTAATGTACTTAGCCCATTACAAGCACAGCCCGATTTACCATAATTTTGTTACTGTACATTGTCAAATTTGCTTATTTTGTCAAGACGTTTAGTATACTAGTTCAACGTACATTGTAGACGCCTCCGTATGGTGGCCGATTTCTGCCATGTCGTGTTGTCGCGGCGACAAAGCAACAAAATGACAACCCGACAAAATGGCACAACAACCCGACAAAACAAGAGTGACAAAGCAACAGTGTTATTTTGTCGCCTTATTTAATGGAGTTGGCGCCTGCATTTTGTTGAGTTGTCACGTTGTTGCTTTGTCACGTTGTCACTTTGACACTTTGCGACGTTGTAGCATTGTCGGGTTGACATGCGTAATGTATGTAATTTGGATCGCCATTTGCGATTGGCTGTTGTGCTTCCTGCATACTCTTCTTTGGCCGGAACAGGGAGTGAAGCTGAGTCAAGTTAACGACAAAGCTTGAATTTCTTGCTAACAACAAAATATAAGAATAAAGCAAATGAAACCTCTCAAAAATACAATCACGCAAGTTCTCTTCATCACACAATAAATAAAAAACACTCGAATCGACTTCTTTTGTATACTTCTCAATCCATTTAATATTATAATTGAACATCTTTGAACTTTTGAACGAATATAGTGTCATAAAGATTTCTAAATGACGATTGTAGAATGGTTTCATCTTAGTAGTTATCCACAAGTGCCGCAACCAAGGCGGCTTCAGATACAAATCTCCAGTATTTACCGGGCAGAAAATTTCTAATACTCAATTATGGGTTACTTTTAGAGCGAGGTATATTATTGCCACCACCTGCCAAGCTGGTTCCTCTTCATCAAACACCGGTTCATAATACTCATGTAGATTTGAATGTACCTGCTAGTATCCGATACTGAACTATTTATTCGTAGACGAGAATAAGTGAATCAGACGAAATTGGTTGTGCCATATTTTACCACATGCTCACAATAAACGAACACTTCTGTTTCAAGCATTAGTTGAGAAAACCATTATTTCCATCTCTGTACCCCAGGTCCCAGGATCAGACATCCCCGATTTACTGATATATGTACTTACTGACCGTGATTCTATTGTCCCACACTAACATATGGTATGACTGGACACCAAAAAAAAATATGTAGCTGGATATTCAGAAAAGACAGTTATCATGGCCCCTCATAGGCACTGTCATATTTGGACGAGGGAGATATCTTTATTTCACGCCATGCACTAGTCTGGCTGTGAGAATTTTTCACTTTAATTCCAAACATCTGTGATTTGTCTTCTTGCCATTGTTTTGTCAGAGAGTTTGTAGAATATTGTATTAACCGTATCCGTAAGCACATATTCTACGTTAAAATGGTTCTGTTGGTTAGACGTGTCTGGATTTGTATACTGTCGTGGTTCTGTTGGTTAGACGTGTCTGGATTTGTATACTGTCATGGTTCTGTTGGTTAGACGTGTCTGGATTTGTAACTGTCGTTCAGAATATCTCGCTGATTGAAGTTTTTTTCGTTACAAAAGAATCTTATTAACCAATATACCACGATTTGCGCATTCTTCTCTGAGATTGCTTCAGTATCCACCCATTTTGTAAGATACTCTGTAAACACCAGGATATATCGGTTTCGTGCAATGAAAAAGAATGGCAAGCAATTTAAGTTGTGCGATTTTGACATTCTCATGTTTCAGAGGTTTGATAGGAATGTGTAGATCTCTAACATTCGCATATCAATGAGTAATAGGTGTAAGCATACAATGTACATCCATATATTTGTAATTAAGAAACATGATTTATACGCTAAATACCACTATATGTACATGTATCTGGCATTGTCAAAGATATGGCCCAAATGGGCCGGAGTTGCTCAGCTGCTTCTTATCTCATCATTAAGCTTTAAGTAAGGTGGGGAGGGGGGTGGGGGTGTAGGTGCAATGAGGAGCTTAGGACCACCATTTAAAAATTCTTGTTTAAGCATGATGTTAGGATGCCATATACAAAATATCAAAGCTCCGGGCTTCATACTTTCAGAGTAGAAGATTTTTAAAAGATTTTCCTACATAGAACACTACCGGAATCATGTGACCCCTGGGAAGGGGTCTTTTCTGACAGCATAGGCATCGTTTGAACACACTTGGCAAAGCATGATGATGAAAAGCCACATGTACAATATCAAAGGTCTGGAAGCATAATTTCAGCGAAAATATTTATTCAACATTGTTTTTATATAATTCTATGGAAATCATGTGCCCATTCCCCTGCCTAAATATGACCCGAGGCGCTTCATTGGATATTGTACATGGTGACATTTTTGGATGTTGGGTCAAGATCATCTGAACAAACTTGCAAAACAATGTTGTGAAAATCTGCCAAGCGGTTTCAGAGGATATGTCATTGGAAGGAATTAATGACGGACGGACGACGGACAGAAATTAGTGACAATCGCTCACGTTAGTCTTCGGCTCAGGTGAGCTAATACTATCTTCCAGTAAGAAAAATGCCATTACATCTAAGACAATACAGGGGAAAACCAGTGGGATAACCATTCTTTGTCGCAACATGATCAAAGATTTTATTTACAATTCTATTTTCCAATATTGCTGTATTTTTCGTAGGTAACTTTTTTCCGGTATAATTAAAACAGCTTCATTTAGTCAATGCAATTCATGCTGCATATTGTCACGTTGACGAAACTTTTACTAAGAGTTTGTAACGATTTGAAAATAGCATTTTAGGACAAATATATATCGACTCCTTCGTTAAATACCCCAACAAAAAGTTAATTTTACTAAAAAAAATAAAACATTTGTTATGGAGCTCCATTTACAACGCTAAAAAAACAAAGCCAGAACAAATAAAAAGTAAATAAATAACAAACAAACAGAAAAAGAAATCGGTTCATTTTTCAACGTTGAAAAAAGAGCCTCATTTAAACAAACAAACAAACAAAAAAAAAAAAAAAACAAACAAACAAACGAAAACTGTCATAAACAGGGAATACATCTGATGGGCAGAAGGAAAGAGTTACAGACTGTTCTATATTAACTAACATTTCTTTCAATAGTAGTTAAAAAGTATGATTTCGATTGCACGTCTCTTGTAAAGGTCCAACGATGTCCATCCCAATCTTTGAGAATGCTGACTCTGGCACAGGTACGGGATGTAGATGGTTCTTGGCGTTTCGCATTGGTACTTTCCGCTGGCATTTGTCACATTTCGAGATGTATTGTTGCACGTCCTCAAATGATCTCTTCCAGTAGAATCTTTCGTGTATTTACTTCCAGCTAAAAAAGTCAGACATGTAACGTATCAGATTTTGTCTTTTGTTTCCATAGCAGCTGCAATTTGTTAAATATGATAAGTTTTTATGGAATGTCCGAAAGCATCCGCTCGTTCCGTGTAAATCAGGCGAAAACAGTCTGTTACGATTTGACACGTCACGGATAAAAATGTCCATTTTGCTATGCTTTCTTCTCGTGACCAATGTTAGGTCTTTAAATGTGATACTCTTCAAAACTATTTATGTAACTCATGTTTTGATTTTTGAAACCCTGTCATGATTAAAGACCTGAATACCAGTAACTGAAAACACTTAATGTGATTAGAACCAAATTGGAGGAATGAAACATGTTTCTCTTAATAGAAGTTATTATCACTAAAATATATCCGTAGAAAGAAAGAAAGGGTATAACAGATTTAATAACACTGCATGTAAAACGCAAATAGACAATTTTCGTCGTCTCAAAATTTCCAGCAACAGCTCATGACAGTCAATGTTATACATCCGTAATTATAGCCAGCAACAGCTCATGACAGTCAATGTTATACATCCGTAATTATAGCCAGCAACAGCTCATGACAGTCAATGTTATACATCCGTAATTATAGCTGGCAACAGCGCAAGACAGTCAATGTTATACATCCGTAATTATAGCCAGCAACAGCTCAAGACAGTCAATGTTATTCATCCGTAATTATAGCTGGCAACAGCTCAAGACAGTCAATGTTATACATCCGTAATTATAGCCAGCAACAGCTCAAGACAGTCAATGTTATACATCCGTAATTATAGCCAGCAACAGCTCAAGACAGTCAATGTTATACATCCGTAATTATAGCTGGCAACAGCTCAAGACAGTCAATGTTATACATCCGTAATTATAGCCAGCAACAGCTCAAGACAGTCAATGTTATACATCCGTAGTTATAGCTGGCAACAGCTCAAGACAGTCGATGTTATACATCCGTAATTATAGCCAGCAACAGCTCAAGACAGTCAATGTTATACATCCGTAATTATAGCTATTACATGTGCGTGTAAAGGTATCTGAGCGTCAATCTTTGCGTCTAAACAATATGAATCGTAAATATTCACAGCATTAAAAAAAAATCACTAATGGTGTATTTTAATTATATGTAATAATAATAATATTAATAATAATAATAATAATAATAATAATAATAATAATAATAATAATAATAATAATAATAATAATAATAATGATGATTCAAAACATATTTGGGGCAAATAAAAAACATCATGTTTACCCACAATCATCGTTGACAACAACAACAACAACAACAACAATAACAACAGCAATAATAATAATAATAATAATAATAATAAAAATAATAATAATAATAATAATAATAATAATAATAATAATAATAATAATAATAATAATAATAATAATAATAATAATGATTATAATGATGGTTCAATATATACTTGGGGAAAAAAATAACATCACGTGTACCAACAATCATCATTGACAACAACAACAACAACAACAACAACAACATAATAATAATAATAATAATAATAAGTAACATTATTTAAAAAAGTAAATACATAAATAAAGACAAGAAATAAGTAAATGCAGTGAAACCTGTTTAATGGACCCAATAAGGTATGTCGTGATACAGGTAAAGATCAACCGTTTGGAATTGAACTTTGTGGTCTCTTTAAACAGGTTGTCTCTTTGAAGAGGTGTTCTTTAGCACAGGTTTGAAGGTAAATAAATATAACAAAAATAAATAAATAAAAACAGGTAATTGGCTAGTTCTTCTTAATTAATATACTGTTGCTTTGTCATAGCGATTAAGTAAAACGAAATTTCGACTCTTTACAGTGGATCCACAGAACTGAAATATGGTACTTTTTTGCTGTTTTTTTTGGTATATCATTATTTTCAAATTATCTCAAATTATTAAGGTAATTTGTTAAAAATAAAATCATGTAAGTGCTTTACACTGTCAAAAATTGGAACTAGAAAAAGTCGATGGTTCGCCATCGCTTATCCCCACGCTGGGTGTTTGTCAAAAGAGCGAGGCCGAGGTTGTGTGTCGGTAGGTAATACCAGAAGCAAATAGGTTGTGACCCAGGGGCCACACCCAGATAATCTGAGGGTTAAGCAAGACCCAGAGTCAAAGGTGACTGTGTAAATGTAGTCGTACTTTTATGATCAGTATATATATTTATAGGGTGGGAATCTCAATAGCTCCAAAGTTGTGGCACAGGGCCCACAAATATGTAGGTTCCTGGTGGTTAGGCATAAACCGGGGTAGAAGCTGATTGTGCGAATGTTCTCGTCTCTTCATGCCCAGTAAATGTGTATATGGTTATAAGGTGGGGATCTCAATTTGTTTCGAAGTTAGAACCCAGGGACTAAGTCCCTACACTTGGGCCTTGGTCCCCTGGCACTAGCACAAAAACCTGTATTATTTATAATGTACCTGAGTGCAATAATGACACATACCAATATTTTTCAGATAGCTACATCATATACTTTGCATGTAGTAGTAGAAAAGGCCAGATTGGTCCCACCTCGCATCACATTATCCTAAGTCACGGAGAGCAGCGTTGGGAAACAGGGATTTGGCTCCACCTTGCTTACTTTCGTAATAAGTCACCGAGCAGCAACGTTTCCGTTAGACCCCGGGCGTCGTGGAAGGGTAGGTATGAGGCAGGCCTCTGGAGGTCATGTTACCATAGCAGCAGGTGAGCGTACGGGGTTGGCCCACATCGCATTACAGAGTAGACCCTGGGAGCTTTTCTTTTGGGGAAGTGGTGGAGGTGGGAGGGACGGTCATAGTATCATAGGATTAATCGCCTTTCAAATTCGACGCGAACGCCGCCGCGACCGCCGAGAGAGGCCATCTTTTGGGCTGAAAACAGGTGAGAGTGAAAACTTTGAATTCCTGACCAACTACCATCAACTGGTTGCTGGAACATACTTGAGAGACGGTTAGAGGTAAGGCGAGACACGGCGGTATTGAAAAGGGGTCTCGCCTCGGTGATGCACCGGCGGTGCTTGGGTTGGTCAGATTGGGACGGTCTAGCCCGCTACCGTCTCGACGCAGTGATATACCTGGTAATACCTTTTGAGCAGCCAGCTGACCAGCCGCGCAGCGAGGGCTGGGATCGACGCCGCCTTCTTTTGGCATAGCTTTCAGAGCCGCGACGAAAAAATTAAAGTCAACGCCGCGCCATCATCATAATAGGCTTACCGCCATGGAGCTCTCCGGCACCCAACCATATCGTAGCATTACGTCTGGCCCTCCAGGACGTGGCGAGCTTATTCAGCGGACCCTCGGTGAGTCGTTAGTGTTGCATCGCTTGTATGTGTATATAATATTGAGCTTTAATTTTAATCATTGGGTTGTGTTAACTACTTGCATTGCCTCTCGAGCCACCTCAAGCAGCATCGTTTCATCCGAGAGGATGACGGCGATGGATCGTCCGGGCGGACGCGAGTCTTGAAGAACACGTCCACGACCGACTGCTTGACTAGGTCGAGGTGCTACAGACTGAAGTATTAGATTGGGTAGAGTCCGGTGAAATCCTTTTGGCTGATCTGCAGACCCAAATCCACGTTTTGGTCGCAACCCATGAAGCTCAAAATCTGACGATAAGCGCGGGCCACGTTGTTGGTCGCCTAGTCCAGAAGTATTTCCTCTGTTGACTCCTGGATGCTTTCGAAAATACCTTTGGTTTTGCTTTTACCAGGAAGTTTTTCAATTCTGGGTTCTGCCATTTGGAATCTGATTACTGGGAACCCCAATTCTCCAAATATCGGCGACTTGCTGATCAACAATGTTCGGGTTCAGTCACTCCATCAGGATCTGTTCCGTTGTCGGTTCACTGTAACTCGATTTGGGTCTTTTACCCAATCTTGAGAAGTCGGAACTCATTCCATCTCAGTACTTCATTTAAATGGGGATGAACAAGAACTTAGTCAAGGTGCCACTGGATCGGATAGATCGAATCATGGCACTTCTACAGGCGCCATGAGCAAAAACATTATTGTCTACTCGACTTTACCTATCCCTATTGGGAACCTTGAATGCCCCTACGGATCTGGTTTCCTTATGACTTCTCCATATGCGCCCTCTACAGTTTCTCTAAAATCACACAGAGATTCTCTATCAGCTCTGATTCCTCTAGGACCAGATGTTCATAACTATTTGTGCTGGTGGATGAATAAGGACAGATTTCTGACTGGGATCCCCATGCATGCTCCCACCCCCACTCCTATCTGTTCGCCGATGTGTCATATTTAAAGTTGGGTTTCTCATTTAGAGCCGGAGGGCATAATTCTCCAGGGTCATTGTACTCCGACGAATCGTCCCTCCACATCAACAACCTAGAAATAAAAGCCATATTTCTAGCGTTGCAAGGGTGCATTAACAGAGCAAAGGGTCGATATGTCATGGCCTCCTCCGACAACATGTCCGTCGTAACATATCTCCAACGTCAAGGAGGCACACATGCCACTTCGTGGGATCGTCTGTTTCCATATGCCTTCCCACTGTTCCGACTGCTACCCCAAGTTCTGCAAAAAGCCGGAACTACCAATGCTCACTGTGGCCCCAACGATCATGGTTCAACGATCATCTAGACCTGTTTATAGATTGACCCATGTCTTACCTCACAAGAGAGATCTTCTGTTGCAACACAGGGGCTCCCCCCTACAAAACAACCCGCACAATGTCCACCTTCATGTTTGGCTCATCTCAGGTGATCTGCCAGAACAAGTTTTTGGGCTGGGCTGCCAAGTTGCATCATTCAGGCCAGGAGAGCTTCGACATCCTAGGTCTATGATGCCAGGTGGTGAATCTTCTGTGATTGGTGCAGTAGGAAACACGTTGATCCTAGCTGTCCCTCGGTAACTGCCATTGCTGATTTTCTTTTGTTCCTTTTCGTGAACAAAAAATGTTGAGTATCAACTATCAAGGGCTATAGAGCTGCCATTTCCAATACTTAAATTCTCTCAGGGCTCAGCAGTTGGTTCCGATTCGCACCTTGCTGATCTCATTAAGCATTTTGAGCTACGGAGACCTGTCTTCCGCTCTCTTACGTCCAGATGGAATCTATCTTGTGTTTCATGGTCCTTAACCAAAACCCCTTATGAACCACTGAGTGAGGCTTCCTTTCAGAACCTCAAACTCAAGACTGTTGTTTTACTCGCTTTGGCTTCTGCGAGAAGACACAGCGAGATTCAATCATTGTCTGTTGACACCGGCTGTCTCCGGTTTAATGACAATTATGATTCCATTTCTCTCCTTTGTCAACCGGAATTTTTAGCCAAAAATCAATTACCTTCAGTAGCTCCATCACCTATAGAGATTCCCAGTTTCAGTTGAATCTGTGCTTGAGATGATCAAGATAGGCTTTTATGCCCAGTTAGGGCACTGCATTTCTAACTGAATGCCTCGAAAGGGAAAAGAAAGGGTAGGAAACGTCTTTTCCTTCCTCTTAAGGGCTCCGTTGATATTTTGGCCGTTGATATCTCACGGTGGATTGTCGCCCCAATCAAAAGAGCTTATCAGTCCCTTACCGATAGAGACCTCTCTTTTATTAAACTAAAAGCCCATGAGGTTCGAGCCATTGGTGCCTCATGGGCCTATCTAAATCTTCCTTGGAGGACATCATGAAGGCAGCATTTAGGCGATCCCATACTACCTTCTACCTCTGCCCATTAGCACAACAAAGCGCAGGCATTTTTTGTCTGCCACCCATAGTTGCTGCGCAACATGTGGCCCAGAGGAAAACCAACAATTTGTAAAATGGATCTTTCCCTCAGATGGTGAGTACACTTCATTTTTCTCTGGTTTTGATCAGTTTAACACATCAGCCTACCCACCTAACTGACAAATTCAGCCACGCAATAGCTACGGTTAAGATATTGCTGCTATCAAAATATAGTTTGTGTGTGTGGGGGGGGGGGAGAGAGGGGGCAAAACTTATCGGTCGCTATTGCTGAATTCCCTCCCACCCTGCTATGTTGTCCTGGCATTATGTCGTCTATGAAACAGATGACTGTTGTGAGTAAGTGCATGCGAGGTATACGAGTGGACCGTATCTTATTGACAATTCTCCACTCTGTGGGAGGAGGTATTCACATCAAACGAACGAGATTTTTGGACATGAAAAAGTAAATCCATGCAATAAGGACAGGTAAGTATTTCATAATTAAAATAAGTTTTATCCCCCCTCCTCCAACCCCCCAAACTACATTTTGGACTAGAGTGTTCGTTTAAGCCAAATTTGCCATGTGTTCTGTGCCAAAATGTAAATATTTATTGTTCTATGCATGACACTATTTTTGTTTGTGTTTGTATGTGTCAGTGTGTGTTCTCTATTGTCTGCTGAGGAATACCTTGCTCTAAGTCGAAATGTAGCGAAACTTTCTTTTTTTCCTTGTGCTATTTTCAACATTGTGTCTATCCTTTGCTTATGTTGTTCTTCGGGGATCGTCGTTTGTCGAACTGCCACCGAAGATTAGGAACAGTAAAGGCGTTATTAACGTGAAAAATAACGATGACAAATGTTTCATGTGGGCAGTGCTATCAACAATGTTTCCTGCTGACAAAAACTCAAATAGAGTCTCCTGTTATACAACACATGCTGATAAATTAAATTTTAACGAGATCAGATTTCCTGTTGAAGAGCGTCAAATTTTTAAATTCGAGAAGCAGAATAATCTGAGTATCAACGTTTTTGGTGTTGACGATGGTGATAAAATTTATCCGTGATTGATCAGCGGTAAGGCATCACAAAGCACAATTAATCTGCTGTTTTACAAATGTCATTATTGTTGGATCAAAAACTTCAACGGTCTGGTTGGCGGACAGCATAATAAAACAAAACACAAAAAGTATTTTTGTTATCGCTGCTTGCCTGGTTGTTGTACACAAGTTTTATTAGATAATCATTTGGAATACTGCTTAAACGTATAGGCTGTCACACTGCAAACTAAAGAAGAATCGGTGTTACGGTTTACAATTTTTTATCATCAGAAGAAGATCCCTTTTATCATTTACACTGATTTCGAATCGATGCTAGAGGCAATGGAAGGTCCGCTATGCGATCGATGGATCGTCGACAACGAAAACACAAAATCATGTTCCATGTGGTGTGGCTTACAAGGTTGTCTGTGCTGTTGATAAAAGCTTATCAAAACCAATAAAATGTTACAGAGGTTGTTAAAAGATCTGATAGCTGAGGTAGATGATATCAAGAAAATAATAATATATATATAAAAAAACACACAAAAAGCGATTAAACCGCTAACAGTCGAGAGCAGGAAAATAGTTTTTTAACAGCGAGAAACTGCTTAATTTGTGGTTTGTCACTTGGTAATGACAGAGTACGTGACCATTGTCATATCACAGGAATATTTCGTGGTGCCCCCCATGATAATTGTAATCTGCATTACAAGGATCCAAATTTTATGCCGGTTGTTTTTCATAATCTCCGTGGTTATAATTCTCATATTATAGGTGAGGCTTTCGGAGAAATCATGTGATAGCAGCAACTAAAATAACTGCTAACAGTAAGATCAAGTGTATTCCAAATAATTTTGAAAAGTACATGTCATTCTCGCTCAGTAAACTAAGATTTATTGACAGTGTGCAGTTTATGACAGCGTCATTAGAAGAGCTTGTCAGAGGTTGTAACTGTTTTAATAATTTAACAGAACATTTTGGTGAGCTGTCAGATTTATTACAACAAAAAAGAGTTTATCCGTACTCGTATATGACATGTTGGAGCAGGTTTAATGAAACAAGTTTGCCAGATAAATCTGAATTTGGCTCATTACTAAGCCTTGAAGAAATAAGTGATGAGGAATATGATTACGCTCAAATGTTCTGGAACAGATTTAACTGCAAGAATCTTGGTGATTATAATGATCTTTATCTGATCACTGATGTGCTGCTGTTTGCTGATGTTTTCGAAGAATTTATATCTGTGTGGTTAAACATTATCAACTAGATCCTGCTTGGTATTATTCATCGCCAGGATTATCGTGGGGTGCTGATCCAGATCAATTTTATTTCATCGAGAAAGGAATTCCAGGTGGAATATCAGTGATAACAAACAAATACGCAATAACAAATACATTTCAGATTACGATGCTAACAAACCGTCAAGCATCATTTATCTTGATCCTGCTAATCTGTAACTATAGGCAATCAGTCAACAGCTGCCCTATGGAGGATTCCGATGGATCGAGCCTGATAAGTTTCTTGATGAGATCGAAAAAAAGATACCGGATAATGTTGGGCATTTTGTTGAGGTCGATCTTGATTATCCTGCTGATCTTCATGAGCTTCACAATGATTACCCATTCTGCGTTGAGTTAATGTTGATCACTGATGATCTATTATCACCAGAACAAATCTTATTAAAACACCAGCACGGAAACGGAGTAAACACCGTTGAGAAGCTTGTCCCTAATTTGTTTGATAAAAAAGTTATGTTTTGCATATTACAGCATTAAAACAGGCACTGAATCATGGGCTCGTGTTGAGAAAAGTGCACAGAGTAATACAATTAAAGCAATCCCCGTGGTTAAAAGATTGTATTGACTTCAATACAAACAAGAGAGCAGTAGCAACAACTGATGTTGAAAAAAACTTTTTCAAGCTGATGAACAACAGTGTGTTTGGCAAAACAATGGAAAATATAAGAAAGCGTGTTAATATTGAGATTATATACAACGTTGATTACCGTAATAAGTTAGTTGCTGATGACAGCTTTGTTTCGTTGAAAATCTTTCGTGAAAATCTGGTTGCTGTTAGCAAGAGAAAGACGGATCTAAAGCCGAACAAACCAGTTTATGTTGGTGCTGCTATATTAGACCTATCAAAATGGTTGATGTATGATTTTCATTATAATTTTATCAAAAAGATGTATAATAAAGCAGAATTGTTGTTTACTGATACCGATTCTTTATACTACAATATTTTCACTGACGATATTTACGCTGACATTTTCAGTAACAAAGAACTACTTGATCTGTCTTATTACCCTCGAGATAGCGGATTTCAGTGTAACGCAAACAAAAAAGTGATAGATAAATTTAAGGAGGAAACAAATTTTATTCCGATAGTCAAGTTTTTCGGGCTTAGGAGCAAAATGTACTGCATCAAGCTTGAAAATAAAATAATAAAAAAGCGAGCAAAGGGAATTAAGAAATGTGTTGTTGATAAAGTAATCGGGTTTAACGATTACAAAGCAGCGTTGGATGTTGAGCACACAAGCATTTGTTAAAATGACAATGATCAGATCAAATTGTCACAAGATTGAAACTAAATTATAAACAAATCCGACCTCTTTAATTTTTTATGACAAAAGATTTTGTTCTGACGAAATAAACACTAATGCATTTGGATTTAACACAAGACAAGAAATTACACGAACACCTGAGGTAGTGGATTTTAATGATTTGTTTAAGAAGCTAGGTTTGTTGTAAAAAAAATAAAATAATATGAGCTAATTATTTATCAGGTTAGTAAAAAATGTGTAAGGTAAAGTATATATTTTATCTAACATCTACAATAATAACATGATGATAATTACTATAGTAGTAGGTCAAAAGGCATAATTATGGCTCAAGTCATCTATTTTCAAGAAGAATGGACTGAAGCTCCTGATGAGCGAAAGCGAAACAGGTGTCTGCGATACATTCCGCTCTTGAAAATAGATGATTTGAGCCAGAATATGCCTTTATCCCTACTACTTACATTTATGTATTCTTACATGTATCCCGGGTATATTAAAGTAATACTCTATGACAAAATCGCCCCATAAGCGTAACTAGGCAAAAACAGACAAAAATAGAGATACAGACCTTTTTTTGAATGGCACAATGTTTTCATAATTTTAGTATGGGATATTCATCTGTTCAAATGGTAAAATTGAAGTCTGTCTTAATTTATTATATTATACTCTTTAATAATTGCGCATGCGTGAATTTTTCGGTGTGAAAAGTTTTTCCTCTTCCAAATTTATGGATAAATTCAGGGAGGATAATCACATAACATTTATCCTGTACAAGAAAGTACTTAATAGTACATCATCAACAGCAAAATCATAAAACATGACAACAAAATTGCGGTTATTTCTGACAAACAGTCACCCGGTTGTCAATACCCACAATATTCACAGTATTCTCAAATTTCCCAGCCAGTATATATCCCGCCCCCTGGGATCCCACCGCATTACTATCATCTACATTCACCCTCACACTCACCCACCCGTGCTTATGGATCGAACGCGTGAGGGGATTGCACACATATACAATCATCAAGACAAGGTTGGCAGGTGATCAGTAATCCACTTGAGCAAATTTTACAGAAATTGTCTAGAATGGAAGAAAGACTAAGGAAACTAGACAACACTGAGTTAAAGGTGGACAGAATCGAAGCGACAGTTTCTAAACTTGACAATAGAGTTCGCGCAATTGAGGAAAGTTTCAGTTCGACTCTGATAAATTGGAGGACTTGAGCAAAACTCTGACTACCATAGTTGAGGACATGAAGCAGATCAGATCCCTCAATAGTCAATTAAGCCGTCAGGTCACCGACCTTCAGTGTCGTTCAATGCGTGATAATATGTTGTTTTTTAATATCTCAGTGTCGTTCAATGCGTGATAATATGTTGTTTTTTAATATCTCAGTGTCGGTCAATGCGTGATATGTTGTTTTTTAATATCTCAGTGTCGGTCAATGCGTGATAACATGTTGTTTTTTAATATCTCAGTGTCGGTCAATGCGTGATAACATGTTGTTTTTTAATATCTCAGTGTCGGTCAATGCGTGATAATATGTTGTTTTTTAATATCTCAGTGTCGGTCAATGCGTGATAACATGTTGTTTTTTAATATCTCAGTGTCGGTCAATGCGTGATAACATGTTGTTTTTTAATATCTCAGTGTCGGTCAATGCGTGATAATATGTTGTTTTTTAATATCTCAGAAGAAATAGAGGAAAACTGCGTGGAAAAGGTTCTGTAATTCTGCAAAAACAAATTTAAAGGAAAAAAAAAGCAAAAACAGAAATAAATTTACACCGGGCGCATCAACTTCAAAATTTCACACAGTGAAAGATTCGTCCGATCGTTGCAAAGTTTGCATTCTTTCCGGATACAGAAAAAGTCAGAAAAAATGCTGGTCATCTTAAGAAGATACCTTTCGGATTAAACGAGCAGTTTCCCAAAGAGGTGTATAGAACACGTAAAAATGTATTCCCGATATTTAAAAAAGCAAAGGCTGGAGGGAAAGAAGGGAATGATGTCTATGGATAAGCTATTCATAAATGGAAAACAGGTAACACTATCGGAGGTTTAAACAAGAGAACAGGATGAAAAACAAAGAGAACATCGACAAGGAGAGGGGCACAACCACAGCCGAAACAGAGGACGAAACGAACATAACGAGCACCATGATTACGTTGAAGACGATAATCACAGAAACCCGGTCAATAGAGAAATGCACTCAGAATAGGCGAGCTAAGAGAAAAACGGATCGGTTAAGATATTGATATGGAATGTAGAAGTGCTTTGGAAGAGAAAAAACAAACAGATCAGTTTGATGAATTTCTCTCTAAATTCGACCTAATATGCTTGTTAGAAACATGGACTAAACGAAATGCTTACATAGATTTGTATGGTTACCAAGTTTATCATTTCCCCAGAAAATTCGTTAAGAATAAAGCAAAACGTGCCAGTGGAGGCATTGTATTATATGCAAAGCAAAGTCTGGTGAAAGGTATAGAAGTTGGGCAAAGTCATTTTGATTGCATTGTTTGGTTAAGATTAAAAAAGGTTATTTTGGTATTGATGATGATATTTATGTTTGCTTCGTTTATATTCCACCTGATATCACCGATACATAATCTTCTTAATTTTGATTTATTTGGTAAACTACATATGGAATCATTGCACGCATAAGGGAACCGTTATCGTAGCAGGTGATAATAGCAGGACTGGTTTAAAGGCGGATTACATAGAAAATGACTCTACTTTTATAACGCATGACGAGGTACTGACCTTCTAATTCCACGTAGTAATTATGGCGAAAATAATAGTTTTTGGAAATCACCTACTCGACTTATGTAAGTGTACTGGTATACGCATTGTAAATGGAAGATTAGGTGACGATGCCGATAAAGGTCAGTACACATGTTGTTATTGATTTGATGTTTTACGACATATCAACACAAGTAGTTTTTTTAGTGCCAAGGCAATTGGAGTAAAGTGCCTTGCAAAAGGATACACCACGGTAGCCAACCCAGGCTGGTTAGATGGTAGGATTCGAACCCACACCATTTTGGACCCAAGTCCAGCACACTAACCACTGAGCTACCGTGATTCCTGATTATATCTAGACTACTGAGAATTTCTCCTTTATTAAAAACTTCAGGGAACATAGATTTACAGAATTTCTTAAACAGCATAAATGGAATCCTGATTTTAAAATCTCGTTTATTGCTAATATACAACGAGACATTGAGAATTGGAAGAACACTTTAATGCTGGTGCTATTGGACTTATAGAGCTAAGCATAATCGACAAAAAGCTGAAGCATTGACCCTTTTTATTACCAAAAGACAAATCGATATTTTGGAAACAACTGTGCATTTTCATGATGGGAAATTTAATAATCGTATTCAAGATAATGCTCCTTGGTTTAATGTTAATGTTGAAAAAAAGAAAACTATATGAAAGTGCTTTTATTAATGACAATTCATTCAAATCGGATGTAAATAGAAGGAATTACATTAATGAAGAAAAAGAATTCAAAAGTTCTGCGAACGCGTAAATTACTCTACAATAGATCTAGTGGGCAAATATTTCATGATTTACGAAAAGGAATCCACGTGAGTTTTGGAATCTTTTTAAAAGTTCGAAACGTTCCAGTAATTATTCGAATGATTGTTGTATTTTTATGAACATTTTAAGAAACTCTCAACAGCCTTACTAGAAAATAATACTGGTCAATTAGAGCAGAGTGTAAACATACAAAACAAAGGTAGAACTGAGTATTTAAGCAGAGTTAGATACTCCAATTACAATTGAAGAACTTAGCTCAGCTGTAAAAAATTTAAACAATAACAAAGCACCAGGTCTTGACACTGTTTTGAATGAATACATTATTGAGTCGTTTCCACTTTTAGCAAATTAAACGCTGAAACTTTTTAATATGATATTTAGCAGCGGTATTTATCCTTCACATTGGAGCAAGTGTCTTATTATACTGATTTTTTAAAAAGGTGATCCATCCGATGCAAATAATTATAGAGAGATAACATTGCTTAGCTATATAGGAAAAGTTGTCACTAGCATATTAAATCAAAGACTCTCCTATTGGGCCATTAAATATGGTATTATTATTGATACACAATTTAGTTTTAAGAAGAACAATAGTACAGTAGATACCATTTTTATATTAAATGTTTTGATTCAAAAGCTTCTCAATGAAAAGAAAAAGCATTTTTTGTGTCTTTATTGATTATAAAAAAGTATTTGATTAAGTAGAAAGGACAAGTCTATGGCAAAAGGTAGTACAATGCGGAGTGACCTATAAAATGTTCAAGAAAGGACAAGTCTATGGCAAAAGGTAGTACAATGCGGAGTGACTGGTAAAATGTTCAAGAAAGGACAAGTCTATGGCAAAAGGTAGTACAATGCGGAGTGACTGGTAAAATGTTCAAGAAAGGACAAGTCTATGGCAAAAGGTAGTGCAATGCGGAGTGACTGGTACAATGTTCATGATAATAAGATCTATTTACAGCTCAGTGCAGCCATGTGTAAAACACTTACACTCACACTCAGACTACCGTCTATACTTGCGTATAAACCAGCTCCAAACGCAAACAACATAGATCCTGATCTGCCGTTGCATAATGCCCCGACAGATTAGGGTCTATGTTTTTTGTTTTACTGATTAGTCCTTACAAACTGCATAGACCCAGATATGCCGACTCATTATGCTACTGTAGATCTGGGTCTATGCAGTTTGCTGTTGGTATCCCATTATACGCGACTATATACGGTATTTCGATTGTTCACTTGGGCTTCTTCAAGGGAAAAGCATCTCTCCATTTCTATTTGTTTTTAATAATCTGGAAATTACATTACAATCAATTATAGAGGCGGGTATCATTTTAGAAGAAATATCTTTATATCCTTTATTGTTTGCTGATAATACGGTGATATTTTCAGAGACAGCAGATGGTTTACAAGCATCCTTAGATGAGTTACATGCAAATTGTATAAGATGGAATATATTTGTAAATATTGATAAAACAAAGGTTATGATTTTTAACAAAAGAGTTAGAAGGCTAGACATTTTATTTAAGGACAGAGATTTGTTTCTAATTTAATTATTTAGGACTTGTTTTTACCAACAGAGGCTCGTTTCGATGTGTTACAGATATTATTGCTGGCAAAGGTATCAGAGCAATGAATGTACTTTTCAATAATACTAATAATCTAAAATGTCCAGTGAATATAATGTGTGATTTATTTGATTCTTTTGTGTCTCCGATTTTGTCTTATTGCTATGAAATGTAGGGATTTTTGAAAGATGAAAATATAGAAAGGGTACATAGATGTTAAACTATCTACAAACAATATGTTTGTATATGTGGACAGTTGGAACGATATCCATTGTATGTAAACAGATATGTGCGCATCATTAGGTACTGGTTGAAATTGCTAAAAAAAAAAAAAAAATTCTTTAAAAAATAAACCAAGTAATACTTACCGATTGCAAAGGAAAGAATATAAAAAAGGGGTTTCTAATGTGAGAAAGATACTACTGATCTCAGGCTTTGGAGAAGTCTGGTATTACCCTAATTTAGTCCATATATCTTGTATTTTAATTTATATCGCATTGCTCTCTCTCTCTCTCTCTCTCTGCATCTGCATTTCTATTACCTCTCCTCTTTCTCTCTCTGCTTCTCTTCTTTCTCTCTCTCTCTCCATTTACCTCTCCTCTTTCTCTCTTTCTCTAACCGCTTCTCCTCTTTCTCCATCTGCCTCTGTATTTCCCTCTCCTCGTTTTGCATTTCCTGCATTTCTTTCTGAAGCTGAAGCTTTCTTAATTCTAATTACATCTGGGGGTTTTTAACACTAATTCCCTTAATTTCCAATCAAAACAACACACAGACTTATCAATCAAACCCGAAAGCACTATCATCCAAAATTCCCTTTCCCGCATAATATGGAATTAAAATATTCTGTATCTCCTTCTTTTTCAAAGAGGCTTCAGAAAGATCAGCTCAAGCAACTCGTGTCTTTTCAAAGACTCTAACACTACCTGGGTCGGACTTGCAACAATGTTCTTAACATTAGATAACAGTGTGAATGCTTGCTGGTTTCACTAAAGATTTCTAAAATGGGTGAAATAAAAATCTTTAACAGGGACAATGAAAATTCTGAAACAAAAAGTCAGTATAAATTGCAGTTTAAAGAAATTCACACACCGAACGAGCCCCAAATTTCTGTTACGACTCTAGGTGTTAAAAATAAGTAACAAAAAGAAAGTGAAACCAATAATGTAAGTAAAGTCAACAAGCAATTTATTTCCCTATAATACAAAGTAAAATTCAAAAGATACTTACAATATTGTGAACCAAATTCTAAATAATCCTAAATGTCCTAATCACAAGTCCAAGAATATAGAATAATCCGAATGACTTTCAATAGTCTTAAATGTTCTGATATACCACAATGATACAATCCAGAATGTCTTTGAATAAGTTCACAAAAGTCCAAAGTAATGTATTAATTCAAAAGTCAATGAGCACTTAGTAATTCCAATGAATGTTTAAATAAATAATTCCTCTAGAATGATATCTGGGTTAAATGATACAATGTAAAATCTGATCACAAATGGATTCCCACAGACTGATCTAAAACAGGAATAAAGACAATGCGTATCAAGTCTCTATTATATACCTATTAATGACCCACATCATAACATGACGTGGATCATTCTATGGACCCCCCCCCCCCATCCTACTAGCAAATAAGACCGGCCTTGAACTCAAATGCTGGTCTACATCCTGTTGACAAGTAACCGTATTTTAAAGTACAATACGTACAACGTTACTATAATAGACAAAGTCAAGCACACATTACAGATTCAATATACATAACAAATTCTTCATACATAATATTCCAGAATTTTGTAAGAAGCCAGACTGTCAAAGAAATTGTTAGCGTCATTCTCAGCGACTTTACATGCTCAATTCAAATCAACCCAATAATTTGCATTATCTAATATTTTATAAGCATAATTCAAGAATTTTCATAAGGAGCTAGAATGCCCAAGTCATTGTGAGCGTTATCTCCATCGACTTGACATGTTCCGTTCAATTCAATTCAATTCCACTCTTCTACAATGTTTTCGAAGTCGTCTGCTTCAGAGATAAAATGTGCTATTTATTAGGGATTTTGATGTGCTGAATTCAAATATGACAATTAAAACAACTGATTGGCTACTGTTTCCAAGATATTTAAGATCTTACATTTCACGTCTATGTATATTGTGTAGTTTTAATCATAAATTGTAAACCTAGGTCTTTTCATGTGTTTATGGTTGTTTTACATGATAATATTTCCCCTGTCCTGTTTATGTAACATTTTAAAAAACAGCAAAAGGGTTATATAAATACAAATATATTGAAACAAAAGTCAAACAACTATTATGTATATATAAGTACATAGTTTAGTCGTTTTTCAGTGTCTACTCGGCGCTTCTTGGCTTGTCTCTTGTATTCATTAAATGGAGCATCTCTTGTCGCTGTCCAGCAATAGTCTGCAAACATTGATGGGCTCCATTTGCCCTGATAGCATTTTTCCATTGTTGCAATGTCATGGTGAAATTGCTCGCCGTGCTCGTCGCTCACTGCTCCGCAGTTCGGTGGAAAAAATCTAGATGAGAGTGCAAAAAAATGTATCTTTAGTAACATCTTGCAACCAAGGCTTTTGTATGCCTTGAGGAGGTTTTCCACCAACTCCCTGTAGTTGTCTGCCTTGTTGTTTCCGAGAAAATTTGTTGCCACTAACTGGAAGGCTTTCCATGCCGTCTTTTCTTTGGCACGCAGTGCACAGTGAAATGCATCATCTCTAAGAAGTTCACGAATCTGAAGACCAACAAAGACACCTTCCTTTATCTTAGCTTCACTTAACCTTGAAAATATTCCACGGAGGTACTTGAAAGCTGCTTGCGTTTTGTCCGTGGCCTTGAGAAAGTTCTTCATCAGATCCAGCTTGATGTGCAAGGGTGGTAACAAAATCTTCCTTGATTCAACAAGTGGTGGATGCTAAGCACTTTTCATCCCAGGCTCCAATGACTGTCGGAGTGGCCAATCTCTCTTGCTGTAGTGTGAATCTCTCACACGACTATCCCAATCGCAGAGAAAACAGACAGAGGTGAGATGCGAGTGATCTGTAATGGGGAGCGCCTTAGACCGCTCAGCCACCTGGTGCCCCAAGCCATGTTGGCATCCCTCAGTGGCTAAGCTAAAGCTGGGGCAGAGCACTAGTTTAATAAAACAGACGCTCGCGCGTACTCCAGCAAAATTTCATGTTGACCATTTATCCCACACATTAGGGTCAATTGTTTAGTATACCAATCAAGTAATTTTATTTCTCGCATCAATCCTTGATCGCTTGCATTCAAATATCGAAGTAAGTAGTAAAATAAGATCACACTCAGGGGGGAGAGGGGTTTGAATTTGCATAATTTCACAATGGGGCTTATCAGGACGATGTAATAGCTAGACCAGTAAATATCGGTTGAAATAATGATCGAAAGCCAATACAACCGATTGGCAGCATTATTAGCATAGACCATGATCTGCGTGCGCATTATGCGACGGCATATCTGGTTCTACGCTGTTCCCAGCCAGGTGTGCTCTTACACAGTTACATACGGTATTAGCTCAGTTGTGAGTTTTTCTAGCAGCTTTTGCACTGAGTTCATTGGAAAGATTGAGGTCTCTCCAACCTGTTTGGCAAATGCACTTTTCATCCGATCCTGGCATATGATATCCCAGAGGGTCTGGCAATTGTCGTGCCTAATCCATAGAAACATTACATGAAAGAACTTAAATCCCGCACGCAGTGTACAGTTGATACGTCGAACAGATGTTCAGTCAACTTACCTGGATGACATATGAATGAAATTTTGCATTCATATCATTTTCATAAATCACGATTTATTGACTGGAGTTGAGGTTATTAATATTCAAATTTATTTACACATGACTTACTTCAGTTTGTAACAATTAGTAATTGGGTAAAAAAAAAATACCAGCGCCACATATTATTTCCATAATAAAAAAAAAAATTATTGCAGATTGTGCGGTTTTAAATAACGGGGGTGGTGAAAACAAAACATTGTTCACCAAATGTAACAATTTATTCATTAATACTTAGAAACTGAAAACATTACATTTTTACAATATATGTTTCAATGTTAAAAGGTGATTCTATAAAAAACCAATAATCACGTTATAAATCTAACTTTCATTGATATGTAATCCAATAAAGTACAAACAGTTACAAGACACCATAACCTGAAGAGGGAACACTTATTCAGTTCTAAATCTGTTTATGCATATAGGCATATTTACTGTTTAGCTGTCTCATTATTTATCTTGAACATCGTGACTTTCTAATAGCTTTTAGTTTTTATTGATGAGTTAAGAGGATGTCTCGAATAATTCCTGTATTTATTTCTTCTCATGATAATTTAGTTTCTATGTAGCAGGGTCGATAGTGTTTTAACTGAGCGAAGTTGGGGTTTTTTTATGTCTCATACTGACACTAAGATCGTTCTTGCAAATTTGTTCATTGTATTTTAATACTGCATGAAGTATCTACATTTACACTATATTTTTTCAAATCAACAATCTATTTATACTAAAATGTTGCCGTACCAAATTATAGCTTTCGCATGATGTGCTATGCTTATGGTAGGGCCTATACTCATAATTCAATAAATCATTAGGAGAACAAATGTTTCCAGATATTTGGAAAGAAGCTATTGTAATGCCAGTTTTTATAAAAGAGAATCTCAACGATTCGTCAAACTACCGACCTTTACCTTTCTTAAGCTGCGTCGGGAAAACAATGGCAAAAGTTATATTTAAACTTATTTACAACCATTTGAATTCAAATTATCTGCTTTATACATATCAATCTGTTTTTCTTCCACAAAACTCCGTCGTATTTCAGTTAATATATATTTACCATAGAATATGCACTGCTTTAGACAAACGCGAGGATGTGTGTATAGTATTTTGTGATGTTTCAAAGGCTTTTGATTGCGTCTGGCATAACGGTTTGCTCTTTAAATTGAAAACATACGGAATAGACTCTCATTTAAGTAGTTGGCTAAGCAATTATCTTCCTGGCCGACTTCAAAATGTATTTGCTAATACCTCTGAATCAACGAACAAACATGTGTTTTCTGGAGTCCCCCAAGGATCTGTTATATGGCCATTATTATTCCTTCTATATATCAATGACATTGCTGATAATCTGATAAGTATCACAAGACTTTTTGCTGATGATAGTTCACTACCTTATTCCTCATCTAATACCAACGACATCGATTATATGCTTAACTCGGATCTTAAAACTATAGACCAATGGTCCAAACAATGGCTAGTACGTTTTCAGCCTTCAAAGACCGAAGTTATGTCTGTTTTTCAACAAATTTAGACTCAGTTTTTCCCGAGCTTGAGTTTTAAAATGAGTTTCTTCATATTGTTGAGTATCATAAACACCTTGGACTAACATTCTCTAACTCTGGTATCTTTTCGAAACATATTGATATTATTTGTTTACAATGCATCCAAAATGCTAAATGTTTTGTTGTCCATTAAATATAATCTAGGTAGGAAAACATTAGAAAGAATTTATCTCACTTATATACGCCCTCTTTTAGAGTATGCTGATATAATACGGGATAATTCCTCTGCCACTGACTTATTAAGACTCGAAAGAATCCAACTTTAAGTGGGAAGAATTGTAACCGGACTTACCAGTAGCGCTTCTACTAATAGTATTTACAGAGAAGCCGGTTGTCTCCCATTATCGGAAAGAAGAAAATTTCATAAACTCTGTACCTTTCACAAAATTGTATATGCTTCTTCTCCCTATTACCTCCAAGATCTTGTACCTCCGTTAGTTGGACAGACAATACAATATAATTTGCTAAATATAAATAATTTTGAACAAATACCTGCTAGACTAGAAATTCCTATATAGCTTCCACAATAAAGGTTTGGAACACTCTACCGGGTCTAGTAAAGCATGAAACAAATTATCTAATATTCAAACGTAAAATTTCACCCAAACATAATCATATCCCTCTATATTATTATACTTGTAGCAGGAAAACATCAGTTATTCATACCAGGATAAGAAATAACTGCAGTGACTTAAACAATGATTTATTTTTAAATTTTCTTGCTGATAGCCCAATTGTTGACATATGTAGAGAGGACGATGAGACTGCCTACCATTATATTTGTAATTGTAAGACATTTACAGTACCAAGACTGAGACTAATGCATTGCTTAAACCAATTATTTATCCCTGTTAGTACTAATGTCTTGCTGTTTGGATTAGCTGAACTATCAAATGACATAAACACCCGCGTCTTTGAAATCTTCCAGACTAATATTAACGATACTAAAAGATTGCAATAATCATCTAAGGCAAACTACCTACTGGCATGATCTCCCTCCATTACATGCCAAGGAATCCTTTTATCGCCCCCCCCCCATTCTCCCCCTTTCTTTCTCTTCTTAAAATTAATTGTTTTACACTTATTTTTGTACTAACTTTTTTAGTATGATGAATTTTTCATTATTCATTTATCTTAATGCTCTGTGTTTCTGATCCATGCATAAGCATATACACGTACTGTTAGTCCTTGCCACTTTTCATGTACCTACTTGTGTATTTGGAAGAATGCAGTTGCTAAGCTGCGAGAACTTGTAGCCCGACACCATTTTGCTGCAAATATGGCAATAAAATGTTTAAATCAAACATTCCGTGATGACTTGTATTCTTTATAATATAGAGATTTTGTTGATTGATTTACCTTTGTATGCCAATTTTCATACATACAGTCTTTTAATGTCTGAATAAGTTAATGTATGAAAAGTTTTAAATCGCGCATATTTTGTCGCTCGATAAAAATTTACATAATCTTCAGGAATTCCTCCACTACGACTGTATCAATTTAATTATATCTATGTGCGTGAAGATTCTTCTGACGATTTTGTCTGATAAATATTTATTATTGAGACTGACATTAATAATCTAATTAATTTAATGAATTCATCAACTCCAGCGAAAAGAATGAAGAAACTCTTTGATGTGCAAATTTAGAGTGTAAGTGATAAGGTTCATTTCTTACATTCTCTACTTCTGACACCAATCCGGACATTGTAAAGCACGTCATGTGCCCGATACTTTACAACATCGACTTGAAGAGAAATCTGAGAATTTCAACGAAATCATGGCCTTATATTGTCTACATGGGTTTCTTCCCGTCAGTATCAAAAAGAACATTATGGGGTGGAGGTTCATTTACCCATAAAATCCCCATAAAACTTATAAGAGAGAGGAGTAGGGTTATTCTTAAGTGTAATGGTTAATAATTTCTGATAATTTTCAAATAATTGAAGATGGTTGCCTTTCTAAGATTTGCAATTTGACAGTTTGTTTCGAATATTAGACTCTTCATCTCTCTCTCTCTCTCTCTCTCTCTCTCTCTCTCTCTCTCTCTCTCTCTCTCTCTCTCTCTCTCTCTCTCTCTCTCTCGCACGCCAAATGTGACTTTCTGGGAATGTGAAAAAAACAGGCAACTGTAAGGGAAAACTCCTTTCCCATGAGGTTATCTGGGACCAAAATGCTGTCTTGTCGACTAGCTTGCGAACGTTTTGTATGCACTACTACCTTTTTCTCATCAAACTAGTTCTTCATAGGTCAATTCAACCTGACAATAAACGTGTATTACGAGGAAAATAACTCACACAACCTGAAGGGAAAAGTATAATATAATCCATAATATGCATCAGTGTAGGATAGGAAAATTCCACCCGAGATTCAGAATTTTGCGTCAGACACGAGGCTGTGCCGAGTGTCTAAGCAGATTTTGATCCCGAGGGTGGAAGTTTCCTATCCTACACAGAAACACGATGCTGGATTCTTTTTCTCACATTTCTGAACGAAAATTGAGGGCCGAAGCAAATATGGCGTATTGTGAATACTGCTGTAAACTTCCAAACGGCAGAACACTCATTGGAAATTTCCCTACCCTAAGATAGAGCGTAAAACGTTAGGTTTACACGGAAATAATCAGTGTAAAATTTCGGTGACGTTTAAACACATTTTAGCTTTCAAAGAACAGTGGTTGAAACTGCTACGGTAACAATAATACACAGCGTATGAATTGTGTACTGCAGATAACTTGCACAATGATACAACTATGAACAGGTCAAAAAATAACGTTCACTTTTATCCATAAGATTAATCGAAACAGACACAAAATAATGAAATAGTTCTCGATTCAGCTTTCATCTGGAATTGATTTACCCTTCAGAAATAATAATGATAATATGATTTTTTTTACAATAAAATTTGCAACAAGTGCGTTTTCGACTCGAAATGGACTCAAGAAGCCGTACATGTAGCTAGGTCGATCAATGCGAAACGGCCTGTTTGTGGAACACTTAACTTCAACCACTGCTCGTTTTAGTACGTAAATGTGTTGCAATTAATGTTTCTTTTGATTACTGTGAAAGACTGGTCAAGTGATGGTTGAAAATGGAAAGTTTTTGCTATTTTGTGTACACTATGCTTGCTGCAGAAGGTCAAAATAGTGCACATGGCAGGATAAATGTCACGTAGGAAGCAGGATAGAGCTATCCTGCACCATTTTTACACTCTGGAAAACACGATCATACACATATATGAATGTGAGAAAACACTGTTACTATTGAGAATCCATCGTCCTTTCTGTCTAAAGTTTGGCAATGTGTTTGATTTTTACGGAGAAAAGTCCTCATGCATCGTATAATACATACTTCTCCTCTTGGAATGCTCTTTTATGTGTTTTTCAGGGGAAAAAACAGTTCGTTTTGGGGACTATGCTTGTCAAAGTCTTATAAACATTACCACCTTTTCCTATGTAACTATTACTTAATTGATCAATTCAACTTGACAACAAAAGAAGTGCATTATGAAGAAAGTATTTCACAAACTTGCGAGAAAAAGTAAAAAACTCACATTGTGTAGAATACACGTTTCTTTGTGTCAAACATCTTTGGAAATAAGAGTGTATATATTACGGAGAAAAATACCCTTGCATTGTATTATATACAGTGACTTTTCTCCTTGCAACCCACTGTTGTCATATTGAAGACTAATTTGACAAAGCATGCTTAAAACGCTTTGACATCAGGAGACCATTTTTCCATGTTTTTTTTTTCTTCCAGGATCAAAAATCTGTTTTGGCGACTAGCTTGCGAACACATTCTATTAGCTACTTTTTTCATCAAAGTATTTCTTCTTTATTAATTTGTTGGTTGGTTGGTTGGTTTTAACAGCACTTTTAACACATTATTGGCTATATCATGCAGAAGAAATGGGAACTAAGTGCCTTTCTCAAGGACACATTGAGGCAGCCGATCAGGTTGGCTTGGGCGTGAGTAGTAGACGGGGGGTACTGAGGCCAAAAGGGGCACTTGAGGCCAATACGGGAGTTTAACCATGGAGGGGGGCACTTGAGGCCTTTACAAGAGTTTAACATGGCGGGGGCACTTGAGGCCAATACGGGAGTTTAACATGGAGGGGGGCACTTGAGGCCTTTACGGGAGTTTTAACATTGTGGTACCGTAATGTAGTGACGAAGACAACGTCTTCTACCATCAAAACGGGGTGGATAGTGTTTTGATAGTAGTAGACGTTGTCTTCGTCACTACATTACGGGGGGAGGGGGGAATAGAATTAATCTTTCTTGATAAAAGGTGGTCCTGAATCGGTTTTAAAAAGCAATGTTATATTTCTTGTCGAATGACTGCAGTAGCATTTGTTGTATGCCTCCCAAATATTTAAGATTTGTTATGTTTTGCTGCACACGCCTTGCGGCTACAAACAATGTTACAACATTTCCCAAAACTTAAGACGGGAGAACAGTAAAAACACGTCTTGTTTTATCGACAGTGTGAAATGGACTGACTTAAAATACATTGTTACAGTTTTCATGAACGCATGTTTGGGCTCAAGAATGAGAGTGTAGAATAGGACGGGTTATAGAGTGCAGAATTGGATGGGTCATACTCGAGTCATTCTTACACCGTAAAGCTATGTGCTTGTTTGTTTTGTTTGTTTGTTTTTTTTTGTTTTTTTGGTTTCCTTCTGAAAACGGTAGATCTAGAATTTTTTCGTGACACATTGCAGTGCCAAAATAGGAACAAAGCTAAGATACCTGATATGCACAAGAACAACTAAACTCAAGATTTTATATAATCCAACGATTTACCTATGGAAGAAAAATCGTTGTACAATTTTAAGGGGTGCAAGTTTTTGAAAAAATTACAAAACTAACGTCACATTTCACATAATCATTGTGACTACTGCCAACATTTATGGAGAGGCATCTTAAAACGGGAACAGATACCATTATCATTTCAATCGAAATCATTGTATAAGAAACTTAGTGTGTGTGTTTGTGAAACAGAGAGAATTGACATTACGACGGAGAGAGAGAGAGAGAGAGAGAGAGAGAGAGAGAGAGAGAGAGAGAGAGAGAGAGAGAGAGAGAGAGAGAGAATATTTTATTCCTACTTTTAAAAATATCACGACACATACGTTTTTTTATGGTATATTTTCCTTAAGAAATTTCAAAATCACACATTCCATTTAAAAAATCACATCGATAGGAAAAAAATCCTCTTTTTTCGGTAAAATATCACAAGGTTGAATTGGAGACATAGTCTACTAAAATCCTTCTTTTGAAAACGTAGATGTAAAATTCTCACAAAATAATACACCCAAACGTTCTGTGATGTATTTTGACTTAAGGCTGATACACTTTCCATTGATCACAAATTATACGATGGGGTTGTGCACAGAACATTAGATTATAATGGTCTAGACTAAAAGTAACACTAAACTTCCGAAATTGTACCGGACGTTAGCGGAGACTGAAAATAATCCGGAAAAAAAAATGGAAAAAATTGGCTGACTAAAAATAGTACTAAAATTTCGTAACTCATTTAAAATTTTTTTGTTATTTTATATTTTTTTATATACAAACCCAAATAAACCCAAAACCCAAACCCAAACCTAATACACTATCCCAAATGCCTTGTGTGCTGCCTAAAAACCCCAAAAACCTGCTATCAGACGAAAGGGTATGACAAAGGGATGAAATCACGCCAACATACTATGCAACATATAAACCATCCATTTTTTTACTTTTTTAAATTTTTTTTATATATCAAACACAAAACTTACACACACTACACAACCATTTTTTTATTTTTTAAATTTTGTTTATATCAAAACAGACACCACAAATATACAATCCATTTTTTTTAAAAAAAATTTTATTTGATGGACTGCAAAAGTTGTTGTTGTTGTTGTTGTTGTTGTTGTTGTTGTTGTTGTCTTTGCTGCTGCTGCTGTTGGTGCTGTAGTCTATTTCTTTCCTCCCAATTTTAGATCGATAGAAAGAGAGGGAAAGTGGGTTTTTTTGGTTTGGTGGGTAAAAAACAAACCACACAACACCATTCAGATATATACATCAATAATAATAATTATATTTTATTCAATGTATATACATTATGTTACTCGTGGTAATAAAACAATTTCATATAAGTCCAATACAGTTCAATACACTTCCATATTTACCATTTCATTCTCTTATTGTTCTGACACTTCAGGAAGATTCTTGTCTACAATTCTCTCATAACTTTCTTCTGGACTCTCATTGATAAACTCCAACTTAATAAAATGTCCATTATCATCTCGAATCCACCGCTCTTTTTTACAAATCTTGTAAACTTTACTATGATCTAATCCAAAACACCTTGCCACATCACGAATGGAATCCATCCGACTATATAATCCTGAATTCAAGTCAGTTAATTTCACAGGTCTTACAAATCCTCCAATGACTTGACTCTTCTTCTCTGGCTCTTCCCATCTAGCTTGAAATCTTTTCTGGAACTTCTTCGAAAAGACCGACTTACAAATTCCAGTACAGCAATAGTAGACACTTGATGAAACACAATCAAAATATTCAGCAGCCTTTTCCATACTTTCAAATCTTCTTTCCTCTGTCTCACCAACAAACTGGCACAACACACTTCTATCACTTCCAAAATTAATTCTCCTTCTTTCTTTATCATTCTTCACATGTTTATGCAAACATGTTCGTTCACTAGCAGTCATCACTTGAAGATTTTCTATTCTATCATCATCAAGTACATCATTGAGATGTACCACTTCACTCTGTCTTGGTAGATCCACTCCATTCACCGCTTCAAAGACAAATCTCCCTCGATTTGTATGTTTCTTCCTCTTTCCTTCCTTACCAGTAACCTTAATCTTTATCAATCCAAATGAATTCAAATTTCCTTTGACTTTCCTTCCATACTTCATATGATAGACATTACCAAGTATGTCAGCAGCATAATTATCATACACCTTATGAACATACTTATTCAATTCAATTCCAGTATCTTGACTTTTATCTCGAGCGCAGTACTTTTCCATCTTCACAGTTTGAAAGTTCAATCACGACTAGTGATTCTGAGGGTAAGAAGGTCTATATATATATAGGTTCCCTGGGTGAAACTGAATCAGTTTCAAAGTAAACTTCAAGATGAAAAGATCACGCCGAAGCCATGAGAAACCAGAAGAAGAAGAAGAAGAAGAAGAAGAAACAAAGAGGCCACGACGACTAAGACATTCCGTACCGCCTGAAACACTGCTAGATGAATTACTAGCTCAAGTCCATGCTAGTGACTTCGAAGAGGAGATGAGTGAACCTGAAACCTTACCACCTTCTAATCCACCCAAAACAAAATCCACTACCAGAACCCCTGATCAAAAAACACTACCTACTACCTTGGCTCCTCCTGAAAATTACTATCGGATTCGAGAGACGGAAAAAATAACTTCTCGAAAATTTAAAACTACAGCTTACACTCACACGGTTCACTTTAAAGACTTCAAGTCCAAAGTACCTCCCGAGAAAGCGGCGGGGTTCATTAGCGATTTGTGGGATTCTGTCTTAATGAACTTGAAACGACAATGTGGAGCCAAAGAAGACGATCGATTGAGACTGGCCATCCATCATGACAATTTGAAGAGTCCTGTTTGGATCGAGTTCAGCACCCCGGCAGAATTAACGCCAGACAAAGTCATGTCCAAAATAGAACATGTGCAACAATCCAACGACAAGTTTACCATCACCGATGGAAAGGCCACACTTTACTTGACTCACGTTTCCCCTCCTTGAGGAAGTGGACGAAGTAGGAAACCGTTACTGGTGGACGATATTCGAAGTACCAAACGCAGTGTCGTCCAAATCGACAATACTCAAGACCAGATGTGCTTTGCTCGGGCTATTGTGGTGGGGCGAACATATGCCAACAAGAACGAGAGCAAAGAATGGAAAAGAGCCTGGAATAACATTCGACAGTCGGACAGAACCAAACAACGAAACAAAGCAGAACTCCTGTTGCAACAAGCAGGCATCCCTAACCAGCCAAGTGGTTAACTTTGAGGTTTTGAAAAATGCTTTGCTGTCTGGACAAGTGGAAGACTTTCGAGTGCACACGTTAGAACCTCACAAGATCGTACGGTTACCTAATCATCAAATTGTCACTCGTCCTTTACAAAAAGTGTACCAAATCGTGTACCAGAAGCGAGTGAGACTTCCAGACCACACCACTTTACATTACTGACACGCCGATCTGCAGTATAAAAAAGGACACCCCTTCCAAACCTAACCATTCATTGTGACTTTCAACGTTGACCGAGCAAGAAGAAGAAAAAAAAAGATTAATTTTGTCATCCTCCCACCAAAGATGAATAAGAATACTCATGCCACCCACCCACCGAGGGAGAAATCTAGTGGTGTGAACTCCAAGTACCATTACGACTTGGAGTGCGATGCAGTGCCATGCGACGAGACGGATTCCGTAAGCGTTGACAGCATCGATTCACACGATCAGACGGATGCCGTACGCTTGGACATCGTCGATGCAGCACGTGTACCTCACCCTCCATCTAGAGATGCAGGACGACCTTTCTTCTTTATTGGGAAGAATGCTAAACTTACCTGTGAATGTCATAAAGAATTGACGATACCTGTGGCTTTGCCTGGTTATTCCAAGTATGATAATCGACTCGAGACGTTCAAAGACAAGTGGCCTAAATTTCTGCTACAATCCACTACTGACAAAGCTTTAGCCAGATCTGGATTTATCTACTTGGGAGAAGGAGATAAAGTTCAATGTTTCAGTTGCGGTGTGAGACTTCACCAATGGGAGCCTACCGACTCAGCTTACATTGAACATGCCAGATGGTCTCGTCACTGTCAGTTCTTACCTTTAGTGGCCTCAGAAGAGTACGGGTACGATGAGCCAGATGCCAAGAAGAAGTAAAAAAACATGTCGGAGGATACTTTACAAGAATACATTTGTGGTTTACCTTTGGAGCTGCGAGAACGCATTTACCAGTATTTTGTCCCTAGTTTTAGAAGATCGCATTCGTGACTTGCCTTCGAAGTTGCGAGTACGCATTTACAAAGAGTTTGTCCAGATCCAAGTGAAACCCAAACTCAAAGTCATTCCTCGATTTGCACACTACCGTGACTTTCACCGTATCAGAAATCTGATTTTGAAGAAAAACTATCACGAGTATCGTGAAGAACACAAAAGAGAGTTACTTTACGTGTTCATTTTAATTGCATATTTTCTCACTAATTCACTTCTTCGTGTTCGTGTAAAGTTGTAAAATATGTTTTTTGTTGTGTTGGTTGGTTGTTTTAAAAAAAAAAAAAAAATAAACGTGTATGAAAATGTATAAAATGTCTTGGGTCTTTTGTCTTCTCCTCAAAAATCTTCTTACCTCAGACATGGCTACATCCTCCTCTTCTACCTCGTCTACCTCTTCTGTGGTTAAAGTGATTGACGAAAAGTTAGATCGTCAAAGTTGGAATGCTTTGTATCTGCGCCATCCATTTAACATGTTGATTGCTGGACCGAGTGGTTCAGGTAAAACCGAATTTGTCAAACGATTGATCGAACACAAAACTGATTTGTTTGATCGTCCACCTCAACGTATCGTGTGGTGTTACAAAGAGTGGCAACCGTCTTACACACTACTCCAAGAAAGTCAAGGAGAAACCATTTCGTTTGTGGATGGTATTCCTCACGAAGACGATGGAATTGTGTCTGACGTGAGTCAAACTCATTTAGTTATTTTTGATGACATGTTAGGAGAAGACGAAGAAGAAATTAAACTTTGGTTTACACGAAAAGGACACCATCATCGTAATGGCTAGTATTGTCTACATTACACAAAATTTATTTCAACAAAGTAAAGCCCATCGAACCATTAGTTTGAATGCTCATTACGTGGTCTTGTTTAAAAGCCCCAGAGACAAATCTCAAGTACAAGTGTTAGCCAAACAGTTAGGGGCTCCTTGGCTCAATTATGCGTACGACGATGCCACTCAAACCCCTCACGAGTATTTACTCATCGACTTAAAACCGACCACTCCTGACTATTTGAGATTTCGTGCCCAATTGTTTCACCCTTGGGGTGAAGAAGGAGGTCCTGTCATTTACACGTCCCCTTCAGCCCATTTTTAAAAAAAAAAACTATAAAAACAACCTACTACGTCATTTCTGTCTCACACTCTTTTTAGAGAAGATGACTTCCTTTCAATCTCATCCTTCGGCTAAACTGATTCTTTCCTTGTATGGCATCAGTCGTGAAAAAAATGCACAAGTCCGTGCTCATTTGTTAGAAGCGAGTCTTAAAGAAGTGTTACGATGGTTTACTTTGACGGCACGTCAATTACTACAAGGCATCATTCACATCCCTCATCAAACTCAACGTTTTTTTCAAAAACATAAAGGAGCATTGTCACAACTGGCTGATCCTAGAATCGATTCACGGACTAAAAAACAAATCATTTTAACTTCTGGTGGAAGTGGTTCTTTAGGAGGGGTTATGATTCGTTCCCTTTTGAAATGGGATCCTAATGATGCCAAAGCCAAAACAACTCCTAAAAAGAAGAAAAGTCCAAAGAAGAAAACCACCACCACCAAGAAAAAGAAGAAAGGCGGCCCTCAGAAAAAGAAAAGTCGTGCCCAGAAGAAGAAGAAAACCACACTTACCACCACCACCACCACTAACACCCGACGTAAAAGAGGTACTGCAGCCAGGACTCAAACGTACACCCGCAAAACACCACCACCCTTACCATCACCACCATCACAGTCCCCAATGATGACGAGGTCTCCTTTTGCGTCCACCTCTTCTTTGACTTCTTCTTCACCCTCTTTTACCATGATGTCTGTCAAACCAGACTTAAGATCCGTGTTTCCTAATTTGATGCAAAAATGGAAACCTATTTCTAAAGTCACCCCGTCGGGACCGTCGACTTCAGCAGATTTAGCCATGGCAGCAGCCACCAACAAAGTACCATCCCCTAAAACCAAAGTCCAAGAAAGAACTGGCATCTTACAAAGTTTAGTGGATTCATCCAAAGAAGAACTGAGACGATTTAATCCCTTGAAAACACCTCAACGTCAAGTGATGCCTGTCGTGAAGTTGGTACGTCGTGCAGACAATCAGTGGAGACGTATTCCAGTATAAAATAGAAGGGTACCCTGCCAGAGACTTCAGACTTACTCCTCACCTCTAAGATGGCTCCCAAACGTGCACACCACAACTACCTCCACCAAAAAAAGAAGAAAAGTAAAACCACCAAAAAGGACGACTTCCATCTCGTCTGGCCAAACATTGGGATGTCTTGTCTGTCTTGACCAAATCCAATCCTCCCATGCGAAAACAACTCATTCAAACAGCCCCTAAAGAAATCATCGATACCGTGTGTGAATGTTGTTTGAACGTGTTGAAAGGAACGGTACCTTTGTCCAAGATACAGAAACAAAAATTAGGGAAACATCGGAACGTTCTTCGTCAAATGGTAAAAAAGAAAATGCCTCTTCAACAAAAGAAAAAAATGTTGGTGAAACGAGGAGGATTTCTACCTATGTTGATAGGACCGTTGTTAAAAATAGCCGCTCCTTTGTTAGGAACGATTGCTGGACCACTTTTAGGAGGGGTCATGCGATAACCCCTCCCCAAAAAAAGAAGATAAAAAGGACCACCCTTCTCTGAAAAGACCACACCTTTTTGGTACCTTTGGATGAAATGGAAGGACGAAAACTGACTTTAGTACCTTACAAACGATGGATGGAATTTCATCGTTGGAACGAACAACGGATACCTCATTTACCACCCAATCCTAATCTTAACGAAATGTCTCAGTTACAACAAGAAATACAATCCCTGATGGAACGAAACAATGTGTCCGAAACAGAAAAATCCCAACAGTACGGTCAACTTTTACAACGTCTACAACTCTTTCGTCAAAAAGCGGTCGACGAAACAGCTTCACCCACTCTGAGAGATTTTAAGGCTCTCATGAAAAGCGAACCTAAAGTCACCACTAAAACAGACACCGGTACAGGGATGACCGTCAAAGAAGAAGAAGAAGAAGAAGAAGAGTTTTTACTAACTCCACCTCTTAAAAAATTAAAAAAGTTAGCCACACCGGATTGGATAAAAAAGAAGATGCCTACCCCTTTACCCTCAGAAAAGAAAAAGGAAGAAGTGAAGAAAGAAATCAAAACAGAACCGATGACCCCTGTTCAAACTCCCTTTACCCCAGTAGCACGTCGGACACGTAAACAACAATCCAAAAAGATACCTCACGAAGAAAAGAGTATTGGAACTTGGTTAACTTATTCTTGAGGAAATCATCATCATCATGGAGAAACTGTTAGCCACCATTTATTACAATCCTGGCCATGCTGCTGGTTACGGAGGAGTTCAAAAATTATATCGAGCTGCTAAAAGTCAATTGAAAAGTGTACGTTTGCCCGAAGTACGACGATGGTTACAAGAACAATCGACGTACACGTTACACAAACCCATTCGACGTAAATTTTCTAGAAGTACCACTCAAGTGGAAGGGATCGATCATCAATGGCAAGCCGATTTAGCTGACGTCTCTCATTTAGCCACTTACAATCGTGGTCACAAATATTTGTTTTGTGTCATCGACGTGTTTTCCAAATTTGCTTGGGTCGTACCTTTGACTTCTAAAAGCAGTACCGAATTGGTACGAGCCTTAAAATTGGTCTTGAAACAAAGTGGACGCCAACCTTTACGATGGCAAACTGACAAAGGCACCAAATTTCTAAACCAAGCTTTTCAAAAAGAATTGAAACAAAGACACATTCATTTTTTTACTACCGAAAATCCTGAAACCAAAGCCAGTATCGTGGAACGTTTTCAAAGAACTTTGAAAGAACGTATGTGGAAATATTTTACACATCAACATACTCTCAAGTACATCGACGTGTTACCTCGTTTGGTCAAAGCGTACAATCAATCGTAGCATCGGATGTGCCCCCGAAGAGGTCAGCCCTGAAAACGAAGTGACCGTGTTTGATAAATTATTTGGTTCACCCCAGAAGAAAAAAAAAAGTAGAAGAAAAACCTTGTTGGAGTTAAAGACGGGAGATTGGGTTCGCATCGGAAAAACCAAACGTACTTTTGACAAAGGTTATTTACCTAACTGGACCACCGAATTGTTTCGTGTCACTACTCCCGTCCGTGGACGTGATCCTCCCGTCTATAAATTGGAAGACATGCACGGTGAAGTTCTCAAAGGAACATTTTACTTGCCTGAGTTACAACGAGTGACTAAAAAAGAAGACACCTTGTACGACATCGAAAGCATTCTCGAACAAAGAACACGCAAAGTAGGTAAACGTCGAGTAGAAGAAGTCAAAGTACGTTGGAAAGGATATCCTCCTAGTTTTGATTCTTGAATTGCGGCTTCTCAAGTCGTCGACTATAAAAAGAAAAAGAAGTAAACTAAGAACATGCTATTCAAGACAGTAGCCACCCAGACGACTTCAACGACTCCTTCACAGAGTTCTTCTCTTCAAGAATTACAAAAACAACCACTTTGGGTGTGGTGTGGAGAACGTGTGCCTAAAAATCAAATCGTCTTTTTCTGCCAAATTTTTGTAGTGTATTGTGTCATCGGAGCTGCCATTGCCAATTTGAGTTTATAACAAGGAGACAAACAATTGTGGACCATTTTACTGAGCAGTTGCATCGGTTATCTTTTACCCAGTCCCTCTTTGAAATTTACTACGAAAGACAACAGCAGCCATAGCAACAACCACGCTAGTTCGACCAACGCCAGTTTACCTTCTTCTTCGTCCAGTCATCGCCACAATACCAATCCTCTTTTGGAACCTTTTGAACATCATTCTTCTGTTCACTTGAGTGACTCCTCGGACACCAGAACCACTTTGGAACTATGAATGACCAATTTTATTTAACGTTACCTAGTGACAGTTCCATGGATGTGTTTCCCAACAACAAATTATGTTGTTTCACGGCCAAATTACCTCAGGCCTTCCAATTGGATCACGACGCTCATTGGGAAGTGGCTTTGGTAGAAATCATTCATCCTACGCAAATCAAGAATGTGTCTGGAAATCAAACCATTTTTGACGTAGCAATCTATAACGAAAAAGTGCAAAAAGAGTTGGACGCTCATGATCCTGAAATTGGGAAAAAAATGAGTTCAAAAACTGACAATACTCCCTACTCGACCTATCGCATGAGAATTCCTGAAGGGTATTATTTTAGTGGTCAACATTTGGTGGAGACGATTGCGGCCGTCTTCGAAGCCCAATTTGGCAAAGCCTTGGAAAAAAACCAAAAATGGGTAGAGATCAAATACCATTCTGTGGCACGCCGTTTCCTCTTGCAATTTTTGAAAGGGCATGAGCGAAAGCCATTCGACGAGAAAGAAGACAAACACTTACCCGCGCACGAAAGAAAATTCATGACCATCGGTTTTTCTGTTGGGTTGTTTGATATTTTGGGTGGAAATAAAAAGTATCATGGTGAACGAACAATCCACACCAACACAGATTTCGGAGAGGCTTTTCGCACCCCATCGAATTGAACGTTGGACTGAATTTAATGTTTGTGTACTCCGATGTGGTGGAGTACAACGTGGTGGGTCACACAGCTGCTCCCTTACTGAGAGTCATTCCTTTCAAAGTGGATACTGCTGCTGGTGCGTACGAAGAAGGTGGAAACACGTTTCACGTTCACCGTGAATTTGTACATCTTCATTATCTTCCAGTCAGTAAATCGTATTTTGACAGTGTCCACATTAGTATAAAAGGAGATTTGGGACAAGATGTGCCATTCATTGACAAAGGAAAAGTCACGGTGAAACTACATTTTCGAAAAAAACAAGTTCTCTAACGAATTGTAACTAACCCAAACAAAAAAATGTATCCAGTGTACCAAGGAGTGGCTCGACAACGAGGACATGGTTTAGGAGATATGTTAAAATCGGCTTTTCGGACGGTAGCTCCTATTTTGAAACCGATGGTGACTCAAGGGTTTCATGCCTTAAAAGATGCTGCTTTGACACAAGGAAAAGAATTTTTGCAAAATGTCCTCATCGACAAACAAAATCCAAAAGAAGCCTTTATGAGAGCAGGCAAAAATGTGTTGATGACCACTGGTAAAGATCTTTTAGGCCTCCAAGAAAATCCTATAAATACGCTTCACGCTTCAGACCCTGGCATTACTTCACAGCAGCAAGGACAAGGTAGAAAGAGACGACGACAACGTCTAAATCCCTTCAAAGTTCATAAAAGAACAGACGGCAGTTCCAAAAAGAATAAGAAGAGAAGAAGAACTGGTAGAGAATTAGACGTGTTTGATTATTAACTGTGAAAAAAAAATGATGCACCGAGATTCTTGCGAATGTACCAAGTCAGAACTGGATATGTTTTCTATGCCTCCCACCATGATGACGATGCAAGAATCCCAATGGGTGGAATTTCATCCTGTATCGTCTTTGACGGAATCAGCTCCTATCGAATTTGAAATCAAAGGACAAACCGAAGATTACATCGATCTGAATAACAGTTACTTGTACCTGAAACTTCAAGTACAAAAAAATGACAACACCCTTCCTGGGGAAGCTGCCCGAGTGGCACCCGTCAATAATTTCATGCATTCCTTGTTCAGTGGAGTAGATTTGTACTTGAATAACAAACTGGTCAGCAGCAGTTTGGATACTTACCCTTACCGTACTTATTTGGAAAATCTCTTGACGTACGGAAAAGAAGCCAAGAACACTCATCTGGATGCTTCGGTGGTCTGGAAACCTGACACCTCGGAAAAGTTCAACGACACAGAGCTGTCAGTACCGGCGAAGACTTCTGCTAATGATGGTGATCCTATAATTCCAGCAGTCCCTCACAATGTGGGATTTAACGACCGTCGAAAGAAAATCAGACGAAGTTTAGAACTGATGGATCGTTTGCATTTGGACATGTGGTTGCAAGACAAGTATTTGTTGAACGGAGTAGATGTACGCCTGAGACTGAATCGCAGTAGTGCCGCTTTCCATTTGATGGCTCATGCTAACGAGTGGAAAACCAGAATCCAAGAAGCCAAACTTTACGTGCGACGTGTAGAAGTCTTACCAAAAGTAGCCAATGACATCAGTCAATCCTTGAGCAGAACCACTGCTAAGTATCCTGTGCGACGAGTGGAAGTGAAAACCTTTACCATAGCCGCTGGACTCCGATCCAAAGTCGAAGATCACATCTTCCAAGGACAGCTCCCCAAACGTTTGCTGATTGGCATCGTCAGTAATGCAGCCCTCAACGGAGTCCACGATCAGAATCCGTTCGAGTTTAAACACTACAACGTCTCAAAGATAGAAGTCAGTCGAGATGGCAAGACCTTGTGTGCCAGACCTTTTGAACCTAACTTTAGCGACGGCCATAAAAATTACTTGCGATCTTACTTGAGCCTGTTTGAAGCCACGGGACAGTTAGGGCGCGACACCAGCCACGGCATTTCGTACGACGATTATGCAGGAGGGTATGCTTTGTGGGGTTTTGATTTCACTCCGGACCAAGGCAGCGATGAAGGACATTTCCACCCTATAAAATCAGGCCCACTTCGTGTGGAACTTCAGTTTGCAGATCCTCTACCCGACACAGTGAACGTCGTCCTGTATGCGGAATTTGATAATACTCTAGAGATCAACAGTTTGAGAGAAGTGATTCTAGACTATTAGAAGAAGAAAAAAAAGATGCAACACGTAGAAGAAGAACCTATGGAAATAGATGAGGAATTTTGTGAGAAGTCACAAACTACCACAAATGATGATGATGACGAAGTCATTCATTCAGAACCTAAAACCGAGTTTACTGGATTTATTTCTCGATGGTCAGAACACGAAAAACAGTTAGTGTCCTGTTATGCTCAGGAATTGAGTAAAATAATTAACAGTCTAGTCCAAGAACAATGTTATGGATGTCAAATGGATCATCCTAGTCAGATACAACACGACCAATGTATGATGTTGACAGGTGAAGAACAATTGGACAACTATTTGGAAACGGCTTGGTCCCAGAACTCGGACGAAAAAGTGTTGAGACAATGGTATAAAGACTTGGTGAATTCTTCTTTTCCTCCTCCACTTACTCTTCTGGAGATCAGACGCATCGAAGGGCTCATTCAACAGAGTGCAGAACCTATCCGACGTGAATATTCGTGGAATTACAAGACAGATCAATTCAAGTTTAAAGTCAGGTGTGCATTGGTGACCCATTATTTCCATTGAAGAAAAAAAAAAGAAGAAAAAAAATGAATACTAGAGAACTTCATTACTTATTGAATCGCAGTTCCTATACTTCTTCTTGGAATCCTGTGGTATGTGCTAAAGATGAACTACCTCATCGTAAACCAAAAAACGTTCATGCTTATGTCATCAATACTGACGACAGTCATCTACCAGGAACCCATTTGATTGCCGTGTACTTTCCCAACGATCACAATGGTGGTGGTGTGGAATATTTTGATTCTTATGGATTACCTCCTTTGGAAAAAGACATCATCGAGTTTATAAAAAGAAATGCCGTCTCGACTCGATTCAATAATGTGAGACTACAAGGATCAGATTCTATGGTGTGTGGACAATATTGTGTTCATTATCTTCATCAACGCAGTCTTGGATATTCCTTAGAACATTTACAGACTTATTTTGATAGTGACTATGTTCGAAATGATGCTAAAGTATAACAATGGTTTTGTCAACGTTATGGTTATCTCTTGTCTTTAGCTCACAATCGTAGTGTACATCAAAATAATGTAGATGTAGAAAGTTTCACATTTACTTTACCTTCCCAACGTTGTCAACCTTGTAAATATGTTCCTGTTTGAAAATTTATGGTTGAATGGTTAGTATTTTTATGTTAGAATAGTTATTGTTGAATAAACAATTTTGTTGATTGTTGAAAAAAAATATGGTGTTGTGTGGTTTTTTATTGAATTTGAAATAATAATGATTATGTTCTATCTCTCTCTTTCTATCGATCTGAAGTCACCCCCTCTATCTATGATCTCACTGTCGATCTGAACCCTATTTTTAGGTCAGCGCAATGGATGGTGTGGTGTATGTATTGGATAAAAAAAAAAAATTAAAATAAGAAATGGGTGTGTGGAGTATGTTTGTATAGAGTGTGTTTGTGTTTTGTTTTTTTAAACAAAAAATAAAAAATAAAAAAAGGATTTGTAAAAAAAGGAAGTGGATTAGAGATGATAATGGACATTTTATTAAGTTGGAGTTTATCAATGAGAGTCCAGAAGAAAGTTATGAGAGAATTGTAGACAAGAATCTTCCTGAAGTGTCAGAACAATAAGAGAATGAAATGGTAAATATGGAAGTGTATTGAACTATATTGTACTTATATGAAATTGTTTTATTACCACGAGTAACATAATGTATATACATTGAATAAAATATAATTATTATTATTTATGTATATATCTGAATGGTGTTGTGTGGTTTGTTTTTTACCCACCAAACCAAAAAAACCCACTTTCCCTCTCTTTCTATCGATCTAAAATTGGGAGGAAAGAAATAGACTACAGCGCCAACAGCAGCAGCAGCAAAGACAACAACAACAACAACAACAACTTTTGCAGTCCATCAAATAAAAAATTTTTTTAAAAAAATGGATTGTATATTTGTGGTGTCTGTTTTGATATAAACAAAATTTAAAAAATAAAAAAATGGTTGTGTAGTGTGTGTAAGTTTTGTGTTTGATATATAAAAAAAATTTAAAAAAGTAAAAAAATGGATAGTATATTTGTGGTGAGTGTTTTGATATAAACAAAATTTAAAAAATAAAAAAATGGTTGTGTAGTGTGTGTAAGTTTTGTGTTTGATATATAAAAAAATTTTTAAAAAGTAAAAAAATGGATGGTTTATATGTTGCATAGTATGTTGGCGTGATTTCATCCCTTTGTCATACCCTTTCGTCTGATAGCAGGTTTTTGGGGTTTTTAGGCAGCACACAAGGCATTTGGGATAGTGTATTAGGTTTGGGTTTGGGTTTTGGGTTTATTTGGGTTTGTATATAAAAAAATATAAAATAACAAAAATATTTTAAATGAGTTACGAAATTTTAGTACTATTTTTTAGTCAGCCAATTTTTTCCATTTTTTTTTTCCGGATTATTTTCAGTCTCCGCTAACGTCCGGTACAATTTCGGAAGTTTAGTGTTACTTTTAGTCTAGACCATTATAATCTAATGTTCTGTGCACAACCCCATCGTATAATTTGTGATCAATGGAAAGTGTATCAGCCTTAAGTCAAAATACATCACAGAACGTTTGGGTGTATTATTTTGTGAGAATTTTACATCTACGTTTTCAAAAGAAGGATTTTAGTAGACTATGTCTCCAATTCAACCTTGTGATATTTTACCGAAAAAAGAGGATTTTTTTCCTATCGATGTGATTTTTTAAATGGAATGTGTGATTTTGAAATTTCTTAAGGAAAATATACCATAAAAAAACGTATGTGTCGTGATATTTTTAAAAGTAGGAATAAAATATTCTCTCTCTCTCTCTCTCTCTCTCTCTCTCTCTCTCTCTCTCTCTCTCTCTCTCTCTCTCCGTCGTAATGTCAATTCTCTCTGTTTCACAAACACACACACTAAGTTTCTTATACAATGATTTCGATTGAAATGATAATGGTATCTGTTCCCGTTTTAAGATGCCTCTCCATAAATGTTGGCAGTAGTCACAATGATTATGTGAAATGTGACGTTAGTTTTGTAATTTTTTCAAAAACTTGCACCCCTTAAAATTGTACAACGATTTTTCTTCCATAGGTAAATCGTTGGATTATATAAAATCTTGAGTTTAGTTGTTCTTGTGCATGTCAGGTATCTTAGCTTTGTTCCTATTTTGGCACTGCAATGTGTCACGAAAAAATTCTAGATCTACCGTTTTCAGAAGGAAACCAAAAAAACAAAAAAAAAACAAACAAACAAAACAAACAAGCACATAGCTTTACGGTGTAAGAATGACTCGAGTATGACCCATCCAATTCTGCACTCTATAACCCGTCCTATTCTACACTCTCATTCTTGAGCCCAAACATGCGTTCATGAAAACTGTAACAATGTATTTTAAGTCAGTCCATTTCAGACTGTCGATAAAACAAGACGTGTTTTTACTGTTCTCCCGTCTTAGGTTTTGGGAAATGTTGTAACATTGTTTGTAGCTGCAAGGCGTGTGCAGGAAAACATAACATATCTTAAATATTTGGGAGGCATACAACAAATGCTACTGCAGTCATTCGACAAGAAATATAACATTGCTTTTTAAAACCGATTCAGGACCACCTTTTATCAAGAAAGATTAATTCTATTCCCCCCTCCCCCCGTAATGTAGTGACGAAGACAACGTCTACTACTATCAAAACACTCCCCACCCCGTTTTGATGGTAGAAGACGTTGTCTTCGTCACTACATTACGGTACCACAATGTTAAAACTCCCGTAAAGGCCTCAAGTGCCCCCTCCATGTTAAACTCCCGTATTGGCCTCAAGTGCCCCCGCCATGTTAAACTCCCGTAAAGGCCTCAAGTGCCCCCCTCCATCTTAAACTCCCGTATTGGCCTCAAGTGCCCCCTTTTGGCCTCAGTACCCCCCGTCTACTACTGGCGTGTATTGAGCCTGCGAATCTTGGATTATAAGTTCGACGCTATACCAACTGAACTACCGCGGCTCCCTCTTCTTGATTGAATTCGACGTGGAAAACAAAACAACGTGTATAACGAAGATAATATCTCACAAGCATATCATTATTAGAAATCCACCTTCCTTTTTGGCTAACAGCTTTGGCAATGTATTTGTTTAATGAAGACAAATCCGCAGTGATACATACCTTTCCTCTTCTTTGAACCCGCTTTCTTTTAATGGATATAATGATGACTAATTTTATAAAAAACAAAACAAAACAAAACAAAACAAAACAAAACAAAAAAACAAACAAAAAAACCAACTGTGATATGGGGAACTTACTTCCCTTGCGCTTTTCCACGATCAAAAAAACTGTTTTGGAGACTTTCTTGTCAAAGTTTACGAAACATTACTACGTGTACTTTTCTCCAATCAAACTATCTCTTCGTCGGTCACATCGACCTTACAAAACGTGTATTACATGGAAACTATCTCACACACTCTTCATTAAAACACTGCAATTATGGGGAATCCAGCTTTCTGTTTGTCTGACGGTTTTGGAAGTATGATTGCTTTACGGATACAAATCCAATGCACTGTGTACTAGATAGTAACTTCTCCTCCAGGAACCAACGGTTCTTTTTCATATTTAAGACTACTTTGACAAAGCATGAACAAAACCCACAAAAACACAAAGTTTTCTAAAAATTACTACAACATGTGGTTCTTTGTCGATCAAACTATTTCTTCATTAGTGACTTCAAACTGATAGAAACGTGTATTACAAGGAAACTATCTCAGAAAAACTTGAGGTGAAGAGTTAAGCACTATTATAATGGAGAATCCACCTTTTGTTTTGTCTAAGAGCATTGCAAATATGACTCTTTTACGGAGAAAGATTCACATGCCTTGTATGATAGTGATTTCCTTACTAGGAACCAACTTTTCTTTTTTGATATTCAACACTAATTTGAAAAAGAATACTAATAAAACCACTGCAATATAGGGAAACCACTTTCCCGTGTGTTTTTCAGGGATGAAAGGCTGTTTTTGTGAGTAGGTGTCCATATCCTTCTATTCATCATTACATTTTTTTCCTCTAGAAACTATTTTTTCTTCGGTCAATTCAACCTGACAAAATATATATTACAAGGAAAATATCTCCCAAACTTGAAGGGAAAAGTAAAACACTGTCACTGTGGAGAATCCATCTTCTCATTTGTCCAGCATCTTTGGAAATAAGATTATTTGTGTTACGGAGAAAAATATGTATTATAGAGAAAAATCCCCTGTCCAACGTATTATAGAAGTGATTTTTCTTATATGAACCCACTTTTTCTTTTTGCCTTATCTAAGACAAATTTGTCAAAACATACAAAACACTAAAATAATTTTTAAAAATTAATAAACGCCTTTGGTCTGGGTAACCCAATTAATATGTATGGATGTCGCTCATAATGAAACTTTTCTGAGATCTTGATGATATTTGCCTATGTCGGAAGTTTTACCAAAATATGATTGTAAATAAAGACTCTAGGCTGGTAACAAGCAATTGTTGACAAACACTGGAGGCATGACTATAACCTTGTGAGCTAAAAGTAATGTTCATAATTATTTTATAGAACAGACCTTCCTTTCGGATCGCTTCGAGTGGAAACATGTCATGGCTTTCTACAGGATGACTAATGTAAATACCAAAAAATGCAATGAAAGAACCACTAAAGCTTAAAGCTTAGATTAGCGACATATAATCTTCTTCACTTGAGAACATGATTCTCTTTTCTTAAAAAAACCCCAAACTTCAAATAGATATAAGTGCAATGAAAAAATGTAATTCTGAATTTAATCATGAGCAATATACAAATAGTACAGTATCTTGTGACAAAGTTCAAATTTATTCTTTTTCAATATCAGTAATAATTTTCACTATTACATTAATCACTGTACCATCTAATTTTTTTTAAACCCTTCAAAAATGAATGTAGAAGACAAATTTAGTAATTTAAGAGTTGACTACTGAATAAGAACAAAAAGTCCATTAAATTAAATCCTATTCTTGTTAAAATGTTTACAATTATTTTAAAAATATGTAAAAAAGGTCTTCTCGGGTAACAAATAAGGCTGCTGCCCAGTTGACGAATCTAAAGAAGTCAAATCCGAAATCAATGTATTTTTCTGCAAATGAAAGTGACATGATTACCATTTAAATGTGAAATATAGACAAAAGACAAAAAAATCACCAGTATCTCCTGCCCTCTGCAGTTTTTATACATATCAAGCTGGAAACAACAATTTCAGATTGGTACCATTTGTACAAAATGACTTTTAGGTAAGGATGCTTCATGTTAATTATAGTCAAAATTGTCTAGTGTTGTTAGGGAAGTCATTCAATGAGTTATTTTTCCTACTTTAGGTAACAGGGACAATATAGGTAAGTTGATCGGCAGGATTTGTGCAAACTGTTATGTATGATGTTTATATAATATTATAAATACTTCAGGAAATTATAAATGTTTCTTGACTTTAATATTTGCTCAAACCTTAATGTTAGGTATAAGCCTTACATATTTAGCTATTGTCCTTGAATTAGGTTGTTTACTTAGTATTTGAGTTCAAGGACGGTCCTGGCAAACAAGTTGTTTATTTAATTTGAGGTCAGGGTTGATTTTGTTTACAGCTAAAACTAGAATTTCCTTTAGAATTATGTGTTAAAAGTCATTACATCATATAATTTTCTAGAACATTCTGTCATGTGACCTATCTTTATATATACCTTGTTTAGTGGACAGTTTTTAGTTTCGACCTTACCATTAGTCTATAAAGAGTCATTACAGTTGTGAAAAATCATGTGAAATTCAGAGAGAGGAATTATTTAAAATATTCATTGGATTTTAAAAGTGCTCATAGACTTTTGGAATTTGGATTTTGAATTGATGATTTTGGGATTTATGGGAACTTATTCAAAGATATTCTGGAGTACTTCATTTTGGTATATCAGCACATTAAAGACTACTGGCACATCAGGACATTCCAGACTATTGTCACATCAGCACATTCAAGGATACAGTAGTTCACTCGGAATGTTCTATATATAGGACTTGTAATTAGGACGCTTAGGATTATTGGATTATTTGGATTTTAATTCACGTTAAAAATAATTTTGAGCAATGGTGGTCATGAAGGATGGTAGATCAGTATAATCTGTATAAATTTAAAAGGCGTTAACGGAAAACAGCTCCTTATTAATCGATATCGGTCAAGAAAGTTTTGTAATTAACTCATGAGAGTTTTGTTTTTGTTGTTGCTTTTAATATATATCTGAAAACACAATCTTGCACAAACTTGATAGTCCTTCGAGGCATCATGGAATGAACTACTTTGTGTTTTATTTTTTTTTATTTATTCATTTTTGTTAAATATAAACTAAGAAAATATTAAAAACAGAATATATATATTTGTATGGTACTATCCATATCCTAACAAAAAGGGGAGAAGTAATGTGTCTCTTATTTGCCCTCTGTAGCACATTTTTATTTACATCATTAAATGAAATATTTCATTTACAGTTTTTAATTTTAATCTGTTCATTTATTTCAGAGCAAGCGACACCACCGTCAACAGAAACATGACACCAGTGCTTCAGAAAGGTAACTATGGAGTTATTACTGTATTATTTTTTTAAATACAGTGGGATCTGTGTACTCAGGCCCATCAGCATCAGGATCTGTGTCCAGTTAGTTCTGAAGTACCTAGTGCGTTTAAACCAAATTTGGTATAGAGCTTCATATTACAAAATTCTAAGTACTTTAGTTTTCAGAAAGTTTCAGAGTCATGGCCCCTGTTTGATTTTGAAATTTGCTCCTGCAGCATGAGTCAAGGTTTCATCAATTTATTCCATATTGGCGGGAGCATCTTTGTCATCTGGACGCATTTCTGGTTAGTAGCTGATCTCTTTTGTTAATTTAGAACTAAGATCTTGATAATTTCATGAGGAAGGATTAAAAACAGAAAAGGTTAAATTTAGGATAAAACACAGCAATCAGACTGGTGAATGGCAGTCCGTACTGTTTGTCAAATGATAATGATGGAGATAATCTGAATGAAAACCTGCTGAGCCAGTAGATAGTCAACACAGCAACACAACGTAAGGCAGATGCCATGCTAATAAGTGGGCATGGTTACCGCTGCTCTGGTGATATTGCCTATCATTGATTTGTGAACTTGGGCCTAAAATGTAGGTATATTAATATGCAATATATTACAACTGTAGGTACTAATTATTCTATGTAATATATCATTGTCTGTATATATATATATATATATATATATATATATATATATATATATATATATATATATATATATACTTGTTTTTCTCGCAGATGAAGGATGGAGATACAGGATAGAATATCTAAGTGAAGCTGAGGATACTGAGGAAGGTATAACTCTATAGACAATAAATAATACAGGAAAAGTTTCATACATTTACATAAGATCTATTTTTACAAAATAGTTCTGATTACCCAATGTAATCTATATGTTGATAGTGTGCTGATGTTACCTTGCAAAAGACACTGGAATGCTTCTGTGATTCTTTCATAGTAAGAGTTGCCGTGTTGTTTTGTTAGCCGAGGTTCTAATCTCCTTCTTACAAACAATTTTAAACATTTTGTTGATTTTAAGTTTCCATACAATATGGCTTGTTGAAGTACACCGTTTGTCCTTATTTACGGGAGATATATTGTTAGAATAGTGTTATCATCCTTGTTAACATGGAATCTAATGTCAATATGTCATAGAACAATGTTTTATAACCTTAATGGTCAGTTTATTTGCCATGCAGATGAATTATTGAACACAGCTGTAGTTACCTGAATACTGATGTATTGTGATAACGTGAAATTGAATATAGCTTTTCACACGTATATTGTGTATTATAAATATGTCAGTTGAAAGAAGAAGCATTCACTTCATTTGGAGATGACATTTTGATTTTAATCCATTTTATCAGCTCACCTCGCCATAAGGCCATGTGAGCTTATAGCATGGCCCTGCGTCCATCGCCTGTTTTGCTTCCTGTGTCCATGAACAATCGCATGTTACCACTGGAGGCCATATTCATAAGACAATTATGACCTCATTTGGAACATACACTTTTCAATCGGTGGACACTGGAAAAAAACATCGAACTATCACACAAACGCAAGGTAGTGGTTACGAATGTTGGAAGATGGCCCATTTACCCTACATCGAATTCTCCGAATCCCAAACAAAAACTAGAAAATGGGTAAACCCGCCGGACGTTTGCCAAGTTAAACCAAAAATGTGTGAGAACAAAGAAAGTTAATCACGCTGTCCAGTACAAACGTAATGAGTTTATGCAGAGAAATGACCGACAGCCTATTGTAATGCAGACAGTCTCCTTTACATTGCTGTTACCACGCGCTATAGATCTTGCACCCACCCCTACCTATAAGAGTAAATAAACTCACCTCTTTTATGAAGAGAATGTCGACAAATACTGGTATCTAAACTAGCAAAAAGTTATCTAATCACAGTATTCTTCCAAATCAAATAAGGCAAATAATCTGACACAAAGCCATTCAGTATGGGAATCAGTAGAACCACCACATGAATGCAAACCGGCAGCGGAATAACACTTCTAGATTTAGTGCTCTTTCTGTATCACTGGTCTACAGACAAAATGCTTCAGCAATAAATGTTGTCAAACTTTACTAATTCTGGGTCACTGAGAACGAAAATGATGCTTAAAATTGTTGATTGGCTCTAGTTTTAAAGATATTATACTGGGTCAGTATATACGACCCTTGACTTGGGAATGGCTGAGGATAAGTGAGTTATAAAGGGAAGGGATCTTAATTTAAACCAGAAATGACTAAAATACATCTTTGATTGGGTCTATGAATAAATCTATGACTGGGTTTGGAGAGTACTTGCTTTTTAGGCAAAACAATGAATAATGCAATCTGAAGCTGGTATTGCATCATACATGATATGAATTGCATCATGTTATTCCTAGAAGTCATGGATGATGCAATCATAACTAAGCTTACATCACTCTGCTGAAGAAATTTCCCTATATCAGCTCTACAAATCATACAATGTCGTGCTCTCTTATTTGTCAGTGTTTGATTTTGCAAAAGGACAAATTTCTGTTTAGCCAAAGTGAGCAGTGATGCTTCGTACTTGTGTGAACAACGCAGATAACTTCTGCTATGTTTGTGGTGAAGTGACTTTTGCATCACAAAAGCGCAGTATAACCACTATGGTTAAGAAAGCCTATCACCTTTATTTTGGCTGCAAACTTGGAGATCAGGACAAGAGATGGGCCCCACACATATCCTGCAACAACTTGTGCAACAAATCTTCGCCAGTGGTTGAACAGGAAAAGGAAATCTATGCCTTTTGCAGTGCCAATGATTTGGAGTGAGCCAAATGATCATATCAGCAATTCTTACTTCTGCATGGTGCCTCCAGTTGGGAAAGGTGTATCAAAGAAAAAAAAGTGGACTGTGCATTATCCAAACATTCCGTCTGCTATACGCCCAGTACCCTACGGAGAAGGACTGTCGGTTCCTGATGCACCAGAATCATTCTCACTTGAGTCAGACGAGGAAGACAAAGAGGATGAAACTTCTATTCCTGAACCATCAATGTCACATGACCCATATTTTCTCCCATCCTCCTCCTCTGAACCGCACCTTATAACACAAGGTGAACTGAATGACCTTGTCAGGGATTTGGAACTACCCAAGAGTAAGGCAGGGCTGTTAGGCTCCAGACTACAACAGTGGAATCTCCTGGCAGGTGATGTTAGAGTTTCCATGTTCCGTGACCGTCAAAAGGATCTTGTCCCATTCTTCTTCATGGAAGGTGATCTTGTAGCCTGCAACAATATCGATGGTGTGATGGCTGCCCTCGACATCGTTCATGATCCAGATGAGTGGAGATTGTTCATTGATTCATCGAACACGAGTCTTAAAGCTGTTTTGCTGCATAATAACAGTGTTTTGCCATCAATTCCAGTTGGTCATGCAGTCCATATGAAGGAAACCTATGAAAACATGAAACAACTTTTGAGGTGCATAAACTATGACCAACATCAGTGGCAGCTTTGTGGCGATTTTAAGGTTCTTGCTCTCTTGCTTGGTCTGTAGACTGGATACACAAAGTACTGCTGTTTTCTCTGAGAATGGGATAGTCGTGCGATAGATTCCCACTACATCAAAAAAGATTGGCCACTCCGACAGTCATTGGAGCCTGGGATGAAATGTGTTCAGCATCCACCACTTGTTGAATCAAGGAAGATTTTGTTACCACCCTTGCACATCAAGCTGGATCTGATGAAGAACTTTGTCAAGGCCATAGACAAAACACAAGCAGCTTTCAAGTGCCTCCGTGGAAAATTTTCAAGGTTAAGTGAAGCTAAGATAAAGGAAGGTGTCTTTGTTGGTCCTCAGATTCGTGAACTTCGAGATGATGCATTTCACCGTGCACTGCGTAGCAAGTAAAAGACGGCATGGAAAGCCTTCGAGTTAGTGGCAACAAATTTTCTCGGAAACAACAAGGCAGACAACTACAGGGAGTTGGTGGAAAACCTCCTCAAGGCATACAAAGCCTTGGTTGCAACATGTTACTAAAGATACATTGTTTGCACTCTCATCTAGATTTTTTCCATCGAACTGCGGAGCAGTGAGCAACGAGCACGGCCAGCGATTTCACCAGGACATTGCAACAATGGAGAAATGCTATCAGGGCAAATGGAGCCCATCAATGCTTGCAGACTATTGCTGGACAGTGACAAGAGATGCTCCATTTAATGAATACAAGAGACAAGCCAAGAAGCGCCGAGTAGACACTGAATAAGGACTAAACTATGTACTTATATATATACATAATAGTTTTTTGACTTTTGTTTCAATATATTTTTTATTTATATAACCCTTTTTTTTTTTTTTTAAGTGTTACATAAACAGGACAGGTGAAATATTATCATGTTAAGCAACCATAAACACATGAAAAGACCTAGGTTTACAATTTATGATTAAAACTCTACTATGTACACAATATACATAGACGTAAAATGTAAAAACTTAAATATCTTGGAAACAGTAGCCAATCAGTTGTTTTAATTGTCATATATGAATTCAGCACATCAAAATCCCTAATAAATAGCACATTTTATCTCTGAAGCAGACGACTTCGAAAATATTGTAGACCAGTGTATCCAGTAATCATCCCTTCAGACAAATATCCAGCAACTAGAATGATATTTCTTCTGTCATATCTAATGCTGAATCTGTGGTGCATGTCCATGGTGTAATCGACAATCTTTTCAGTGGAAACGTTGTAAACAGTCTCATCGAAATCCATGTATATGGCGCCTCAACAACTCCAGTTGACCTTACCGACTGAACTATGTGGCATCACACAGGAATTTCCATTGGAGATCCCGTGTTGAAAAATGATGTTGTCCGTGTCAGATGTTCTATTAATTGGAAGGACATTTGCTCTTTGAATTGTAATTTGTATTAATAACTCTACTTCTAAATGTTATTGGTTATTGAATTCTGCAATATTGCTTCAAATCGCGTCGTAACTATTATTTCACGCAGAAGAATTGAAAAGTGCAGCGTCTGAGCCTGAATTAAATGAAATGGCGACAATCATTTGTTCTTCTTTCTATCTAGACTCTTTTTCTTCTCAGTATAGAAACTATGTGATAAACATAATCTCAAATGGGAAATGTTTTTAGATTTAATTTATGAAAGTCGTTGAATAAGTTATATTTAAGTTTATATTTAATGTATGAACCTCGTTGAATAAGCTGCTCGCCAAGGCTTGCAAAATCTGGAAATTATTCAATTCGTGTTATGAATTCAATATTAAATAATTACCCATGTAAGATCCTCTATATATCATTATGACATCATTATCTCTCTGTTAAGGTGCACATACCTCTGAATATGAACTTTATTGGCTAGTTGCTTTCAAGTTTTTTTTTTATATGCACGCCTGTTGTCTCACATGTACAGGAGTTGCTAGTCAATTTGAAAACCCTGTCTTTAAGCTATATGACTACCCTATCGAGAAACTGAAAGTAAAAGCTTGCTATAGTTGCTCGCAGGCAGAGAATCAAATAGCATTAACCAATTACTGAAAATAAATTTGCTAAAATATTTATTAAGTTCCATTACATATCAAATACTTTGGTTTCATTGTTTGTGATACAACATGTTTTGTTTGTTGGATTTTTCCTCTAAAAACCCAAACGCAAAAGAGAAGAAGAAATGAAATATAATTAAATGGAATGACAGCTGGACATTATAATATAAGTCGTCACATTGCTGTGTGTGATATCTGCTCAAACTGGTTTCGTGTATCCTGGTCAATATGATGAATGCTAGATGAAGGTGGGAGTCAATGTTTTTAAGCAAACTATTTTCACTCTTGTTTCCTTCAAACACTATCATCATTGAAATTATCGATGTCTAAAATCAACATTACACTAGACTGAAAATTAAAATCTGGTTAGACAATCATATCCCAAATTTAACAGTTTTAGATTTCAACATACAAGTAATCAAAAGAATTTGACTGGGAATCAGTTTGTTATCAAGGTATGTCATGACACCTGCTGAGAAAAGTAGGTAACAATATGACTTACGGAACATATGTATACAGATGAAAGGATACCACCCATAGAATTCTCGACAACAAATAAGAAAGTGTCATTGTGTGGACATGATTTTAGCAACCATCTTCAATAACTATCCATGCATAAACTCCAATCAAATTAAGGTAATAAGTGTGTAAACTTTACAATTGTCACAACTGCCCATTTGTGTAGAGTATTTTGTTTCTTCTTGAAAAGCCGCTGAGCCAGGTTCCTTACATAACACTTAATTGATTTCCATCCTCTGCCCTCTAGACATTTGTCCGTGTTCTTTGATTTTTTACATTGCAAATTGATATCATTATTACTGGGTGCGTTCTTCAGTACGATGAATGAATGGAAATGTTGTTGATGACGACTTTGTCGTAACATGATAATGTACAGCTGTCATTCTCTTGAATTATATCTTATTTCTTGTTTTCTTTTGCAAATTGGCATGTTCAGATGAAAAATCCAACAAAACAACAGATGTAGTATCACAGAAAATGCAACCGAGGTATTTGAGACAGAATGGGACTAAATAAATATTTTACAAAATTTATATTCAGTTATGGGTTAATGTTATCTCCCTGCCTGCTGGCAACTACAGCAAGTTTTTACTTTCAGTTTCTCAATAGGGTAGCCATGTAGCATAAAGACAGGGTTTTCAAACTGGCTAGCAAGACCTGTACATGTGAGACACAAGGCCTGCCCATCAAAACAACCAAGCATGCAACTGGCCAATCAAGTGTCCGCTCAGAATTATCAGCACCTCAACAGACAGAAAATAACATGGCTTAATTAATCTTTCATCAAAAATGAGGTCCAAGTGAACCTTAAATCACTCACCTGACTAATTAATATACACAGATGTTGCTTATGATCGAACTTGCCAGAGATCTTAATAATATTAGCCTATATACAAAGGTTAATCAAATCTGGTCACAATGAATGCAGTCTCTAGGGTAATAACAAAATTAATCAGACTTCTGATTACCTCATAATTATGCACGTATATCGCTCATAATAAATCATCCAAGACCACAATTACATAAGCCTATAAACTAAGTTTGCTCAAAAGGTAAAAAGCTAAGCCAATCACAGAGATGCCAATCCATGATCATGCTCATCGGGAATCCTAGCATCACTTTTTCTGAATATAGGCATTCCATCTGGAATGGATAACACATTTCGTTAGAAGTAACATATTTCATTTTCCTATGAGCATATTCATACATGTAAACAGTAACGGTTAGGGGCCAGTGAGAATCAGTGGTGCATCCACTCCTCCGATTCCAAAGCCTTGAATTCCTTCAATATTTTTTTCACCAAACCTACAGCTATAAACATTAGCTTTCCTCACGAAGTATCTGCAGTTCCTTTTATATTCCTCTCTGCCTTCATCTTACACCTATTTACAGCCATATCAACTGGTTTCTTCTAATTTACATTGTTTTTTATAGTTTTTTTAAAGTTAGATAACTATATTCTGTGTTACAGTCAATCATATTGGTACTAAAACTATCTATACCTACCTGTGTCAACATAGTGTTACGACTAGGGGTAATGTAACAAAAGAAAAGACTCAAACAAGCTTTCAAGATTTAAAATACAAATATTTAATTTCCTAAAATATTAAAATATTTCAACAAACAATCAAAGTGAAAGAATTAAAATAACTTACAGCATAGAATATCCTTAAAAGTCCTAAATTGTTCTAAAGTTAACTGATCCGGAAGTTAATCCAAATATTCCGAATGAAGTATGTTCCGAATGAAACCTTCACTGTACCGATGTACTAACAAGAATCAGTTATATCCAAGTGTTATAAATTCCAAATAGTCCTTGTGAATATGGAGTATCACAAGTTATAAAAATGTTTCCGATAATTCCACGGAGCTGTATAATTATTAAAGTTTAAGAAGCAGTACTAAATCCTAAATGTACTGTATTATAATATATATATATATATATATATATATATATATATATATATATATATATATATACACACACACACACATATATATATATATATATATATATATATATATATATATATATATATATCACTGAAGCAGAATATCCGCACACAAAATGAACCAATCTCGTTTACGACCTCTCAGGCTGAACGAACTATGAAAAGAATGCCTAACACAGCAATACATCTTATTATATAGCTTCTGACTGCGCAATACAGAATAAGGAAAACTAATTTAAACTATATTGCCACTTAAAAACAATTTAATCCTTCTAGAAAACAACGTTCTCCGAACCAATCAGAAACTAGGTTATGCGTGACACCGCTAAAGTACTTGTGCACTGACGTTATTAACAGTCAACAAAGTTTTGACTCTTCATTGAACATAGAAACTAGGTCAGAAGTTCAAGAAATTCTTACGCTCTAGGTCACGTGATATGATTCATGTTTAACCAATATTTCCCAAGTCCAATGTACTGAGTCACATTGAAATACCGTATATGTACTTTCTACAAGACGACAGCTCTTAGATTATTATGCAGAGATCATAAAACTATACCATTATTTAAAAACGAAATAATACATAATTCCGTAACAATAGAAAACCCCTGTTCAAACGTTTATCTCCAGAACATTTTTTCAGAATTTCGACCATATAATTCGGAATGTGGAATTTTCACTGAAAATTCAAAAACGATTACCTACAATTCGGAATAGTGGGCATCTCTATGTACCAATGCCAGCCTGTTTTATTTATATGCATTTATTTCGCTTTAATTTTGTTCAAAATCTTGATAGCATAAGCCTACAAACCAGTTTTGATAAAAATTCGATAAACAATACACCCTCTGGGGTGTCAACAAGCTTAGCTAATCAGATACCAGCTGACCTCAATAATATGCCTGAATGTCACTTATAAATCATATCTTTTCTAGATCGTAGTTTTATATGCCTCATATACCATGTTTGCCCAAAATCTGATCAGAAAGACAGGAGTGGTAACAAGATCAGCAAATATAATGTAAGATCACTTCCTTAGAATGCATTGACATCGTTCAAAATAAAAATCGTCTAAGGTCATAATGATATATGCCTATATACTTTTTCTGAGCAAAACCTGATAAGAAATTAAGCCTCTAGGATGGGAACAGACCAGTAGAATCATAAGCTTGATCACTCATTAGTTTGCATAAATGTTGCTCATAACCAAAGTCATCTGATATATTGATGATATAAGCCTATATACCAATTCTAATCAAAATATGGTCAGAAATAAAGTCTCCAGAGTGGTCACGAGGTCAGCCAAACATTGGCCATGTTATAATATTGAGTTTATGTGTCTCATTAGGAAAGTATGAGATATATAAAGGGAGATAACTCAATTTCATGGTCATTATTCAACCATAGAGAGTTGTTTCCCTTCCTAATTATGTGTTTGGGTTGGAGTGACCTCCCTTGGGATAACTATTTAGGTTGCTCTCTACAGATATAACGTACTTCTGAGAGAGTGACATGTGTACGTCGAAGTTGTTTGCTATTGCAACATGCACAATGGAGAGAATGTTGGCATACCTCTATGCTACTTTCATACTCTGTGGCTGAACTTTCTTTACTTATTGTACTTGTGGAAACTGTACATGATCTAAGCACACAGCTGACCAAAATGACTGTTTCAATGTGCTCGAAAAATCAGTCTGAACTAGTCCAAAGTACACTAACTTTAGCAGTTATTAAAAAGGGAAAACGAATTTTGTCAAAGAAGGCAATAACAGCTTCTAAAAGTGCAATGAATGAATTACAAAATATATAAAAAGTTAAAAAAGTTATCGGCTCGTGTTATACAATTTACCTTTGAAGTTCAGGACGTGAAAATAACCAAGCGGAGCTTGCAGTTTTTTTATAGGTGCACATCTGAAGTAAGGCAAAGTTGTATACTCTATAACTCAAATTACACCCATCAATCATACACCAAAATTAAAGAGAATTAAAAGTACTTTAAAAATACCTAAGATATACAATGTCTTTTTTCAAATATCCAAGATAACCAGTGAGGAAAACCTGGGAAATTCTTTTTCTTTAAAAATTAAACCCTATGCAAAGTACGAAACTGTAGAGCGCCACCTTAGAAGGAAAAAGGACAACAATAAGAATGAAAAATAAAGTGAAAGAAGAAACACAATCTGGACTATTTGTTTGTATATGTTACCAATTAAACATTGGCAAGGACCCCGCCAGCAAGCCAGTTCGATACATGGTGGTGAATCCAAAATTTATCTTCAATGGACGGTTATTTTGAGACATTTGTGTAGTAAAAACAGGCATTTGTAGCGAGACCACATGCTCGAATAGGGTCTCGCACATGAAAGAAAACGGACAATTTTGTTTCGAGTTTGATACCAACTGGACCGGAAATTGATCAAAATGCAACAAATCCGTTTTTAAATACTGTTGAAGAGAACAAGCATGGTAATATGAGCTTTTTTGTACCATCAGGACCTCCGCTATCGGCAAGTACACCAGGTTACCATGAAGGTATGGCTGGAACACAAACTTTATTTATTCAACATCCTGCAGTGGTAGAAAAAACTGTTAAGCAATTTTCAGGTTATATGCATGAAGATGCTGCAAAATTTGGTAATGAATTTGAGTCCAAGCTATTACTCGCAAACATCGACTCCCAGTCCAACAGAGCTGTTGCTGCTTTTTCACCTAAACTTACAAGGGCCTGCCCTTACATTGTTGTACTCCCTGCCTGCTACGTTAAAAACTGTTATGGACTACTGTCCGATACTTGTTCTTGAAGAATACGGAACGGAAAGCCCAAATTTAATAGCAGAATATGCTGCTTTTGACAGCATCAGGATTCTTGTCTCCAGATGGCAAGAATAGTAGCTCAAGGTCTTGATCACCATTTCAAAGGTCAAGGTCAAGATCACCTGCTGTCAAATCCAGGAGTCCTGTGTGTAAAATGTCTCCCATCAATGGAGAGGGAGATGATTATTCATAGACTTAAAGTTGAAGATTTTCCATTTTTATTTTTGCTTTACTCTGATTGACATATTTGCAATGTCAAGTTAAGATGTTATTTTTGTCTTCATTTATCACTATCAGAATATCATACAAGTTCAATATTTCCATACTGCATTAATACACAGATTTATTCCTGTTGCACTTGTTGGAGTACACAGCTAGCTGTATGTTTACCTTTTCTCTTGCACCTGTTAGAGTACACAGCTAGTTATATGCTTACCTATGCATACATGATTTTGTCAATCATAATGATACATTGTGTCATAAATATGGATGCAGTCATGTTTTCAAATGTCATAGTATATTTGATTGCAATCATCAGAATATGAGATTTGTGCTCAGCAGCACGTTGTGCTCATGCATAGTTGTATTGATACAGTTTCTTGCAGTTTACTTTTGTTCAATATATTAATTAAGTAATTTCAGTTATCTGTGTTAACTGTTTATATCATGTGCTCACAATGAATGCTATGAATATTTAATGTATTCATAGGTCATCTATTTGCATTTATATGGAATATAACCTTTAATTATAATATAAGGGTATTCGGCATTATTCAAGATATGGTTTTCATGTAGTCAAACTTGTATTATTCACATAATTGTGCTAATTTACCATATGTTTTGGTTTGTAAATACACAGTAATTGTTTTTCTTTTTTACATGTACTTTGTCAAATTACACGCAGCTATCACCTTTTCTTTAACGCAAACAAAATGTCAGTGAAATATGGTTTAATGGTTGTCTTTTTGATGATGTAAAGATAGTCATATCATGTGCAATAGTATCGGATAGAGTTTGCATTATTCATTGTAATCTCTTAAAAAGAAGGTTAGTTCATACATTCTCTGCATATAAAAGCAATGATAATATTTTATGATATATGTACTATTATTTCAATGGAAAATTCGGAATTCACATTTTCTCGATGTTATCGCTGTTACTTGTATCTTTTCCTAATTACGATGACTGTATTGGACACATAGTAATGGGAATATATATTATTTGGTATGTATGCTGAACATGTATGTTTCTTTCTATCTCCTGGCAAGAGATAAATAATTATGTTAGTGTGTGTAAATATTGACATCTGGTAGCAGTCAAGGATTTTCATTCTAATGTAAATTACCTATATGTACTTGTATCACATAACTGTCATTGATTTATTTGCAAACATAATATCAGGAATTTTCGGATTTGTTCATAATTAGAATCTAAAAGATTTATTTCTTTTGTAAACATTCGTCATGAGATATAGGTAAAATTGTATTTACAATTTAAATTTTGGGGCGGAATGTTATAATATTGAGTTTATGTCTCATTAGGAAATGGTTATATGTAAAGAGAGATAACTCAATTTCATGGTTATGGGGGCACTCTACATATATTACGTACTTCTGAGAGAGTGATAGTTGTAAGGTGAAGTTGTTTGCATTCGCAACATGCACAATGAAAAGAATGTTGGCATGCCTCTATGCTACTTTCACGTACTGTGGCTGAAATTTCTTTACATATTGTACTTGTGGAAATTGTACATGATCTAAGCACACAGCAGACAGAAATGGCCGCTCCAAAGACTCGAAAAATCAGCCTGAATTAGTGAAAAGTACACTATGTTCAGCAGTTATTAAAAAAGGGAAACGAATTTTGTCAGAGTAGGCAATACCAGCCTCTGAAAGTATTATGAATGAATTACAAAATATATATAAAAGTAAAAAACGTTATTGGCTCTTTATTTAATTACCATTGAAGTCCAGGAAGTGAAAATGGCCAAACGAAGGTGCACATCTTAAGTAAGACCAAGCTGTATACTCTATATCCCAAATTGCACCCATCAATTATACACCAAAATAAAGGGAATTAAAAGTTCTTTTAACAATACCTAAGATATATAAAGTATTTTTCAAATAGCCAGGCTAACAAGTGAGGAAAACCAGATTTTTTTTCTTTTAAAATATAACCCTATGCAAAATACGAAAGAGGAGAGTGCCACCTATGATTCAACCATATTGAGTTGTTTCCCTTCCTAATTATATGAATGGTTTGGAGTGACCTCCCTTGGGCGAACTCTTTAGTAGGAAAAATGACAACAACAAGAATGTAAACAATTTAATATAAGAAGAAACACAATTTTTTATTATTTTTAAAATTATATTTAGATCAATTAAACATCAAGCCCACCAGCAAACCATTTCCCAACAGGCTGATGGCCTCATTAATATGTGCAAATTTGGATTATTACCAAACTCGTCAGATATCTTGATGATATAAACCAATATTTCAAGTTGCAAGATCACCTCATCAATATGGTAAGATCTGACTTATTATTGAACTCATCGGACACCTTGATAATAAGCCTATATTCCATATGTTGTCATAATTATATTGTAAATGGGGTCATAATTGTCTTATAAATATGGCCTCCATTGGTAACATGCAATTTTTAATGGACGCACGAAATACAACTGGCGATGGACGCAGGACCATACCGTAAGCTCACTTGGCGTTATGGCGAGGTGTGCTAAATAATGGATTCAAATCACAGTCATCTCCAAATGAAGTGAATGTTTCTATCAACTGATATATTTATCATGCACAATATCTGTGAAAAGCTACATTCCATTTCATTAGATCACAATACATCAGTATTCAAGTAACTAAAGTTGTATTCAGTAATTCATTTTTATGGCAAATAAATTGTGCATTAAGGTTTTAAAACATTGTTTAATATGATATTGATATTAAATTCTATTTTAGCAAGAATGATAACACTCATCGTACATTATATCTACCCATCAGTAAAACAAAACAAAAAAAAAAACAAAAAAAAAAAAAAAAAACAGAGCACTTCAACAAGCCATATTGTATGGAAGCTTTATATCAACAAAATGTTTAAAAAATTTTGTAAGAAGCAGGATAAAGTCTCAGATAACCAAGACAATACGGAAACTCATACTGTGAAAGAATCACAAAAGCATTCTAGTTTCTTTTTCAAAGCAACATCAACACACCATCCACATATATATTGTATTGGGTAATCAGAACTATTTTAAAAAAATAAATATTTTAAAAAAATAAATAGGCTTTATGTAAATGTGTGAAATGTTTCCTTAATTATTTATTGTCTATACCTTCCTATACCTTTACCTATACTTTACCTATACCTTGTTATACCTTCCTCTGTATTCTCAGCTTCTCAGCTTAGAGGAATTCTAATAAATTATATATATATATATATATATATATATATATATATATATATATATATATATATATATATATATATTAGGCCCAAGTTCATAAATAATTTTTTTCCAACTGGTCTATCTCAAATGAAGAGGTAACCATGGTTACTTATTAGCAATACATTTGCCTTATATTGTGTTGCTGTAGTTACTATCAACTGGTTCAGCAGGTTTTCGTTCAGAATATCTCCATCACCATCGTTTGACAAATAATACGAACTGCTGTTCACCATTCACTGGGTTAGCAGTCTGGCCGAGTGCAGACAAACCCAATCACCGTCCATAGGGTGTGCATAGTGACAGAGCACAGACTAACCCACTAACCATTCATACGAGTGAAAGATTTGTGGACATCTGCTTGACCCAATCCTGCATCCGTTTGATTTAAACTATCTGAAGCATTTAAGTAGTTTGGCTACTTAATCTAGCTTACCTAATATGTCCAAGGAATAATCACACTAACATAACAAATCGTGGTTTCCGTCCTTTTGGAATGAATATCTGATGCATGGATTTCCTATTATCAAGTGACTCGTAAAACCAAACATTTGTCACAAAGGTAAGTTTTGCAACTCTAAAATCAATATCTATGAAAATTCAATCTATTTACCATTGTCATAATTATACCTGATTGCCCTGTCATCCTTGGACACATATTTCAACAATGCTTAGGGCGTTCTGACAAAGGATGCATACTGCATCGACAGGATCTATCTCCCTATGTTACGAAAAACATTATTTGATCTGCATTCTATCCGAGCTCTACTAGACTTTACCATGGAATTAAGTGTTTCTGCGAATATGAGCAACAAACTGTTAGATACTACAATATATCAAAGGGAATTTTTAAAAGAATTTTCAAATTTTTAACATAAATAAAATGGTTATCCATATATATTTGAATCTTTCTCGAAGTAATCCGCAGAAAGTCCGCCACAATTGCAGGTGGGATATTTTACCACATATTGCAAACTGTGTCATGTGTTTCCACGAATGATGGACAATATATTCAGACTTATTGTACATTCATTTTGATTCATATATATTATGCAGAAAGTTTGAAAAAATTATAGAATACATTCAGTCAAGCAGGGGTATGCTTTGCCCACGTGCCTTACATAGTTGGCTTGTTATTGTACCAATTCAGGTTACTTATAAATATGTTTATGATCAAACTTCTGAGCAAAGAGTACTTTTTCATAATATTTAAATGTTTTTGGTGCCAAGAATGCAGAGAGGGCCTTCCAGCGATTTCTACAGAGACCACTCGAGACTAACATACATGGGGTTGGAAACATTCTATTTAGCACACCAAATATCACTGTTCCCTGCTATTACGTGAATGAGTTTCCCAGTGCATTGTAAGACCATAAGGCGAATTTGTTGAAATGACCAGTTCATTCATAGTACATATTTTGCAAACACTGCTTCTATATCTCATCATTAACACTAGAAATATTATTGGCAAAATAAGTGAGTGCATTGGTGTAATTTATTTGGACATTTAAGTGAAAGTTTATAAAAAATAAGAGGTGATAAATGAAATTTGAATCTGCAAAGAAAATTTGTTCCATGGCTTTCTGTAAACCATTTTGCAAATGTGTATGCAAGATAAGTCAATGCAATCTACACTGATATACTCTTGGTACATTGAAAAATGCATTGCAATACCTAATTTCATTTACCCATTTTAATAATTTCAAACTGAAAATCTAGGTTAACTTAAGGGTAGCAAAAGGAAATATTTTCACTGACATTATTTTTGTCGCTAGATAGAGACAAAAATAATAAAAACCATAAATATATAAACAAATATATCAGAATAGAGGGAAAAAGTTGATGTTTCTTTTGGTACTGATATTACCAAAATATTCAGTCTACATTTATTTGATCTTTGAACTAAATCTTCCAGGTCTTTACATTCTTTTGTGAATCAGCAAACATTGATCGAGGCACGAAAAAACGATATTAATAAAACCGCTTCCAATTAATACCATTTGAGGATACGATAAGATTAAATTGTCCGCTTATCCGTTTTTTTAATACAAGTTATAAAAGGTTTTGAAAGATTATTGTAAATTCTGCAATTATACAACTTGTGGTTTGCTTTAACGTACTAATGCTTGGCTCAATGTATTCTATACACTTTTCAAACTTTCTGCATAATATATCGGAATCAAAATGAATGTACAATAAGTTTGAATATATAGTACATCATTCGTGTAAACACATCACACAGTTTGCAACATGTGGTAAAACATCCAACCTGCAATTATGGCTGTACATCATGCACAGAGGTACATCAACGTAAATAGGTGATCTTCGGAAACATGTAATATAGGATACATCATGTGGACGTGACCCCCTGGACATATTCTTCTGGCTTTACTTTAAAAATCTTGACGTAGTTTAATGGGGAATTTGGACTGGGCAGTTGCATTATGCAATTTAACCCAAGAGATACCAAACAATACCCCAACATAGTTATGGGGAGCATAAAACTCCCCACAAAACACATAGTGTTGGTCCTTTGACTAGTGTGAGTGCCCCATATCTAGATGTTCGTGCGTGCTCTCTTTCTCTCTCTCTCTCTCTCTCTCTCTCTCTCTAACGATGATGATCATTATTTTTGGATCTGGTGTCTTAATGGAAACTGCGAATACTATGAATTTTACCTTTCTTCTAAATTGAGAAACACTGCTTTAGAACCAGGTAAACTTGCGAAGGAGCCACCTAGCTGGTCGCGAAACGGCACAAAAAGCGTTTCGAAATTGAGCGGGTCGCAAAAAGGGCCCGAGACGGTTTCATTTTTAAATCAGTCTTTTTTTATGTCAAAACCGCATAAACGAAAAAATAACAAAAATACAAACCCAAACCACAAATAAAAAACATGTAACTACGAAGGAGGATTAGGGTCAAGGGGATTGATTTATCATGTAACTCGAAATTTCGACCTAATATCTCGAGAGTACGGCTTAGTATCTAGTATCTCCGATTTTCGAGTTAGCATCTCGAAATTGCAACTGAGTTATTATCTTGAAATTTCGGCTTAATATTACGAAAGTTGAGCTTAATTTATTGAAACTTTGAGATAGTAAATCGAAATTTCAAGATACTGACTCTTGGTATTTTGGTAGGTAAGCAACCCTAATCGGTCATGGTCACAACACGGAGGACTCGCGTGAGGATGTTTACAAGATTTTTTTCCGATTAGGTTTTACAAATCACGAAATGCTTAGCATACGAACTTTGAAAAGGATAGCCAAAAGGTGTGGGGTTTTTTACCGGAGAAAAAATTGCTCTGACATTTTAAAAGCTGCCATGTTTATGTTAAAAGAAAATGTAGGCTCAGGGCGATCACACGGATACCAAAGGAAGCATTTTAAATGCATCCACAGTGCGTTAATTGTTTCTCAGAGCACTGTAGGTTTACTGTAGGGAGTATTGAACCCCAGTAGTGTCCAAGAAAGACTGAATAAACAACACCACCGACATCAATATCTCTGTCCTGGACCGAACGCAATTTGACATATTGATGGATACGATAAGTTAAAACATTTTGGAATAGCTCTTTCATGGATGTATGGACGAATTTTCTAGGCAAGTGATAGAGATGGGAGCATGAAATACCAGCTATAATCCCAGAGTAATCGCGGAATATTTCATTGGAGATGAAGCTTTCTTAATTCCAATTACATCTGGGGTTTTTTAAATCTGTAATTCCCACAATTTCCTATCAAAGCCAGATACAGACTTTCCAATCAAACCCAAAGCACTATTATCCAAAATTTCCTTTCCCACCAAATACTGAATTAAAATAATCCGTATCTCTTGCTTTGTTAAAGACGCTTTCGCCTCAGAAAGATCATAATGTCAGGCAAGCTCAAGCAACTCATCCTATTTCATAAACTCTAACACTACCAGGGTAGGATTTGAAACAAAGTTCTCAACATCAGATGTCATTGTGAATGCTTGCTGGTTTCACTAAAAATTTCTCTAATGTGTAAAATAAAAATCTTTTCCAGCGACAAAGAAAAGTCCGAACAAAGTCAATTTAAATTTTAAAGGCAATTTTTAATATCTCTGAAATGTTTTAAACAAATTCAGATCCCAGACGAGCCCCCAATTTCTGTTACAACTCTAGGTCTTAAACATATGTAACGGAAAAAAATTGAAACCAACAATGCAAGTAATATCAACAAGCAATTTATTTCCCTATAATACAAAGTAAAATTCAAGAGATACTTACAATATTGTGAATCAAATTCCAAATAATCCTAAATGTCCTAATCACAAGTCCAAAAATATAGAATGTTCCGAATGAGTTCCAATAGTCTTGAATGTCCTGATATAACACCATGATACAATCCAGAATATCTTTGAATGAGTTCACAAAAGTCCAAAGTAATGTATTTATTCAAAAGTCAATGAACACTTTAGTAATTCCAATGAATACATTACGTAAATAATTCCTCTCGAAATATATCTGATATCAAGGGCATAAACTGAACAATCTGATCTCAAATGGATTCCCACAGACTGATCTAAAACAGGAATTAATTATTTGTTTACCAAATCCCTATTAATACACATTTTCACTTGACCTATATCAACAGGATGTAAAGCAATAAAATGCGGGAAAAACCAGTCTAACTGTCAACAAGACTGGCCTTGAACTCAAAATGCTAGTCAACATTCTGTTTACTGGTGACCAGAATCTTAAGAACTACTTACCTTCATGGACAACATTTAAAAACATTATAGATTAAATATACATAAGAACTTATTTATTTATTTCTGGCAGAAATAGACTTTTGCGTAAAAACGTGGAATTGTTATCGGGTTAATAAATCGAGGAAGACAACTTTACCCTGTGGACGCCTTATAGTAATGTACGCTCTTCCCGCGTTATACGGAGTCACTGATAATATTAAACCAGTTAATTCTGAGAAACTGAACTTATATGAAACAGTAGCCACAATGAAATACGACATTCCCTGCGTCAGAACTGTGCACGACAGTTGCTGTTTAATTCTTGGAATAGAAATGCAGTGGGTGTTCCAATCGGATCCCCATGATATGTATAACTTATACATCAGTCTTTGCAAGGAGATTACGAAGCTGAGATTTGTGCCATCTTTTAGCTTCTTGAAAGCAATTTGTCATTCCGGATTCTTAAAAGAAGCTGAACAATAAGACTTCTCCGTCAACAATATTCTCAAGACTAAGGATCGAGTAGAAACAAAAATAAGTTTATTCATTTAGTAAGTTAACTTCAATCGCAAATTACTTTTGCAGAAACTCATGAAAGTTAATGTGCCTTCATTGTGCTCATTTGATATATGACATGACCCAGACTGTTATTACATGTTTTATAATCCTCACAAATTAGACGCAGAAATAATCGGTGTCCGTCCATTCGCCCGACACTAAAGCATGTGAACATTCTAGCCTATCCTTATTCATACTTTGAATTCAGTACATTTGGGAGTGACATAATTTTCTCAAGTTAGAGAGTTACAATTCTTTTATGTAAAATCAAAGAAAGAAATAAAATAAAAAACTATTACAAAAAATATGCAAGAGGGAACTATCTCTGTTGATAAGACTCAGCCAGAGATTTAGAATATCAATACTGAATACACTTTTGCAAACGTAACCATTTGGATTTTGAACTTGTCTCCCCCTCCTAGGAAACATAATCCCATTTGTACTTATCGTCTTCTCATAGCAAATATGGATATCCAATATGAACACTTAATCTTACAAGGCGAATGACTGACGGACGGATGCACAAACACATGCACCGACGAGCACACTTAATAATAATTAAAATATATAAAATGTGCCATTAACCTGTGAGAAAGTATCGGTTACAGAAAGTAACGCCTGTAATTATCACATTGCAACATTTATCGGCGTTTTTAAAAATGTGTTTATACCACCTCTGCATAGTACCATTGGGGAACAATACAATCCGCCAGAGGGTTTAGTTTATCAGTGGAGCTCCAACGTTTTCAGTATGGTGACCGCAGTGAAGGTGGCCATTCAAATTCTATAACTCAGGTTTAGTTTCAACGTGGCACATGCCTTTTGTCCTGGTCGTATTTATCTGACTCGCGCAACAAGAATGTTATGCAGCTGTCTGAGTATGATACTTATGGGAACGGAAGGAAGCAAGCAGCTCGTCGGCAAATGGTCGTCTGAGATATATCGTTAGATTTATGTTTCCTCACTTCAACAACAAAACAAAAAAAGTGAAAAGTAACTAACTTTCTTATCTCTCATCCACTTTAAAATCTCTTGAGAATCTCCTCTCCTGACCAAAAGCGTCGTCCATATTTACACAAAACCTGGATACTATATATATATATATATATATATATATATATATATATATATATATATATATATATATATATATATATATACCTTCAACAACTCAGTACAAAAGTGATTATCGTATACATTGTACACGTTATCTATGTCTCTTGTTATTTAGTTGGATGGCCTAAATTCTATTGTTATAATATTATCACTCTGCAATAAACCTGTTTACCTGATGAGACAACTGCAGGCTAATATTCAAGTTCAAGATTCAAATATCCTATTTCTATAGGACAAATTGCAGAATTGATGTCAATCGAAAGTTTCCGCCATGAGAGCCAATAAACCAAGACACGTGTGCAATAACTTTGCAATAAAAATACTACATGTGCGTTTTTATTTTACAAAGCGGAGGAAATAACGAGTTTGATATACAATATAAATAGTTAGGTATATAGTTTTCCATATGCCATACAAAAAGGTTCTTATCCCCTAAACGGAACACAAAATTGAATTCATGATAATGTACAGCTTCAGTGAAATTCAGAGATTGATGGGATTTATAAAGTCGTTCAGTGAATTGAAACTATATGATGACAGACAAGGCCTTTAATACATAGCTTTGTTTTGTCCACGAAATATATACTTTGTAATATTTCAAGTGGAAAGCTTGCTAGAACATTTCTTACAAAACACAAATATCTTTAAAACACTCAGACATACCTTATCTTCAAACGTGTAATCTACATCAATCAAAAGTGTGCAAGCTGTCAACTTCCAACCTTGATGTGCATTACAGAGTTGGAGAATCGGCATCGCAAGGAAAAGTACACCCAGTAATTACAAATAATTTTCTTCACTTCTGAATGGTGACGAAAATGTTACTTAAATATCTAATTAATTCTAAAACATCTAAAAGTAATTCATCAATAAATCAAACGAACCATTCTCTTAAAATAAAGACACAGTTAAATTAGTTTAAAGGTGATCGCTTGTGAAATGTTGGAGTATATAACTTTTCAACAATTTAAAACTTTAGGTACCAAATTGTTTAACCAGTTCAAAATTACAAAAATGTTATAGGTTGGCATGCATTTCCTTGCGCTCTTCTTAGCTGAATATTTATCTCCACGTAAGGGCCTTTACATAGAACAAATATGTGAAAAAGTACCCTGTCACTAATTGCCCATAAAACAATTGCCCAATATTTATCTCCAAGTAAGGGCCTTTACGTAGAAATAGTATGTGAAAAAGTACCCTGCCACTAATTGCCCATTAACCAATAGCCCAATATATATCGCCAAGTAATGGCCTTTACGCAGAACAAGTATGTGAAGAAGAAGTACTCTGTCACTGATTGCCCATAAAACAATAGTCCAATATTTATCTCAAAATAAGGCGGTTTACGTAGAACAAGTATGTGAAAAAGTACCCTGTCACTAATTGCCCATAAAACAATAGTCAAATTTTTAAAATTCATCAAATAGGTCACAGATTCTTCTTATGAAATTCACAAAGAAAATGTATGTTGATGAGTGATTTGTTTTCTTCATCTAATTATAACACAATTATTGAGATCATCGTTCCTCAATAGAAAGCTTGCGCTGCAGGTCCTAAATTACCGAGCAAGCTACTTTAAGTTTCCATTGTTAAGGGTTGAATGACCTACACACAGATATTTACAAACGTTGAAAATTTGATTTATCAACCCTACTCAGACATAACAGAGTGTATTCCGTTTTTAAATACATTTACTTAAATCGATGTTAATGCATCCTACATGATAGTTTGCAAAGTTTGTACCGAACGACTTAGATCAGAAGCAATCCAAACGTGTGGTCACGCACAACCTCCAGCAATTTAATGATCATTTTTTTCTGAAGAATACGTCCAATTTTGTGTAATATTTCGCTTCATTATGGACAATGCCGATTTTTTCCCATCTTGGACTCGAGGGAGTTGGACAATAAAAAGTAACCAGAGGTGGGGATGGGGTCGGGGGTGGGGGAGTCACGTGGCAGATTTCTTTGATCCATCTGAATTAAATCTTTTCCCTCTGAATATGTGTGTGTATTTGCCTTTCTTCCCTCTCTCTAAGCACTGAAGCAATATTTACCAATAAACCATTAAATTCAACAGTAAATAAGACTATTTTCATCCAACTACCTTCGTCCCACAGTGCATTTGTGTCGAAAGAGTAGTCCATGCGTGAAAGCACGTACAATCAAGGGAATCTGGAACAGGAAGGTATTATCCATGATCCGGTACAAAAACATGAAATTCCTGTTTTCAAAATTTTCCAAAGAGAGGAATCTTAAGCCAACTGAAAATTACCAATGTGAGGAAAAGCAGGCTATTCTAGTTTTCTTCTTACTGGCTTATATTTATTCAATAAAACCAAAGACAAAATAAATAAATAAATAGCATATTTTTGTAGAGTTTTAATTCTTGAATTGTGCTTATTGTTTCTCAGTTTTGTAATTGCCTTTGAGAAAGACTCAATGAGAGATGAAAGCGCCTAGGCTAGTAAAAACTATTTTTGCGCTGTTCACTATTAGATTTGTGTACACACACACACACACACACATTTTCATATTGGAAAAAATTCTTCCATATATTAGCAGCAAGGTTCTGATCCTGGAAAGGCTGTTATAGGTATAATTAGTTTATGATTAGGAACCAGAACCAGTCTATACAATTTTAAAATTTGCAATTAGTTAAATCTGGCCACGAGATCACATCGACATCTATAACAGTGACAGTAGAGCCAATGCATTCCTCATTGGCCCGTTTTTTTTATCTATCTGGGAGAAGAGGTTGCTTAAGCCAGATAATGCGAGGGTGTTAACGATTGCTCATCCGATCGTGAGAGCAGCAGAGGCCATTAGGCAGCCGTGATAATATTGGCAGGAATGATGCCCTGTTTAGTTATCCTGTTCTGTACATAAAGGCTCAGCATTATGATGGTAACGGCTTTTGCTGCTTCTTCAAAGTCTAGGCGGCCAAGGTCAACCGGTTTCATTCTTAACAAGCATTTGGCAATCATCTTATGTGCATCCTCAAGGCCGCCAAGTACTGCTCCATGGTAAGGAAGGTTTCCGAGATCTTTGGGGTACGGTGGTGTAGACATCTTGCGTTTCGCACACCACTATTCTATATGAAAAGGCTCGGGCATGTGTCTAATAGGGGTTGCTTTTTGCTGTTGCTCTAAAGCCCACTGCCAAAACTAGCCTGACGAAGGGAACATAAAATGGCCTCGCGCTCTCTTGTTCAGCCATCGCTGCGCTTGCATGTAGAAGCAAGTCTTTTACCACCAGTAACTATACCTGGGTGTTTAACCTTAGTGACTTGTGCCACTTCCTGAGATTGTTGCACTGACGCATCCGTTTTCGGTTCTGATGTCGCACCCGTCTTCGGTTGCGCTGACGGTTCTGCTGTCGCACCCTAGGCGGAAACAAACTGGTAGGACACTGGTTGGTCTGTGTGCAGAAGGAGATTGTAGAAACATTCCTATTATTTTCTCTCAGGGTGTCCCTAAGCAAGTCTTCGTATTTGCAGTAGAAGAGGGCTATGCACGATATCTGCTCGCGTAAATCACGGGCAACGGCGTTGAACTTATGTGTTATGAACCACACGCTGATGCTGTCATGGCGGCTAACATAGGCGAGATTAGTAAATGCCCTTTCCTTATGCCGGACGCTAGAAAGAAAGATACAATCGTCGAGTAGACAAAGCGTGATGGTTTCCTCGAACATTTTAGCGAGCGCACAAAGCCGGGCATCCATATCATTGCCCTCAGGGTTGACCAGAAATACTCCAACGTCTTTTTTACTGCGGGCTCACGGCCTATCATACGGCTTGTTGAGGAGCTGATGAGGATGATAAAATCAAAGTGGTCCTTAAAAGCCCTTTCGAGCAGTTCGCAAGCAAACACGCTCTTTCCGCAGCCGCAGAGGCCGACGATCATGGCGCATTGTGATTTAACTTATCAGAGAACTCGTGCAGACTACCTGAAGGTTGGTGGGCTGCGGGGCCTGCATTTAGGCTTGTAGAAGGCTGACACAAGCTGGCCATTTTATATATTTTGAGCTGCGCGTCCATGATGATGTATTAGTAGATCTTTAACACGCCTGCCGCCTGGACCCTTGGCTTATATCTGGTTTGGGACTCCCTCGATCGTCAGAGACACTTTGTCGATAAGGGAGTTGTAGAAATATTCAGCATCGCGTGCGAAATCAGCGCTTGTGTCGCGTTCTCGAGAGCATGACTGCCGCCTTCATGCTTTTCGCTGGCGTGTTTAGGTTGATGTTCCATACGGGCACTATTTTGTTTAATGGCACCTTGCGGTGGCGCAGCACTCTGGTGTACAAGATGGTCACTTTTCCCATGTACTGCTGCCGAATCTGGCATGCGAGATCTGCGTGGGTCCCGACGACGAATTCCAGAGAGATACCGTTGATGGTGTAGCTTGCCCCTTTGTTAGAGCTCTGGTCTGAAAAGCCTTACTGGTAGCAAGGCATGAGATCATTAGCAGGTCGTAGTCGAGAGAGACACAGAAGCAGTTTCCAAACGCGGAAGCGATAGATACGTCTGGTTGGGTGGCGGCAACGGCATTGCCTCAGCCGATATGTATAGCGCCACTGTTTGTGTTCTAGAAGCCCTAGTAGACCGTGTTGGTCATCTCTTTTTCAGTCAGCCAAAGATCTTTGTAAATGCTCTGTTCCGGTTGGAAAACGACAAGAGCCTAAAAAGAGAGGAAAGAGAAGTGATGATCCAGAATATATGAGATCGCATTGAAACACTAGAAGACGAATGCAAACAGCAACTAGAAGCTGCCAGCATTAACCACGAGACCCTTTGCAGACAAATTTCCCGAATTAGAGATACCATCAATACAATTCTCTACTAGGATACTACCCTCGCCGAACGTCTGTAAACACTCTTCCGTGAACAGAGCATCAATATAGCTTCGATTCTCGCGGCGCTGAGGTTCATCATAAGTATAATTGTGCTCGCGATCACAGGCAGCGCAAGCGTATCGAAGCCATCTCGATCCCACCACCACGTAAACCAGACTCCAGCGGTGTAAAAGAATGGGTGAAAACGCATCTGAAGCTTCTGGCTGGCAGAAAAAGCGGCGGCGGCGCAGCCCAGAATTATCGGGTCAATCGTATCGTTCTTGCTAATAACTGCTGGCAGCGCAATTGGTTGGCTGGCCCAAAACCTCGTGATACTTGTCATTACGACAGTGGTTGCCTACTTTGTTTCTTTTCCAATCTCACATGAGTATAGAACGCTAGGCGCTTAGCGGACCAGAAGGCTAAAAGCCCCACCGCAATGTATTTCACGACTAGTGCCGTTTTATTGGCAACGTGGTCTTCGGCTTCTTGCAACGACTGCTATTTTTGCATAGATCTAGTTTGTGCCGTTGTTCAAACAGACACGTCTTGCGTGGGCGGTTCAAAGCCTCATGCTTCGTTGGCCGCGGTTGTTGGGGAGTGCTTTGTACTTGTGCGGGCAGTTGAGCGGGCGTGGCACATTGGCGCAGATTATGTGAAGGCGGTATCCATGAGTTCTCAATACGCATTTTAGACGGAAAACAAAAGTCAATTAATATGTTGGAGTGCACTATCACCCTTGAAATTAAGCAGTAGTGTCCTGGCTTCATTGATGCCGGCGCTGCGAGCGCTTACGGTCCATCGCCCCGTTTGCACCAAACCCTGAAATCGTGAAACTGTCGTTATTAGCACTGTCAGAGCCGACTTAAGCGTCGTGTACTTAACGGCCGACATAATCACGTAAGTTGGTGGGGTCTGGTCGCTAGCGATGGGCTTAAATGCAAGACTTTCGAAAAGACAGTGGTTTTGCTTTCAGCAACGATAACGACACAGTCACCGTCACGGGCGATGGTTTTTACTTCATTACTGGAGTCGCTGAGACGGAATGTGGTCATCGCTTGCAAGTTGACATCGACAAGGAATACAAACCACTGGCGAAAGAGTATCTGCGCCAACATTGGTTGACATTCATCGGTACACACTGTGATGGAATAAAAGGGCAAAGTAGATAGACATCGAGTACTGGGGCCACTCGTAGCATTCTAAGCAAACCTGCGGTCAGCTAGGGGTAATTCCGCTTTCGGTGTCGGAACAAAATCCAAACGTACTGCCCGCGTGGTGCCGCGGGCGCGATTGCTACTACAATGCCGACGTGGTATTTGAAAAAAAAATGATTTCACGCCGGTAACCTTTCCTCCAGTGGATGCAGCGCCATCTAGTACTCAGTTCACCGAACTAAAAATCCGTGTGATCTTCGACAAGAAAATATGATCTGTCGCGTCACAGTAGTCGGCCAAAAGAGCAAACAATCGCTAAAACTGCGGGCAGAAGGCACGCTGGTTGTGACTCTTGGCGAGGGTAATGGCGGACGTGTTGAAAACGTGTTCATTTCCGGATCTAACGATATCAAGGAAACTGACATATTCTTTAACCTCATCGTAGACGTGCCAGTACACCACGCCGACAGATTAGAAGTGCGTGTCAACAGAAGAGCTAATCCACCACCCATCCTGATAAATTAAACTTTCATATCACGCTCATTATAGAGGAATTATAATGTCCCTATACCCAAAGCTCCAAGACCCACAATATATTTGCCTGAAAAAGATCAGCGCGACTGAAACCTTCCTACGGGCAGAGGCCAAACAACGGCGCACTCTGCACAAAAAGTACAAGCGTGCTGCCAACGCTATGGATGGCTTTGACACCATCTGACGGTTGTGTCTGTGAGCACCATCGTGGCAGGAATTGGCATATTGTCGACAATCATTGCCGTCCCAATTGCGGTTGCCCTTGACATTTCAGCTTTGGTCTGCGTGCTGGTTTATATGGCTGGGAATTTTATGAGCTGGCGACTTACCATGAAGGCCCAAAAGCACGACGAAATTCGTGTCTTGGCCGAAACCAATCTAAATACTATCGCAAACCACATATCTATGGCACTTTGTGATAACGCCATCTCCGAGGAAGAGTTTAGGCTTATCCTCGATGAAGTCCATGAATATACGACCATAAAGACGGAATGTGGTCTAATGCATACAAGGCATACACTTCTGTTGTAATTGACGAAGTGGCAAAAATCGAATTATTAGCCCGCGGAAGAGATGAAGCTCGCAAGGCGCTCATAAAATATATCGCTGGAAATTCAAAATAAGCTGTGTTTTGTCCGTCGAAGCAACGGAAATCACGAAAGTAACAAAACCATTGGAACAAGAACAACCTCCTGACTCAAGCCCTATATACAGCACGCCTCAGTCATACGATGCAGTCTCCCAATAACAGGCAAACAAAAACTGTGACGTCAATGTGGTCTTTGTTGCGCCTGCTTTTTTAGAACATGTGCCTTTATTCGATATCGCCTTCATGTTTGCAGCAGAAGGTCGTAAACTCTGAATATTGATGTTAACATTTTCGTTTTGACGAGCCGGCTTTGCTGCGTATATACCCAACCTAGCCAAAACCAAGGCTACTACAATCAAATTTGTCAAAGGCATGAAGGTATCGATAAGAAAGCAGTCAGTTCACCTTTTAGCTAATGGGCATACTAGAACATCTCTATATAAGCACCGGCAAAAAAGATTAAAGTTATAATGGACAACAACAGCTTGCCCTTAGTTGTCAATATTATGACTGTCCTCCTCTAGTGTATGCACTTAGACCCTCCCGGACAAAATTCATTCTGTTTTCTTTCGGCCAATTGAGGTTGTTGCCTCCACTGATAGCATACGAGTTTAAATTCTACCTCCATTGGTAATTCAAACTGCTTTTGTGTATGTGCGTATGTTATCAGATTCGACTGGACACAAGCACACAATCTACTTTCATACTTAAGAATGAATTAATAAGAGCTAATAGTTGTCCCCAACTAATTTAAAAGGAGACTTCAATTAGAGTGTGGGTCTCGACAACACAGCAGGTTGTAAGATTTAGATCCAGTTTCCAACGTCTCAAATGTGTCGACTAAGAACTCACTTACAATGTACTTGTATTAATTTGTCACAAAGTTGTCCATACTGAATCCAAAAGTTACCTGTACAAAAATAAAATATTAAGTGTGAATAAAATCCGTCTGTCTGTGTCATCCGTCCATCCCGGCGTGGGAAATAATCTAATTTCAAACTCTATTTTCCCCACCCCAGGGATAAGGTCTAATTTATTTACAGTGGATTTCAATACATATAGGGGAAATTCAACTGGGTGTCCCCACTATTTCCCAATATTACTCAAACTCAACAGTTTATATAGACCAAATGACACGGACAATGCTGAATATACCTGGGCCAAACATTCCTTATAAATTGATTATAATGCGCTGGTAGCGCGAATGGTATTAGCCGATTTGTCTGTGCCCTGTGTTTTCGTCAGAAATCTTTGAAATGCCTGCATGTTGGTTTTAAAATTTAGCACACAGAAGGTTTAAATATTTGCCTACGTTTTTATTACTTAGCAGACAGTCTAAATTATACAATGTTTAAACCGTATGCGTCTAGTCAAGCGAGTCGCTATTTATAGTAAGCAGATTTGCCTTTATTGATCGATAGTTTTGGAATGCGGTGGACTGACTGGTTCAAAAATAACATCTGGAGAATGTATAACCAATATGATCATTGTATATAGGAGGATGTGTGCCAATTTATGCTGAAAAAGAATCAAAAAGCGACACTTATCCTCATGGATTTCTGGCGGCTTACCGGGGGCCCAATTTGGACCGGCTTCGTGTGGGGGTCTCCGCCGGCCGAGCAAAAAGCGTGTTTTTGGACCAGCCCTGGAAGGCGAACGGACCGTCATTTTTAGGTTGGCGGTAGGGGTGGGCAGGGGGCTCTGCAGGGGCACAAACATCTATGTGGAGCTCTCCACCCCCCACCCCCCACCCCCGTCTTAAATGGTAGTCTCTTCCGCTAAAGCGTGGGGATAATATTAATAGTATTCTCATGGGAAATATTAATGTATCATGTCAACTAAATATTTTCTTTTACAAACGGATTTCATACATATTCTCTCTATATATTATCTTGACCTGTCGAGCATCCTATTTTCAATTTTAGCAGTACAAAACATCTCTTTTCTGCACAAAAGTGCGTTGACTTCTTAAATTTCGGCCTCGAAGGAAAATGTTTGCATACAGTGCAAGAAATCTCATATTTTACCGCGAATAAAGCTATAAAAGTGTTAAACCTCTGGAACAGCATTCAGTTTTCTATTAGTGGATTTGGTATGAAAGACATATTTGCACTTAAATTTTAATCATCAGTGATTGATTGTAACTGCTCGTAGAAATAGGATTTCCTCCACGGGGAGTTAATACTTAGAAATATTGCTAGCCCTTTGCTGTTATATGACCTCTGAAGATCAATTAGCGCTAAATTACCACCTCAGATCTACAATTGTACTATTGCTAATATGTGAATCTATATATCATTCAATTGTCTACCTACCTAGTTACATATCTACCTAACATACTGCACTGTGGTTGTATAATTTATTGCACGGTCACATATATCATGTAACATAATTTTACTAAGCATAAAATGATACGGTGTATTTTTCAAAACAATTAAATTCCTTGCATACTTTGGCAAAAATCGAAAAAGTCCAGAAGTAAAACTCGTCGATAAATGCAGTTTCTAAACTCGCTGAGTTGGATATAGAGAGAAAATAATCAGATCTGATATATGGCAGGGTGCCACCATCAATATGAACCGACGTATCTTGATTGACACCTCAATGTTATAAACATGCACTACTTTCCCGATTAAAATTCATTGAGATTTCACTTTTGATTTTACCCATTTCTATTATCTATATATGACTTCAACCTGATTCAAGAAGGGTAACTTTTTTAATTTATTTTTTAAATTTATTTATTTATTAGTCGACGAACTTTGAGATGATAAAAACTGTGTCAAGAAACCACTCTCATTAAAACAAAAAACATCAGGTGAAAGACGTTACTTTTGACCGCATAGTACAGCTAAATTTTATCCTTTTGAATACCTTTTGTGTTGAAGATAGACCAGAAATATTCCGGAATTGTACATAACGTGTGTTGTGTGGTATATCTACATGATTTATTATTTATATTGTTTCCAAAGAAACCTGAATAGCATTAGTATGGCCTTATAATTGCTTATTCCCTGATAGATGCTTTTTGATGGATTAATTTCTCTAGATGTCAAAATTACATATATTTTACTATCTACATTTACATATCATGTGAATGCTGTAAAAGTTCGACACCCCGAAGACAATGGAAGTATATTGACATTTACAGATTTTCGCTTGCAAGAGCTTTATCTACATTTCAACAGTCTTCTCTCAGTACACGGGCATTGTCTTTGATGCTATCTGATATGGTTGCCATGACACCTGATGTTTGGCCATGTCGTCTCCCTTATTTGAATCGTGCGGCCATCTCGTCTGGCGTTTGATATTATCATAATCTATCTATCATGGTTTTCATCGCTCGATCCTCTGAGATTAAAAGCTGAACAGTTAATAATTTTCTAAATAATTATAAACATGCGGTGTTTGGCCTAATACTGACCGATTATCAGAATTAACGCCATGTAAATTTGATACGATTTTTTAAAGATGTTTCTTCCTGTAGTCAGAAAACTCTTATATCAGGACTAAGCTCAAGGACTAATTATATCAAAGAATGGAAACCAATCTAGAAATAGGTGAAGATAAAATTGAGTATATATGATTTTGGCTGGCCAGTATTTCTTGATAATGAAAGTAAAATGTTAGTGAAAATAATCTTTTGAGAGTTTATCCTAGCTGTATCTGTTTTACTGATGAAATTTTAGTCCTTTTACAGACGAGTTTGGAAAAGTCAGTACTGAAATTAGCACCTGACTCTTTGGTGCGGAATTTAATACACATGTTTCAAACACAGATAGATCCAGAAAATGCCGCGGCTCATATGGTTTTCTCTACGGAGAAGATTGCATCAAGGATATGTCTGTACTGATAAATATAGGTTTGATCATGAGCATTCAGAAATTGCAAATTATAAAATTTGTAATATCATGATGATTCCATAGGTTTACTATGGGAACTGAATTAGTACCCTGTGTCCTCAAGGAGGAATGTGAGTACAACAGCAAGTAGGCTCGACTCGAATTGTGTTTTTTTTCCCACTTAGATAATCAGTTCAAAATTGTATTCTCTTCGTCACACATTCATTAAATTTCAAGATAGTATGTCAACAATTCAGTCTTTGAAATGTCGGAGAATGTAACCATACTAATGATAAACTTTCACGCAATAATAACTTCAGATGAACCCTACGATCTCATTACATAACAAATGGCTTGCTTTATCTATTACTCTAAAATAAGGTATCAAAACGGCATTACTAATAACTATGTATTCAAAATATTTCATCGCATCGGCGACAGCAGGATATATTCTTATATCATCGCAGAAATTAATATGAAAGCATCAACATACGCTCCTACGAGACCTAGCTGCCATTCGTGCCTTAGATTACCATTTCTATGCGTCACGTGACGATGTTACAATTGTCAGAAACCCCTACGTACGTCGAAAGCTTTACCTTCTTTAAGCGGTTTTTTGTTTTGTTGTGCCTTTTTACATTGAACACAAGCTTAATTTAAAAACAATTCGACATTTTGAATCAAACATACAAAAATAGAAAATAAAATTTATGAACATTAATAGAGTAGTGCTCATTTTAAAAGTTATATAAGGACAGGGGAATCTTTTCCCATACGAAAATAATGTTTAGAAGATTATGTATATTGAATTTGTAATATGTGTCCATGAGGTAAGTTGTACTTTAGTCATTTTGCAAACAACATATTTACTGCATATGAGTTCAAGGTCAGTCTCGTTTACATATCATTTAACAATTAGATTGGAATTTTCCATAGCTTGATGTGAGAAAAATCAGGTACGCACAGGAAATTTCCATATGAGTTACTCATATTCTAGAATAGTCTGTCAGGTGACTTATCCTTATATTTATAGAGGTTTGGTAAACAAGATTTCATTCATACACTAAATTTTATATTATTAAGATCAGTCTATTAAGGAATTTATTTTAGTAATCAGATGTTACAGTAGTAAAAATCAGAGCAAATTCAGAGCGAAGAATTATTTATTTGAAATATTCATTGGAATTACTAAAAGTGCTCATTCTCATATTAGATTAATACTTGACTTTGGGATTTATGTGAATTCGTTCAAAGATATTCTGGATTATATCCTTCATGCATATCATGACATTCAATACTACTGACACATCAGAACATTCAAGACTACTAGCACATCATGACACTCAAGGCTACTGGAATTCATTCGGAACATTCTATATTTTGGATTCGAGATTATGACACCTAGCATTATTGGATTATTCGGAGTTTAATTCACGTTATTGTAAGTGTCTTTTTGAATTTTTACTTTAATTGTCTAGAAATAAATTGCTTGTTGATTTTACTTATATTGTTGGTTTCCTTTCTTTCTGTTTTACATTATTTTAAGATGTAGAGTCGTGACAAGAACTACTGTAATAAATAATATGTACTAAAGTAGATCGAAGATTTAATTTGTACGTTTATTTCTTGAAAAGAGTATATATATATATATATATATATATATATATATATATATATATATATATATATATATATATATATATATATATATATATATATATACAAAGGTCGATATGCGGGTGTCTGTTACGCACAAATGCCTAACCCGCAGACCCAGGTTGAAATCTCCGTAGAGTACGAATTGCAAATTCACAAGCCTGTATGATAATATTATTTCTTCGTATTAATGTTAATGTTATCAAGCATTCTTCTATAGGATCCAGGGAGAGTACTTTCCACTCTGTTTGGTGTATATTTGTATTTCTCTGTATGTCTATATATATCTATATATATATATATATATATATATATATATATATATATATATATATATATATATATATATTCGCTTTGGGAAATGGTAAAGAGGCTCTACACATTGATACATTCATTTCTTGAAAGGGAGAGGTCCTGAAATGCTAACGATCTACATGAGATTATTTTTTCCGGTGTTTATTAACTTTGTAAATAAGGAGAACTGAAACAAAATAATCTGCCCAAACAGTGAGATTATAGAACAGTGGATACATTTTTTTTAAACATTACTGATAGGGGTAATTCCCTCTATGAACCTCTCGAAAACATTTCTGATATGTTCTTCAGCTATTAATCTCTCTATTCAAACATATCTCCTGTTCTCGTAAATATTCCAAACTAACTACTTTAATAAAAAATACGAATACCTAATGGCCGAGGGGAGACAAATGAAATGAAATGAAAATTATTTTTCTCAATATATTTGTTGCAAATAATTGTGATATTAGAGACCAGGATATGAGAAAAAGCACTAAAAGCATATGAATTCTGGCATTTTAAATGAATGCTTTTTCTTTCGTTGTAGGAAAGTGTGGCCTGATACCATTCCAGAGATAATCCCTCCGCCCCCCCCCCCCCTCTCTCTCTCTCTCTCTCTCTCTCTGTCTCTCTCCATATGTAAAGTAAATCGGTTATGCATAATGACAACTTCATGTATTGGGGTCACTCATCAAGAGTACATACAATGTTACTAAAATGAAAGTGAGACATAATCCAACTATGTAGTGTCCAAAGAGGTAATAAGGGTATGGTCATCTAGAAACGATATAACTATTGTTAATTATCTTGTTACTGCTAATACGGCTGCAGCTATAATAATAATAATAATAATAATAATAATAATAATAATAATAATAATAATAATAATAATAATAATGATAATAATAATAATTATAATCATCATCATTATTATTATTATTATTATTATTATTATTATTATTATTATTATTATTATTATTATTATCTCTCTATAATAATAATAATAATAATAATAATAATAATAATAATAATAATAATAATAAAAATAATAATAATAATTATTATTATTATTATTATTATTATTATTATTATTATTCGTACCCGGGGTGTAACTATACACCTGATTGCAAGAGATGTTTGGAAAACAAACACCTGTAACTCGATGCATAAATATTACAGAAATCCAGAGGGTTTGTGCATATAACTCCCTGTTCAATTCCGCGTGCCTATCGAATGTTCGATTGCTTTCTTTCTTTTTTTCCTTTACGGAAGGATGAATAGGGTGATATATATATATATATATATATATATATATATATATATATATATATATATATATATATGACAACGATAGACAATTCACAGTGCAAAGCTCGTGTTAACAAGCCGGATGACTAACGGGAAGTATTTAGGTCCTTTATCTTGTCATGAAAACTCTTAAAGCAAACAAATGTTAGTTCTATCATAGAATAAGTGACATTGTGCAAATATAATATAATTTACACAATGTATGCCATTTGTCAATTGTAGGACACTATTTATGGGCTTTTGAGAGGCAGATATCTTTTATGACTCAAATCTTGACATCCTGGATATGTTAGCCCATACGAGGGAATGCACCATCAAGACCAACAGTTGAATTCAAATACCTGAGCGAGAAACCTCTAATAATGTCTCAGCTTCAACGATTGCAGAAAGTATTTTGCTCTCTGCTCATTCTTGGATTAGTTTTCCTGCTTATTTGGCTATTTGGACCGTCATGTAAGTATTTAACAGATAATTACAACTTTTACTTTAATCTGTATGCTTGAGCCTAGCCACTCATTATACATTTTAAACTCACGATTTAGATGAAAGTGATAATTACATGTATATGCAGGTCGTCAGTGGAAGGAGTTGGTCGATAGAAGGTTTTCATTAAAGTTTAGAAATTCCGTTCTTTCCCTTTAGTGTTTTCATAATAATTTACAGAATGTCTGCTAAAGAAACCTGGAAGAGAGAGGAAATGAAAGCTGATGATTATCGTAAAATCTAAGATAAAAGTGCCATCAATGTGGCCTTGACCTTAACGTGGCTTATCGGATTTAGGTTAATTGTATCCCAACTTAAAAAACAACTGAAAACTTCATAAATGTGTTAATAACTAAATAGTGTTTACAAATGAAAGGGCGATAACTCCCAATCTTTGCTAAAACTCAATTTGAGTGATTAAGATGGCCTAAAACTGTAAACTTATACACCGAATCCCACTGAAAAGAACCTAATGTTGTGGTTGAGATGAAATATATATGATTGGTCTTAAAATAATAATAATAATAATAAATAAAATAATTAAAAAAAGCATCCATACAAATTATATAAACTTCCCATTACCCTGCAAAGGTATTTCCACCGTCCAGTTGTAAAAGTTCTTACTTAAAATATTACATGAAATGGTTCACATTGCTAAATTGAGTTAACACTGAAATGATATTTAACACACGAGATTATCGGTATGAAGTTTACGAATCCATCATTATAAGTCTCTATTTTCTTTTTTTTTTACAATAGTTAGCATGATCTAGCGAATGACTTCATTGAAGTACCATGCATAAGTTTTAATGACCACTATCCTGTATCAATTGTTAGAAAACTACCTACCAATCTAAAAGTAACTAATGATGTACTAAGAATTATGACCCTAATCTATTCTGCAAGAATCTTGATCAGGTTCCATGGTCTCTGATATATAGGTTTGATAATGTTACTGGTATGGTTGACATTTGGAACAATTATTTATGCAAGTCTTGAATAAACATGCCCCGCTCAAAGAAAAGATAGTAAAACATCCTAAAATACCAGAGAGACAGAATGAGGATATAAATATCGCGATCAAAATCAGAGATAAAAATAGATGTAAGTAGTATTGGGGACAAGGGGAAATCCTATGTTAAAAGGGTAAAACGTTTATAGGGACAAGGGGAATTTAACATGGAGACATGGAGATGGCACTTGAGGGACAATGGGAATTGAACATGGAGAGGGTAGTTGGGGTCATACGAGAAAGAGGAACAGGCGTGGGGCACTTGGGGTCATACGAGAAATTAACATGGCGGGGACACTCTGGGGTCATACGAGAAATTAACATGGCGGGGACACTATGGGGTCGTACGGGAAGTTTAACAGGGTAGGCAATCATTGGAAAATTGATCTTTTCTTGAGTAATGGGTGGCCCTGAAAAAGACCGTTGTTTTTTAGAGTTCATCTAGAGGTGTGGGCACCTCCCTGGCTTGGCCCGACACGCAGGACAGCTCCTCCTCCAGGAGTCTAGACTCCTCCTACAGCGCTTCTTCAGGATAAATGGAGGATGGACCGCTTCTGGTTCCCAATTTTCTTCCTTCTTCTCCTCCTTCTCCTCCACTATCCTGTGATCTTCCTCCTCCATCGGATGAGGTTGTATGGGCTCCTTCTTTTCCCTTTCTTCTTCCTCCCTCTTTTCTACTACCCCTATGAGGTGCCACGCCACCTCTAGATGCATTCGGATCTGTTTGATTGTTTCTACGGTGTTCATCTTGATAGATAGCAAATGGGTAGTTTTAACTTGGGAAGGCGTTGTTTTAATATACTAGAAGTGCGTTGGTGAAGGAAAACATCCCTTTCACCTTTTAAAAAAAACATGACTCACACTACCCGCGTCTGACGTCATTCTAGACTTCGCGGATTCTGCACTCCATCACCCCTTACCCCAAAACCAAACGCCTTGTATGCTTTATAAACCCAAACCTAACACACTATCCCAATTGCCCTGTGTGCTGCCTAAAAACCCCAAACCTGCTATCAGACGAAAGGGTATGACGAAGGGATGAAATCACGCCAACATACTATCCAACATATACACCACACCATCCATTGCGCGGACCTAAAAATAGGGTTCAGATCGAGAGTGAGAAAAATGGACAGAGAGGGGTAACTTCAGATCGATAGAAAGAGAGATAGAACATAATTTTTTTTTCTTCAAATTCAATAAAAAACCACACAACTCCATTTTTTTCCAACAAATCAACATTTTTTTAATGAACAACAAGAAGAAGCTTCTCTAACATAAAAATTTCAAAAAACTAACAATCAACAAGATATTAAACAGGAACGTATTTACAGGGTTGACAACGTTGGGAAGGTAAACTAAACTTCCACTTTTCTACATCTACATCATTCTGATGCACACTACGTTTCTAAGCTAAAGACAAGAGATAACCATAACGTTCACAAAACCATTGTTCTACTTTAGCATCGTTTCGAGCATAGTCTCTATCAAAACAAGTCACTAAATGTTCTAAGGAATATCCGAGACTGCGTTGATGAAGAAAATGTACACAATATTGTCCACACACCATGGAATCCGATCCTTTTAATCGAACATTATTGAATCGCGTAGAGACGGCATTTCTTCTCATAAAGTCGATGATGTCGTCTTCCAAAGGAGGTAATCCATAAGAATAAAAAAAATTCCACACCACCATTGTGATTGTTGGGAAAGTACACCGCTACCCAATGGGTTCCTGGTAGATGACTGTCGTCGGTATTGATGACATAGGCATGAACGTCTTTAGGTTTGCGATGAGGTAGTTCATCTTTAGCACACACCACAGGATTCCAAGAAGAAGTATAGGAACTGCGAGTCAACAGGTAATGAAGTTCCCTGGCATCCATTCTTTTTTGTCTTCACAGGAAATAATGAGTCATCAATTCACACTTGACTTTATGCTTGAATATTTCTGTCAAGTAATTCCACGAATTCTCACGGCGGATAGTTTCTGTACTCTGTTGAATGAGAGCTAAGATGCGATGGATCTCCAGAGGATTGAGTGGAGGTGAAAAAGAATCCTGCAAGTCTTTATACCATTGTCTCAACACCTTTTCTTCCGAGATCTGAGACCAAGCCTCTTCCAAATATTCGTCCAATTTTTCTTCGCCTGTCATCATCAAACATTGGTCGTGTTGTTTTTGGCTGGGATGATCGATTTGACATCCATGACAATGTTCTCGGGTCAAGCTGTTAATTCTTTCAGTCAATTCCTTAGCATAACAGGAGATTAAATGTTTTTCTTGTTCAGGCCATCGAGAAATAAATCCAACAAAGTCGGGAACAGGATTGTTTTCTTCTTCTTTTTTAGGTTCTGAATGAATCACTTCGTCATCATCATCATCCGTGGTAGTTTGTGACTGTTGAACTTCACAAAATCCTTCATCTATTTCCATAGGTTCTTCTTCTACGTGTTGCATCCTTTTTTTCTTCTTCTAATAGTCTAGAATCACTTCTCTCAAACTGTTGATCTCTAGAGTGTTATCAAATTCTGCATACAAGACGACGTTCACCGTGTGAGGTAGAGGATCTGCAAACTGAAGTTCCACACGAAGTGGGCCTGATTTTATAGGGTGGAAATGTCCTTCGTCGCTGCCTTGGTCCGGAGTGAAATCAAATCCCCACAAAGCATACCCTCCTGCATAATCGTCGTACGAAATGCCGTGGCTGGTGTTGGTGCCTAACTGTCCTGTGGCTTCAAACAGGCCCAAGTAAGATCGCAAGAAATTTTTCTGCTCAAAGTTAGGTTCAAAAGGTCTGGTACACAACGTTTTACCATCTCGACTGACTTCTATCTTGGAGACGTTGTAGTGTTTAAACTCGAACGGATTCTGATCGTGGACTCCGTTGAGGGCTGCATTACTGACGATTCCAATCAGCAAACGTTTGGGGAGCTGTCCTTGGAAGACGTGATCTTCGACTTTGGATCGGAGTCCAGCGGCAATGGTAAAGGTTTTCACTTCCATTCGTCGCACAGGATACTTGGCAGTGGTTCTGCTCAACGTTTGACTGATGTCGTTGGCTACTTTTGGAAAGACTTCCACACGTCGCACGTAAAGTTTGGCTTCTTGGATGACAGTTTTCCACTCGCTGTTTTCGGCCATCAAATGGAAAGCGGCACTACTGCGATTCAGTCTCAGGCGTACATCTACTCCGTTCAACAAATACTTGTCTTGCAACCACATGTCCAAATGCAAACGATCCATCAGTTCTAAACTACGTCTGATTTTCTTTCGACGGTTGTTAAATCCCACATTGTGTAGGACTGCTGGAATTATATCTTTAGTACCATTATTGCCATCCTCAGTAGACTTCGCCGCTACTGGCAGGTCTGTGATGTTGAACTTTTCCGAGGAGTCAGGTTTCCAGACCACCGAAGCATCCAGATGAGTGTTCTTGGCTTCTTTTCCGTACGTCAAGAGATTTTCCAAATAAGCACGGCAAGGGTAAGTATCCAAACTGCTGCTGACCAGTTTGTTATTCAAGTACAAATCTACTCCGCTGAACAAGGAATGCATGAAATTATTGACGGGTGCCACTCTGGCAGCGTCCCCAGGAAGGGTGTTGTCCGCCGTTTTCTTCACTTGAAGTTTCAGGTACAAGTAACTGTTATTCAGATCGATGTAATCTTCGGTTTGTCCTTTGATTTCAAATTCGATAGGAGCTGATTCCGTCAAAGACGATAAAGGATGAAATTCCACCCATTGGGATTCTTGCATCGTCATCATGGTGGGAGGCATGGTAAACATATCCAGTTCTGACTTGGTACATTCGCAAGAATCTCGGTGCATCATTTTTTTTTCACAGTTAATAATCAAACACGTCTAATTCTCTGACGGTTCTTCTTCTTTTCTTATTCTTTTTTGGAACACCGTGTGTTCTTTTGTGAACTTTGAAGGGATTTCGATGTCGTTGTCTCTTTCTACCTTGTCCTTGCTGTGAAGTGGAGGAAGAAGTAATGCCAGGGCCTGAAGCGTGAAGTGAATTTATAGGATTCTCTCGGAGACCCAAAAGATCTTTGCCAGTGTTCATCAACACATTTTTGCCTGCTCTCATAAAGGCTTCTTTAGGATTTTGTTTGTCGATGAGGACATTTTGCAAAAATTCTTTTCCTTGCGTCAAAGCGGCATCTTTTAAGGCATGGAGTCCTCGAGTCACCATCGGTTTCAAAATAGGGGCTACCGTCCGAAAAGCCGATTTTAACATATCTCCTAAACCATGTCCTCGTTGTCGAGCCACTCCTCGGTACACTGGATACATTTTTTGGATGTTACAATGCGTTAGAGAACCTTTTTTTCGAAAATGTAGTTTCGCCGTGACTTTTCCTTTGTCAATGAATGGTTACCTTTGTCCCAAATCTCCTTTTATACTAATGTTTACACTGTCAAAATATGATTTACTGACTGGAAGATAATGAGGGTGTACAAATTCACGGTGAACGTGAAACGTGTTTCCACCTTCTTCGTACGCACCAGCAGCAGTATCCACTTTGAAAGGAATGACTCTCAGTAAGGGCGCAGCTGTGTGTCCCACCACGTTGTACTCCACCACATCGGAGTACACATACATTAAATTTAGTCCAAAGTTCAATTCGATAGGGGTTTTAAAAGCCTCTCCGAATTCTACGTTGCTTGCGACTTTTTTATTAGTATACTTTTTATTTCCACCCAAAATAGAATACAACCCAGGAGAAAATTCAATGGTCATGAATTTTCTGTCCTGCTCGGGTAAGTTTTTGTTTTTTTTTGTCGTCAATGAGTTCCCCCTTCTCTTTGAAAAATTGTGAGATGAAACGGCGTGCCACATCATGGTAAGCGATTCGTACCCATTTTTGGTTTTTTTCCAAGGCTTTGCCAAATTGAGCTAAGAAGATGGCGTCAATTGTGACCACCAAATGTTTAGCACTAAAATAATACCCCTTAGGAATTCTCATGGTATGGCTCGCAAAGGGAGGAGTGGTCTTCGTGAATACCTTTCTGGAATGCTCAAGGCCAGGTTGAATTTTCTCCAACTCATCATGCACTCCCTTGTTCAAGATTTCCACGATGAAAGTGTTTTGACCTTCGTCGATGTTCATGATTTGCGTAGGATGAATGATTTCTACCAAAGCCACTTCCCAATGAGCATCGTGATCTAATTGGATGGACTGAGGTAATTTGGCCGTGAAACAACATAAGCTGTTGTTGGGAAACACATCCATGGAACTGTCACTAGGTAAAGTTAAATAAAATTGGTCATTCATAGTAGGTCCAAAGTGGTTTTGGCGTCCGAGGAGTCACTCGAGTTCAAAGGATGTTCAAAGGCTTCCAAAAGAGGACTACTGTGGTGACTGGAAGAAGGTGGAATGACGTTGGTCGTACTCCCGTGGTTGCTGTGGCTGCTGCTGTTGTTGTGGTGACTGTTGTCCGTCGTCGTCGTAAATTTCAAAGAGGGACTGGGTAAAAGATAACCGATGCAACTGCTGAGTAAAATGGTCCACAATTGTTTGTCTCCTTGTTGCAAACTCAAATTGGCAATAGCTGCTCCGATGACACAATACACTACAAAGATTTGGCAGAAAAAGACGATTTGATTTTAAGGCACACGTTCTCCGCACCACACCCAGAGCGGTTGTTTTTGTAATTCTTGAAGAGAAGAACTCTGCGAAGGAGTCGTCGAGGTCGTGGTTGTGTTGAATGGCATGTTAGGTTACTTCTTCTTTTTCTTTTTATAGTCGACGACTTGGGAAGCAGCAATCCAAGAATCAAAACTAGGAGGATATCCTTTCCAACGTACTTTGACTTCTTCTACTCGACGTTTGCCTACTTTGCGTGTTCTTTGTTCGAGAATGATTTCGATGTCGTACAAGGCGTCTTCTTTTTTGGTCACTCGTTGTAACTCAGGCAAGTAAAATGTTCCTTTGAGCACTTCACCGTGCATGTCTTCCAATTTATAGACAGGAGGATCGCGTCCACGCACGGGGGTAGCGACACGAAACAATTCGGTGGTCCAGTTAGGTAAATAACCTTTGTCAAAAGTACGTTTGGTTTTTCCGATGGGAACCCAATCTCCCGTCTTCAACTCCAGCAAGGTTTTTTTCTGAGGTGGTGGTGGTCTGCTCCTCTGGGGTGTACCAAACAATCGATCAAACACGGTCACTTCGTTTTCAGGGCTGACCTCTTCGGGGGCACATCCGATGCTTCGATGATACGATTGATTGTACGCTTTGACCAAACGAGGTAACACGTCGATGTACTTGAGAGTGTGTTGATGTGTAAAATATTTCCACATGCGTTCTTTCAAAGTTCTTTGAAAACGTTCCACGATACTGACTTTGGTTTCAGAATTTTCGGTAGTAAAAAAATGAATATGTCTTTGTTTCAATTCTTTTTGAAAAGCTTGGTTTAGAAATTCGGTGCCTTTGTCAGTTTGCCATCGTAAAGGGTGACGACCACTTTGTTTCAAGACCAATTTTAAGGCACGTACTAATTCGGTACTGCTTTTAGATGTCAAAAGCACGGCCCAAGCAAATTTGGAAAACATGTCAATGACACAAAACAAATATTTGTGACCACGATTATAGATTGCCAAATGAGAGACGTCGGCTAAATCGGCTTGCCATTGATGATCGATGCCTTCCACTTTGGTTTGACTTCTAGAAAATTTTCGTCGAATGGGTTTGTGTAACGTGTACGTCGATTGTTCTTGTAACCATCGTCGTACTTCTGGCAAACGTACACTTTTCAATTGACTTTTGGCAGCTCGATATAATTTTTGAACTCCTCCGTAACCAGCAGCATGGCCAGGATTGTAGTAAATGGTAGCTAAAAGTTTCTCCATGGTTTGATTCCTCAATAAGTCAACCAAGTACCAATACTCTTTTCTTCGTGGGGTATCTTTTTGGATTGCAATGCTTTACGTGTCCGACGAGCCACTGGTGTAAAGGAGGATGTTGTTTGAACAGGGGTCATCGGTTCTGTTTTGACTTCTGTCTTCACTTCTTCCTTTTTCACTTTTGATGGTAATGGGGTAGACATCATCTTTTTTATCCAACCCGGTGTGGCTAACTTTTTTTTTTTAAGAGGTGGAGTTTGTAACTCTTCTTCTTCTTCTTCTTCTTCTTCTTTTACGGTCATCCCTGTGGAGGTGTCTGTTCTAGTGGTGGTGGTCACTTTAGATTCGCTTTTCATCAGGGTTTTGAAATCTCTCAGAGTGGGTGAAGCTGTTTCGTCTACAGCTTTTTGGTGAAAGAGTTGCAGACGTTGTAAAAGTTGACCGTACCGTTGCGATTTTTCTGTTTCTGACAAATCGCTTCGTTCCATCAGGGCTTGTAATTCTTGTTGTAACTGTGACATCTCTTTGAGATTAGGATTGGATGGTAAATGAGGTATCCGTTGTTCGTTCCAACGATGAAATTCCATCCATTGTTTGTAAGGTACTAAAGTCAGTTTTCGTCCTTCCATTTCATCCAAAGGTTTCAAAAAGGTGTGGTCTTTTCAGAGAAGGGTGTCCTTTTTATCTTCTATTTTTTTTGTTATCGCATGACACCTCCTAAAAGGGGTCCAGCAATCGTTCCTAACAAAGGACCCGCTATTTTTAACAACGGTCCTAACAGCATAGGTAGAAATCCTCCTCGTTGCACCAACATTTTTTTCTTTTGTTGGAGTGGTATTTTCTTTTTCACCATTTGGCGAAGAACGTTCCGATGTTTGCCTAATTTTTGTTTCTGTATCTTGGACAAAGGTACCGTTCCTTTCAAAACGTTCAAACAACATTCACACACGGTATCGATGATTTCTTTAGGGGCTGTTTGAATGAGTTGTTTTCGCATGGGAGGATTGGATTTGGTCAGGACAGACAAGACGTCCCAATGTTTCGCCAGACGAGGTGGAAGTTGTCCTTTTTTGGTGGTTTTGCTTTTCTTCTTTTGATGGTGGTGTGCACGTTTGGGAGTCATCTTTTTTAGTCGGTAGAAACAAGTCTGAAGTCTCTGGCAGGTAACCCTTCTATTTTATACTGGAACACGTCTCCACTGATTGTCTGCACGACGTACCAACTTCACGACAGGCATCACTCAACGTTGAGGTGTTTTCAACGGACTAAATCGTCTCAATTCTTCTTTGGATAAATCCACTAAACTTTGTAATATGCCGGTTCTCTCTTGGACTTTGGTTTTAGGGGACTGTACTTTGTTGGCGGCCGCTGCCATAGCTAAATCAGCCGATGTCGTCGAGGGTCCCGAAGTGGTGACTTTCGAAATAGGTTTCCATTCTTGCATCAAATTAGGAAACACTTGTCTTAAGTCTGGTTTGGCAGGCATCATCATGAAGGGAGGTGAAGAAGATGTGGACGCAAGAGGAGACCTCGTCACTGCTGGTGGTGGTGGTCGTGTCTTGCGGGTGTACGTTTGCGTCCTGGCATCAGTACCTCACTTGCGGGTGCCAGTGGTGGTGGCAGTAGGTGTTTTTTTCTTCTTGGCAGAACTTTTCTTTTTTTTGGGGGGGGGGGGCTTTCTTCTTTTTAGGACTTTTCTTCTTTTTTGGTGTTTTGGGTTTTTTGGCTTGGGCATTAGGATCCCATTTCAAAAGGGAACGAATCATGACCCCTCCTAAAGAACCGCTTCCTCCAGGGGTTAAAATGATTTGTTTCTTAGTCCGTGGATCGATTCTAGGATCGGCTAGTTGTGACAACGCCCCTTTATGTTTTTGAAAAAAACGTTGAGTTTGATGAGGGATGTGAATGATGCCTTGCAGTAATTGACATGCCGTCAAAGTAAACCATCGTAACACTTCTTTAAGACTAGCTTCTAACAAATGAGCACGGACTTGTGCATTTTTTTCGCGACTGATGCCATACAAGGCACGAATCAATTTAGCCGAAGGATGAGATTGAAAGGAAGTCATCTCGAAGACTGTGAGACAGAAATGACGCGGTAGATGTTTTTATATTTTTTTTTTCTTCAGAGAGTGGCCGAAGGGGACGTGTAAATGACAGGACCTCCTTCTTGACACCAAGGGTGAAACAATTGAGCACGAAATCTCAAATAGTCGGGAGTGGTCGGTTTTAAGTCGATGAGTAAATACTCGTGAGGTGTTTGAGTGGCATCGTCGTACGCATAATTTAACCAAGGAGTGCCTAACTGTTTGGCTAACACTTGCACTTGAGATTTGTCTCTGGGGCTTTTAAACAACACCACGTAATGAGCGTTGAGACTGATGGTACGATGGGCTTTACTTTGTTGAAATAAATTTTGAGTAATGTATACAATACTAGCATTTCGATGGTGTCCTTTTCGTGTAAACCAAAGTTTAATTTCTTCTTCGTCTTCTCCTAACATGTCGTCAAAGATTACTAGATGTGTTTGACTCACGTCAGACACGATCCCATCGTCTTCGCGAGGGATGCCTTCTACAAATGAAATGGCTTCTCCTTGACTTTCTTTCAATAACGTGTAAGACGATTGCCACTCTTTGTAACACCACACGATGCGTTGAGGTGGACGATCGAACAAATGAGATTTGTGTTCGATCAAACGTTTGACAAATTCGGTTTTGCCTGAACCACTGGGTCCAGCAATCAACATGTTAAAGGGATGGCGGAGATACAAAGCGTCCCAACTGGAACGATCTAACTTTTCGTCAATCACTTTGACCACAGAAGAAGCAGAAGAGGCAGACGAGGTAGAAGAAGATGTAGCCATGACTGAGGTAGGAAGATTTTTGAGAAGAAGGCAAAAGACCCAAGACATTTTTTACGTTTCATACACGTTTATTTTTTTATTTTTTTTTTTTGTAAAAGCAAACCAACACAACAAACAAACATTTTTTTACAAGTCATGAAGGACAAAAATGCATAAGGTAAAAATGCTGACGTACAAGAATAAGGCTACCACTAAAAAAATGAAAGTTCTGTACAAACAAGTCAATGTACAACATTCTGGTGTCCTAGGAATGGAAGGCCCAGGCACTGGTGGTAGTATTCTTCTGTTCGTCTTTGTTCTGGTGGAAGAATGAAATGTCTCTGACGGTAAGGAGGGGGTGTGTTCCTCAGAGGGTTGTATTTGGACGACGACAACGGTGTGGTCTTTCTCTGTTGTGTCAGGTTCTTCTTCTTCTTCTTCTTCCAGGATGGTTTCTAAGGTCATTTTTTTGTGTGACTTAGGTTCCCATTTCACTTTTGGACACTTAGTGGTGACGGGCCAGATCTTTGGCAAACTGTGGTACTTCTTGTAGCCAAACATCGAAACCAACACTTTTCCAGTCACGTACATCTTTCCAACTTTAAGTTGTTGGTGCATCCAACTAACAAGTTAAATTTTGACTAATGTCTTCTTCACACGGAGGTACCCCACTTGTGATGTTCATCACCACTCTCAACACTTTGAGTATAATTTGTCTTTCGTGTACCGATAAAGCATGAATGGTCATGTTGTTTTTGATGGTTCATCAAAATAGTCCAAAACAACCACGGTTCCTCCAAAATAATCCAAGGCAAACACTTGTCCTCAAAAATACTCCACAACGAATGTCCTGGAAAACGAAATCCAAGAAAGGTAATCACTAAGACACACACTGCATAGCGTCCAAAATTCAATGGAAACAGTTCTTGTATCAAGTCTTTATAATCCTCTAAGGTGTGAACATGATGGTTGACTTCCTTCCACGGAATACGTTTCACAAGTGAAGACCACAGATCAGGCATGGTGAGATTTTATAGGGTGAGATTCCTAAGGTGGGTATCTTTGGTGGTGGGTTTTTATATCCAGGTTCTTTTGTGATAGACTATTCCCGGGATTCTACAATGAAAGGTTTTCTCCAGAATCTTTCTTCTGACAGTTTGGAAGTAAGCATACCTTAAAAATCGAGAAATGACTTTGAGTTTGCGTTTCACTTGGATCTTGACAAACTCTCGGTAAAAGGCAAACAACGAATGTCCTCTGGTAGAGTTTCCGACTTGGAAAGAAGTAACTCTCTTTTGTGTTCTTCACGATAGCGGTGATAATTTCTCTCCAGAATCAGACTTCTGATACGGTGGAAGTAGCAATAGTTTAAAAATCGAGGAATGACTTTGAGTTTGCGTTTCACTTGGATCTGGACCAACTCTTTGTAAATGCGTACTCGCAGCTTCGAAGGCAAGTCACGAATGAGGTCTTCTAAACTAGGGACAAAATACTGGTAAATGTGTACTCGCAGCTCCAAAGGTAAACCACGAATGTATTCTTGTAAAGTATCCTCCGACATGTTGTTACTTCTTCTTGGCATCTGGCTCATCGTACCCGTACTCTTCTAAGGCCACTAAAGGTAAGAACTGACATGCGGAGACCATCTGGCATGTTCAATGTAAGCTGAGTCGGTAGGCTCAAATTGGTGAAGTCTCACACCGCAACTGAAACACTGAACTTTATCTCCTTCTCCCAAGTAGATAAATCCAGATCTGGCTAAAGCTTTGGCAGTAGTTGATTGTAGTAAATATTTAGGCCACTTGTCTTGGAACGTCTGGAGTCGACTTTCAAACTTGGAATAACCAGGCAAAGCAACAGGTATCGTCAATTTTTTATGACATTCACAGGTACGTTTAGCATTCTTCCCAATAAAGAAGAAAGGTCGTCCTGCACCTCTAGAGGGACGGTGAGGCACACGCACAGCATCGACGATGTCCAAGCGTACGGCATCCGTCTGATCGTGTGAATCGATGCTGTCAGCTCTTACGGAATCCGTCTCGTCGCATGGCACTGCATCGCACTCCAAGTCGTGATGGTACTTGGAGTTCACACCACTAGATTTCTCCCTCGGTGGGTGGGTGGTATGAGTATTCTTATTCATCTTTGGTGGGAGGATGACAAAATTACTCATCTTTTTTTCTTCTTTCTAGGTTGACGTCTGTATTTGCAATGAATGGTTTGGCTTGGAAGTGATCCCTTTTTTATACCGTAGATCGGCGTGTCCGTAAGGTAAAGTGGTGTGGTCTGGAAGTCTCACTCGTTTCTGGTACATGATTCGGTACACTTTTTGTAAAGGGCGACTGACGATTTGGTGATTAGGTAACTGTACGATCTTGTGAGGTTCTAACGTGTGCACTCAAAAGTCTTCCACTTGTCCAGACAGCAAAGCATTTTTCAAAACCTCAAAGTTAACCACTTGGCTGGTTCGATAGTTGAGGGTTAATCCTTTGACTTTACATTGGGTGTGAAGTTGTCCTTGTGGGTCTCGGTATCGGTAGCCGTAATTTTTAGGGCCACCGCTGGCAAAACTCAGAATGGTGTCTTGAGGGTGCTCGTCTGTCCAGGCTCCTAAACGATCTCCTTGATTGTAGGGTGTGGGCAACCGGGGCGATGGATGTACATACAACTGTCGGTGTCAAAGTACACGACACGATCTCCCAAGACTTCTAAAGCTTCGTCGTACAATTTCAAACGAGCATGAGCGGTCACGTAGGCGGCAATGACCATGTTGCTAAACTTGTCAGGTTTGACAAACTTGGGTTCTTCTTCGAAATTGACTAAGATCAAATCATCACGGACAATTTCGACGTGTTTGACTAGTATACTTTTGTCGTCCACCAGTTGAAAGTAACGATAAGGATCGGTTACGTATTCGGTCTTGGTTAGGATCGTACGTTGTGCCATTTTTCCCCACAAGCAATTGAGCATGACTTTGGCAAACGATCTTTTTCCTTCGTTTTTTTCGACGTCTTCCAAAGTGATGCCTTCGATGTCACGGTACTCTTCTTTGAATCGAACTTGGTCTTCGGGAGTCTGACACCACGAGGGATAGCCGCTGGCTTCTTGTTTCAGTTTTAAAAATTGGTTGACGTACCCCGAGAAAATGCCTGGATAATTCGTGGCGTCGTCCTTTTGGTATTGTGCGGTGGTTGGAAAGTGCCAGATTTCGTACACTTTCAGCAAACGGTATCCTCGATCCAGAGCTCGAAACAATTCGGCGCTAACCCACGTTCCTGTCAAAGACCGTTCTTCCTCCGTGTGGTGACAGGGGTGATCTTGGTTGCACGTTTCGGCACACGTACGGCATAAAGGAAACATCAGTTTTCCTTGGCAATGGTGAGGTAAGATGGGATGCTACAAGTCGGTCGGAGGTAAGACTTTACATTTGATTAATCCTTCGTATTGACGAATGTGTTCCACGTCAATGTGTTCTGTCAAAATTTCAGGGTGACCGGTGGGAAAACGAGCATATTTACACACCCAAGGATATAACGAACACGAGCATTGGTTCGTCCTCCAAATAAACTGTGGCGCGGATCCAAAGGTTCGATGTCGGCCACGTCGTAACTTTCGGTGATGTTCTTAAATTCAGGATCGGTTTTCAAACGTCGATCGTACTCGAGCTCCCACATTTCTACCACTTGGTATCCTTGACTTTCTAACTTGAGTCGTCGTTGGTAAGTGCGTTCGTACAACTGTTCCATTGTAGAATCTGAATAAGGACCTTTCATATCTCGATCAGGATAACAGGTAGGGCAAACAAGCAACCCTGAAACTCGTACACCGTGTGCGGGTTTTCTAAATCAAATCCATCCACGGAATAACCTCCAATCTTCTTTTCTCCTCCTCCGTTTCTAGCATGTTGTATCCATTTATCTTCTTTTTGACACAAGTAATGGAGCCAACGTAAAGCTTTGACCGAATATTGACGACTGGCAAAGAGAGTCGTGTTGGAGTCGATGATGGCTAGTTAATTTTCGGGCATGAAATTTTGCCTGTAGACTAAGGAACAGGCTTTGGGTAGGGTGGCCGCATCTTTCAAAGGATCGACATCTCCATGATCGAGAAATAACTCTCGAAACTTTCCACAACAACGCCTTACAATGTCCACATCGGATCGACAATACTTGAGTATCTCTTCTTGAAAGTCAAATGGATCGGTCTGGTGAGTGCGGTACCAAGTGTGAAAGGCTTCTCGCTGTTCGGGGCGCATTCCGTCGGGTTCGTAATCATGGAAATCAGGCAAATGAGGTAAGACGGCATGTTGATTAGCTTCCGTGTTGAAGAAGTGAGGAAAATAGCCTTTGGCCATTTCTGTCATGCCAAACGTTTTTGGCATTCGACTCAAAGGCATGGACAAATAACTCATAGAATCTTTGAACTGCACTTGTCCTACTTTCATGTAGATGAGTTTTTTTTTTCCGTTCATGGTGACTTCAGGGCGTTCGGTACCTTGTTGCAAATAATAATTTAACAAAGATTGCCCATCGTATCCCGAAAAATTGTGAGCTATGACGGTCGCATACCGATGACAGTCTCCGTAACGTTGAATGTCTTCTTCGCTCCAACTGTCGTGGGTGGTGGGGTCTAAAATCCATTCAGCAAACTCGGACAGAGTGTTAGCACCACGAAAGATTTTTTCACGTCCTCCTGGAATCGGACTACAATGAGGACAGTGAAAGTGGATTGTTTCTTGAATGCACTTCTCACAAGCCCGATGAGCCATGCAAAAATTAGGGATGTGAATGCCTGTTTCTTGCATGCATTCAAAATCAAAAAAGATGAAATCCACTTGGTTCTTGTTCTTCTTTAAATCTTTCTTCTCTGTCTTGTCGTACTTTTGAATAAAACATTGATGATCAAAGTTCACGATCTGCTTGCAAATGTTACATCTTTTTTTTTTCCAGTAAAAGTGTGTCTCTTAGGGTCGTTGGTACGAATCAGCTGTCCACACGTGGAGCACAATTTCAATAAGTCGCAAGCACATTTTTGTTGGTGCTCTTGTGTCTTGCGATGTTGTTCGTAACAAGAGGGACTGACAAAAGTGCGTCGACACGTCTCACAATGGACGTGGTGTTGTTCAGGAAGGCATGGTTTGTCCCCTAAACAGCCCCGATATCTCTCACCGCAATGAGTGTGTCGCTCCCGATTGTTAAATCCTTAGTCACATTTCTCGCAGTAGTAAGAGTGTCCTAGAAATCCGGTGATACTGGTGATGGCATCGAAATGTTCTTGATGGTGATAGAGGTGAATGTATTTTCCTTCGGGGAAATCGGGGCCTCGAAACAGCATATCTCCGCGCACTTCTTGAGGATGAACTTTCAACGTGTAGTGAGGAGCCAAGACGTCTTGAAGTTGTTGCATTTGAGAAATGCCACACACGGTTTCTTTAGCGATACCTGCTTGTTGCAACAGGAGTTCTGCTTCGTTTCGTTATTTGGCTCTCTCCGATCGTCGAATGCTCTCCCAGGCTCTTTTCCATTCTTTGCTCTCGTTCTTGTTGGCATACGTGCGCCCCGCCACGATGGCTCGAGCCAAGCACATCTGGTCTTGGGTATTGTCGATTTGGACGACACTGCGTTTGGTACTTCGAAGATCGTCCACCAGTAACGCTTTCCTACTTCGTCCGCTCCCTCGAGGAGGAGCAAGGTGAGTCAAGTAAAGTGTGGCCTTTCCATCCGTGATGGTAAACTTGTCGTTAGATTGTTGAACGTGTTCGATTTTGGACATGACTTTGTCTGGTGTTAATTCTGCCGGGGTGCTGAACTCGATCCAAACGGGGGACTTCAAATTGTCGTGATGGATGGCCAGTCTCAATCGATCCTCTTCTTTAGCTCCACATTGTCGTTTCAAGTTCTGTGACACAGAACCCCACAAATCGCTAATGAACCCCGCCGCTTTCTCGGGAGGTATTTCGGACTTGAAGTCTTTGAAGTGAACCGTGTGAGTGAAGGCCGTGGTTCTGAATTTTCGAGAGGTTATTTTTTGCGTCTCTCGAATCCGATAGTAATTTTCAGGAGCCACGGTAGTAGGACTGTCTTGGTCAGGGGTGTTGGTGGTGGTGGTAGTGGATTCTTTGAGTGGGTTAGAAGTTTGGATTTCAGGCTCACTCATCTCTTCTTCGAAATCGCTCGCATGGACTTGAGCTAGCACTTCATCTAGTGGTGTTTCAGGCGGTACGGAATGTCTTCGTCGTCGTGGCCTCTTCGTTTCTTCTTCTTCTTCTTCTGTTTCTCATAGATTTGGCGTGATCTTTTCATCTTGAAGCTTACTCTGAATCTGGTTCAGTTTCACCCAGGAACCTATATATATATATACACCTTCTTACCTTCAGAATCACTGGTTGTGATTGCACTTTCAAACTGTGAAGATGGAAAAGTACTGCGCTCGAGATAAAAGTCAAGATACTGGAATTGAATTGAATAAGTATGTCCATAAGGTGTATGATGATTATGCTGCTGACATACTTGGTAATGTCTATCATATGAAGTCTGGAAGGAAAGTCAAAGGAAATTTGAATTCATTTGGAATGATAACTATTAATGTTGCTTGTAAGGAAGGAAAGAGGGAGAAACATACAAATCGAGGGAGATTTGTCTTTGAAGCGGTGAATGGAGTGGATCTACCAAGACAGAGTGAAGCGGTACATCTCAATGATGTACTTGATGATGATAGAATAGAAAATCTTCAAGTGATGACTGCTAGTGAACGAACATGTTTGCACAAGCATGTGAAGAATGATAAAGAAAAAAGGAGAGTTAATTTTGGAAGTGCTAGAAGTGTGTTGTGCCAGTTTGTTGGTGAGACTGAGGAAAGAAGATTTGGAAGTATGAGAAAGGCTGTTCAATATTTTGATTGTAATGAAGGAGGTATCTACTATTGCTGTACTGGGATTTATAAGTCGGACTTTTCGAAGAAGTTCCAGAAAAGATTTCAAGCTAGATTGGAAGAGCCAGAGAAGAAGAGTCAAGTAATTGGAGGATTTGTGAGACCTGTGAAATTAACTGACTTGAATTCAGGATTATATAGTCGGATGGATTCCGCTAGTGATGTGGCAAGATGTTTTGGATTAGATAAGCGTGAAGTTTACAATATTTGTCAAAAAAGGCAGTGGATTCGAGATGATAATGGACATTTTATTAAGTTGGAGTTTATCAATGAGAGTCCAAAAGAAAGTTATGAGAAAATTGTAGACAAGAATCTTCCTGAAGTGTCAGAACAAGAAGAGGATGAAATGGTGGAGATGGAAATGGATTGAAATGTATTGGATTTATATGAAACTGTTTTATTACCACGAGTAACATAATGTATATACATTGAATAAAATATAATTATTATTGATGTATATCTCTGAATGGTGTTGTGTGGTTTTTTATTGAATTTGAAAAAAAAAATATTATGTTCTATCTCTCTTTCTATCGATCTGAAGTTACCCCCCTTTGTCCATTTTTCTCACTCTCGATCTGAACCCTATTTTTAGGTCCGCGCAATGGATGGTGTGGTGTATATGTTGGATAGTATGTTGGCGTGATTTCATCCCTTCGTCATACCCTTTCGTCTGATAGCAGGTTTGGGGTTTTTAGGCAGCACACAGGGCAATTGGGATAGTGTGTTAGGTTTGGGTTTATAAAGCATACAAGGCGTTTGGTTTTGGGGTAAGGGGTGATGGAGTGCAGAATCCGCGAAGTCTAGAATGACGTCAGACGCGGGTAGTGTGAGTCATGTTTTTTTTTTAAAAGGTGAAAGGGATGTTTTTCTTCACGTCCGCACTTCTAGTATATTAAAACAACGCCTTCCCAAGTTAAAACTACCCATTTGCTATCTATCAAGATGAACACCGTAGAAACAATCAAACAGATCCGAATGCATCTAGAGGTGGCGTGGCACCTCCTAGGGGTAGTAGAAAAGAGGGAGGAAGAAGAAAGGGGAAAGAAGGAGCCCATCCAACCTCATCCGATGGAGGAGGAAGATCACAGGATAGTGGAGGAGAAGGAGGAGCAGAAGGAGCCTATCCAGCCTCATCCGATGATGGAGGAGGAAGATCACAGGATAGCGGAGGAGAAGGAGGAGAAGAAGGAAGAAAATTGAGAACCAGAAGCGGTCCATCCTCCATTTATCCTGAAGAAGCGCTGTAGGAGGAGTCTAGACTCCTGGAGGAGGAGCTGTCCTGCGTGTCGGGCCAAGCCAGGGAGGTGCCCACACCTCTAGATGAACTCTAAAAAACAACGGTCCTTTTCAGGGCCACCCATTACTCAAGAAAAGATTAATTTTCCAATGATTGCCTACCCTGTTAAACTTCCCGTACGACCCCGTAGTGCCACCCCAAAATGTTAAAATTCCCGTAAGACCCCATAGTGTCCCCACCATGTTAATTTCTCGTATGACCCTATATAGTCCCTAATGTTAATTTCTCGTAAGACCCCAGTGTGTCCCCGCCATGCTAATTTCTCGTATGACCCCAAGTGTCCCACGCCTGTTCCTCTTTCTCGTATGACCCTAACTACCCTCTCCATGTTCAATTCCCCTTGTCCCTCAAGTGCCATCTCCATGTCTCCATGTTAAATTCCCCTTGTCCCTATAAACTTTTTACCCTTTTAACGTAGGATTTCCCCTTGTCCCCCAGTACCCACCCCATACTGATGTACAAATTCAACTCTCTACATACAATGGAAGAGTACAGTAACTTATTCAAAAGGCAACGAAAGAGTTCAAAACAATATCCTAGACCAACATATCAATACTACAAATGAGTTTTGGAAATATTTCTGACATATTGTGACAAATTCAAATGTACCAAAAACTACCTTTCTTAACAGCAAATAAAACTGAAATTAAAGGTAGCAAATATATAAAGAAGTTTTTAATGAATTATTTACCAATTTTGCTACAGAATACATTAAAGTCTGTAACAATCCTGATGATGCTATACCAAAGAAAGTCAGTAATTTGTAGCTATCAAATTGTCAGAAGGTACCAAGTTTGTAATTCCACCCATTCAAAATTCTGATGCTCTCAAATTTTAATAATCCACTGACCATGAAAATCTACTGGCCTAGATAGAATCATTGCACAATTTGTACAAATTGGTGTTGACAATATCCATCAAAGCATTGCCTCAATTATGAGATATGCTATCAAAGCTGGTTCTTTTGCAGACCAATCGAAATCTGTAAAAGTAAAGCATATCTTCAAAAAAGGGGCAAGAGACGATAAATCAAATTATAGGTCAATTTCAGTTCTTCCCATACTGTCAAATCACCAGTGTCCGGGATTTGTGCATTTAGGTACTACATTGTTGCGATATTACCAAGCTTTTATTCTCCCATTTGCATATCAAACGAATCTTTGTAACTGATTTAGAAATGTTGTTCTCTTCTACAGTATATTGACTTTGTCCTTTTGAAGAAATAGTATTTAGGACTGTATCCCTGGACTATTTACCAAATCAATCGAAACTCGATATCATCTGTCAACTATCACAATGTCTTCCGCTTTCAACCACGTTTTCTATTTTTTAATCCTTAGTTGCTCTTCGACAATTCAGAATGTTTTGCGTCAGTGTTTTTGCTGTCACTTAAATATGGCTCAGGAACACTGACAATGTACCCATTTGTGGAAACAAACATCATTGGTTTCACCAAATGACGGTCTGTGTGTGTACATTGTAAGACCTGCCCTGGAAGTTGAACTTCAAACTCTGTTAAATGTTTGATTTTTACACAGACATGGATGTAAATTATATGAAATATTTTCGGTATGTTTTCAATTGAGCTCATACCTGATGAAACACAAAATTGGCAAAAGTTTAGGCACCAACCTCTTTACAGATCGCCAATGATAGCTTGAAAAATGAACACAAGATAAAGAATTTCTGGACAAGGGATGGAACAATTTTCTTTGAACTTTCAATGTGACACGGTGGAACCTGTATTCAAAAAGGAGAAGTTGGAAGAAATCGAAGATAGTTTTAAAATTAAGATGACCTTCTCGAAGTAATATCTATCTCACCAACCCTCAGTTAGCTCAAGTTGAAATAGTTCTCTCTCAAAGGTTTATCTTATTAGTAAATCATTGATGCCAACAACCCATTAAGACTTTCTGTATCAAGACCTTATGGTTTGAGGAATTGAATTTCTGTGCAGGCATTGGGTATATTAGGTTTATTAAGTTCATTAGTGAGCTAGATCCACGTTTCTTCTTTTCTTCATATATATATTTTTTCCAAGTGCAATGTTAATTTTGTATCGTTATTTCACTCAGTGGTCACAATATATTTTGAACATCGTGAGTTTGTTTCTTTATGTCCTCTGGTACAAGACATACACTAAATTTCATGTGCTTATGTATTTGTATGTTCTGGTTCTGGTTCAATATTAATTTTTATCATTTTATTTTCTCTTGCCCAAAGGTTCACGATCCACATTTAACTTTGTGAGAGTTTTCTTGAATTTTTTCATATTAGTGTTTAGAACGCAAACCTCTTCTAAACACTGTACACTAAACACCGTACACTGAACACTGTACACTAAACACTGTGACACTGTGTATTCATGTCTCATACACCAAGGTTTTCTTATTTAATACTTCAATTATTTATTGTTACTTAACAAAGCAAATTTATTTAGTCTAAACGTTAGTATTTCAGCATCTGTATGACGCATACTGGTCACACATTGATAAATCTCTCTGTCTCTTTGTCTCTGTTGCCACTTTTTCTTTCTTCCTCTCTGTTTGAAATTAATCAGTCATTATTATGTCTTCATTCAACGTTTTTGAGCACATGCGTAAGTTGAAATTCTCCTCCATAACTCATCTACCCCTAAAAGAGGTAATGGAACCAACTTCCATGAATATAGCACACACACACACACACACACACACACACGCACACACACACACACACGTAGCCTATAAACCGTACCCGTAGCTGATCCGCAACTTGAACGAAAAACAATAGAGCCAGGCATGTGGATCTATATGCAAACCGATTTCAAGCCAATAGCGACAAGTTCTTATTATATGCTATACAATACTTGTTCTTCTGTATTTATTATTAGTTTAAATATCAACATACTCGACAAAATGTATGTTTGGAGGATTATGTAAAAGTCTAACAATACAATATTTAAATAAATAAATACCAAATAAAAAGCAAGATCATCCGGTGCTCAGATGAAACGAGTAAAGACCTGACTCGTATCATTGTTGTAGGCGGTGCAAAACGTTCAGTGTAACTATACTGAGTGGTATATGATACGTCAGTCATGAATGAATACATGTCTATCATCTACGAATCTACATATATGCATAAAAAAAACGTTATGTTTATATATGCATCATTGCTTGTACGTATTCATCTGCCTGGTACTTTATATTTATTAATGTGAATACATACATGTCTGCTACGCATACTCATATAGGTTTATTAGAATTTATGTTTGACCGTTTATGCTTAATGTAGGCATGCCTGTTCATATCGCTTGTTCGGTAGCAAGCAACTTCACATGAAGGACACATTCCTACAAAGAACAATCTTTTTTAAACCTCTTTTCTTTGACTCGCGTGCATATTTTGCCTCAAGCTGAAGGACACCTATCCATATAAAAGTTTCATTAAATCTACATATATGCATATATACAAAATAAAATGTATGTCTACGCAGATATCTTTACAGATATGTATACGATAAGCAAATTTTGAATACGTCTTTGTTTGAGCGTGTAGTTATATGCGTATGTGAACAATAGTCTGCATGGAACATTTTGCATTTAGGCATATTTATGTTAATGGTCAATTGTGATGAGAATCTTCAAAATGTACATTTGTCATGCTTTTTGTAGAACATTATGTGCAGATTCAAAATCAACTTCTTTGATACAATTTACTTCAACCGAATTCCTGAAATTCACCATTTTTTTAAAATATAAAGTTTGTTTTGGTGGCGCTCTCCAGTTTCGTACTTTGCATAGGGTTAGAAATTTAAAGAAAAAGAATTAGCCAGGGTTTCCTCACTGGCTGTCCTGGCTATTTAAAAAAGACCTTGTATATCTTAGATATTGCTAAAAGAACTTTGAATTCCCTTTACTTTGGCGTATGATTGATGGGTGAAATTTGGGTTATAGAGTATACAGCTTGGTCTTACTTAAGATGTGCACCTCTCAAAAAACTGCTAGCTCCGCTTGGTCATTTTCACTTCCTGGACTTCAAAGGTAAATATAAAAAAAAGAGCCGATAACTTCTTTTACTTTTTGGATATTTTTTAATTCATTCAAAGTACTTGCAGAGACTGGTATTGTCTGCTCTGGCAAAATTCGTTTCCCTATTTTAATAACTGCTGAAAATAGTGCACTTTTGACTAATTAAGGCTGATTTTTCGAGTACTTTGGAGCGGCCATTTTGTCCGCTGTGTGCTTAGATCATGTCCAGTTTCCACAAGTACAATATGTAAAGAAATTTCAGCCACAGTACATGAAAGTAACATAGAGGTATGCCAACATTCTCTCCATTGTGCATGTTGCAAATGCAAAATACTTCATGTTACACCTGTCACTCACTCAGAAGCATGTATTATCTGTAGAGCGCCCCCTTTGTCAAAAATTATCGACTGCATTACCTCCCTTTACTAAAGATTGGTTTGCGGTTATGTGTGACGTCATTCTGGAACAGGCCGAACAGTCACTAATGTAGAAGTGTAATGACCACACGGACATTTCACGTAAAAATGACGGATTTTGTGTTGTATACAGTCACGAATTGTGATTGGAAAAAAAGAAGAAAAAGGTATCTTGTTTTCCTTTTTTACATTCCTAGACGAATAAACACGCAGAAAACAAGGATCTACCGATTACCGTATATACTCGCGTAATGCACCGGCAGATCTGGCTCTATGCAGTTTGTAAGGACTAATCAGTAGAACAATCAATATAGACCCTGATCTATAGGCAAATCAGGGTCTATGTTGTTTGCATTTGGATCCAGATTGTACGCGAGTATAAACGGTATACTGTGTCAAACCGGGAAATATTACGAAGAGCTTTCCAAGTGGCCCTACTGCTAATTTTATATGTTATTACAAGCGATCAAATCATCACAAATCTAAACGTTGAAAAAATATCATATAAATCTCTGAGTCATTGAAAGAAGTAATTAACTGAAGTATCGCTTCCTATAAATTTCCAGAGTCATTAGCAAAAGTACTCGCAATTCATAGGGGAAATGAAAAGAATGACCCCTCTAACTATCGACCCGTATCTGTTCTCTCTGTTCTTTCAAAAATTATTGAAAAACATGTCAGCAAGTATCTTTTCGGATATCTTAACAAGTATCAACTCTTCCATAAATCACAATCAGGTTTTCGACAAAATTATTCATGTCAAACTGCATTGACCAAACTTATAAACCAGTGGATAACTTACTGGCGCAATCTTCACTGATTTAAAAAAAATCGTTCGATTTGGTTGACCTTTCGGTGCTCATTAAAAAACTATCAGCCTACAAGTTTTCGTCAAACTCAGTTACTTGGTTCACGTCGTATCTCACTAAGAGACCAAACGTTGTTTGTACGGGTAAATATACTTCCGATTCAAGTAACACAGATCTTTTCGCTGATGATTCTACACTGCATACATCTGGTAAATCTCTTGACTCCATTGAAAATAAAGTTCAAATCGACCTCAACAATATATCAGTTTGATATCAACAAAACAGAATGCATATTAATGAATATAAAACGAAATGTATGACAGTCGGAACAAGGCAGCGCCTATCAACTAACATGGATTTACTTCTAACTCAAAATGGCTTAGACGTGTCTAGTGTTAAAAATAAAACCTTCTTGGTATCTACATTGACAAACACCTCAGCTGGAATACACATATCGATCACATATGTACAATGGTCGTCAAAAGAATAATTCTCTTAAAATTACTGTCGAAATTTCTACCTCCCCAGTCATTTGAACTTTATTTTTCGGGATATATACTACCTAGGTGGAAACACATCCAATTATATTCTATCCAGAATTGACAAACTCCAGAAAAGGGCCGCGCGAATAATTCTGAAACTTCCTATTACGACTCCCTCGAATGTTTTGTTTTCACGTCTATAATGGCTACATATACAAAAACGTATTTTTTATTTTAAAGGAAGCATGACATATAAGTCTCTAAATAATCTTTCTCCCAATTATGTCTCTAACCTAACTGAACTAAGATCAACAAATACTGAGAGTAATCTCAGATCTACAAGTAATAACTAACTCCAGATTTCGTGATCAACAACCAACCATTTAAAAAACTCTTTTACTGTATCAGCACCTACCTTTCGGAATTCCTTACCCCTGAGGATACCTAATTCAAATTCCCGTGCTTCGTTTAAAACCTCATTAAAGAAATTCTTTCTTGACCAGCTGGATTGATATATTAAATCCTCTCAATACAGAACTGTATCATTGTATCCAGAGATAATCTGTGCATATTTTATTCTATCCATGTATAAATGACGTCTGACATGCTGAAATGTGTATACCTGTATATAGTATATTGTTCATATATGTACCCGTTCACCACTAATATTACATCTATTATTCGATTTTAAATCCATATGAGTACATGTGCGTGGACGTCTGAGTGTGTATAAGTGACTTTATTTAAATAACATAACATGTTACAAACAATGAGGACCACATTGTAGATGGGTCTTTCATGACCAAATGTGTTATCTTCGTCAAATAAAGATTATTATTATTAAAGAGCCAATAACTTTTTTACTTTTTATATATTTTGTAATTCATTCATTGTACTTTGCCTACTCTGGCAAATTCGTTTCCCTATTTTAATGACTGCTGAAAATAGTGTACTTTTGACTAATTCAGGCTGATTTTTCGAGTACTTTGGAGCGGCCATTTCTGTCTGCTGTGTGCTTAGATCATGTCTAATTTCCACAAGTACAATATGTAAAGAAATTTCAGCCACAGTACATGAAAGTAGCATAGAGGTATGCCAACATTCTCTCCACTGTGCATGTTGCAAATGCAAACAACTTCATCTTACACCTGTCACTCTCTCAGAAGTATGTATTATCTGTAGAGTGCCCCCATATATATATATATATATATATATATATATATATATATATATATATATATATATATATAATCTTAAAGGTCCAATATGGAGGTTTTTGCTTAAACTTATCTTTAACTCATTCATATATGAAAACCTCAGTGTAGTTCTAGATTTCTATTGGATCGTTTACGAATAATTGCGTTAAATAGCGTGACCCTGACAAAAGTTGCCACAGGTATTATCCAATATTGAAGTTGGCACAGGTATTATCGATTAATATCGAAGTTGTGTCTGTATTATGGGGAAACATTTCTATGGTTTGGGTTCTGATTGTAAGATATTTTGTACAGTCTAAGAGAAAATGCTTTGCGGTTTCTGGTTCACCACATAAACATCTATTGCTAAATGACAAATGGTTTTTGAAGAGATCGTCGTTTAGTAAACTACCGTCTAGTCAAAGTCTTGTGTGAAAATTTTGGATGTCACGCTTTATTGGTTTAAACTTTGATGATAAAAGTATTTTTCAGACAACACTTCCACTTAGACATACAATCACGTAATATATTTGCAAAATTCAGCGCTTGCCCTTGTGTTTATTGTTCGTCTTGTTTGTCTCTATTTTATAATTGACTTCAACAAAGATTCATTGAGAATCAAAAGAGCTTATCCTAGTTAAAAACTTGTCTTGCACTGTTTGTTTTGAGTCTTTACATTTACCTTAATAAGTTCCTGACATACGCAATCCCTTGTTGGATCCGGTGCACTTGGAAGGAGTGTATGTTTTTCGCCATATGAATATATGGGTACAAAGGTACAAATCATATAGAGAATAACTGTCCTTTCAAGTGCACTGGGTCCAGCAAGGGATCGCGTGTGTCAGGGATTGATTAAGATAAATGCAATAAACTGACAACGAACAGTGCAAAACTGGTTTGTAACTAGCCTAAGCGCTTTCGACTCTAACTGAGTCTTTTTCAAAGGCAAAGACAAAACAGACTAAACAAACAATAAACACAAAAAGGGTTGCAATTACAAAAGTTTACATAACTATTTCTACGGGAATTACAGCTTGAAAATGTCTGATGTGTCGTCTAGTTGGCTTCAACTCGACTGCTGATGCTGTAAATTAATTGGTCCTGACCTAAAAAGGATGAGCCATATGGCCGTCTGTTATTTAATGTAAATTGGTGTCACCGTAGATGATATAATCCAAATATTTCATTGTTTCCGTAGGGCGAGTAATGACCGTAGCAATATTAATACCTGGTAAATACCCTGGAAAAACTAAAAAAAACACAACAAAAAACAAACAAAAAACAAACAAAAAAAAAAACAACAAAAAAACAGTAGTAATTATAGGTGAGTGAGTAATATACATGGTCTAAACAGAACATGCAAAACAGAGAATGTAGTTTATCTCATCACATGTAAGATCTGCGGCCTTCAGTTTGTCGGAAAAATTTAAAAGCTACGCGAACGGATCAATCTTCACAGATCTGATTGGATGACAAAGAAGCTGGACAGAAGTCCAGTTGCAGAACACTTCTCTTCCCCTGGCCACACTTTCAGTGATGTAACACTGACTGCAATTGCTCACAACCCAACTGGAGTTCCGAAACCAGGAAAGAAAAAGAATCTTGCCGGATATATATTTGTCTTCAATTATTAAGATATAAAATCCAGTATTAGTGCTAAGAAATAGATACCCCCCCCCCCCCATTATTCTAGCGGTTGTAAACTAGAACAAGGTTAGATCTAGATCATGTGACTTACAAGCGAGTTGTAAGTCACATGACGAATGACAATACGCACCTGGGTAAAACAAAATGGTGGGCAACCTCCGCTTCTAAAGTTAAAGTGCAAATATCTAATGTATGATCAAAATATGTGAAATTATTTTATTATATACAGAAATTAATTACTGTGTGGTTTATCTACAGATATATTAGTATTAGATTCTGTGATTTTTGTTTCAGCATAGCAAAACAGTATGTAATTGCACAGTTTATTTACGTTTTTGTGGTTGTAATTGTTCTTTCAATGTGTCGTCCGTTGCGAAATTGGGATACTTAGATCTCCAACGCGTTTTATCCAGTTTCTCAGACTCGCTGCACCGTGCTTTTTCCTTTGCCATTGTCATGTTTGTTTCCAATATAATCTTTATAATTTGTCCATGACAAAAACGATCTCCCGAAGATACGGTGAATATGGAATGATTGTTATTGGCTATATATATGCTATTACCACTACCGCTGCTGCGATGCAGAGACTTGCATAGTTTCTACTTCAGTGATGGAAAAGCTAGTACCACTGCCGCTGCAGCCGCTGATTCTAGCGTTTTTGACTCTCCTTCTTCTTCTTCTATATAGAAGAAGCAGAATTGAAAGCCCCAGTATCAGTGGCAGCAGCGGTAGTGATACTAGCTTTCCCAACACTGAGGTAGAAACTATACAAGTCTCTACATCGCTTAAAATATTAGAGATTTCTTAACTCGGTTATGGCCACACACACAAAAAAAAAAAAAAAAGAAAGACAAATCAACTATCAGAATCCCCATCCAGTTAGTCGGGAGGAACCCGAGGTAAACCTTGTAATATTTTATATAGAGTATATAAAATTTTTATTTTCGCTGTTTCTTATTTATTTTGATGTACTTATTTGTACTTATTAAGTAACTGAAAGATGGCCGCAAAAACATAGAAACAGCCACATTTTTACTTTTAATGAAGGTAGATGATGTTTTTGGTGTCTATGATTAGGTTTTTGGAACCAAAGAATGAATTTCTTACTTTCATTTCAACTTAGGTACCTTAGGAAATAAAATAAAAATAAAAATAAAAATAAATACAAGATGGCCTCCAAAGTGTGTTTACAATCCTATGGTTATCTCAAGTAAAGGTATAATTATATGTTTGGTGTAGTAGCAAGGTAAAGTACGGATCCTGGCTCACTCGATCTATTCTACTAGTGATTTTCACTCCACTTTGCTTCTCTTCGCTACTGCTGCTCACTTCGTTCGCAGCATTCGCTCCGATCCGCTTCGTTTCGTTCCAATCACTAGTAGAATAGATCGAGTGCTCCAGGGCTCCGTACTTTACCTTACTACTGTACCAACCCTTGTTTATTTCACATCTATCATCATATATACCATCAATTTGCCTTCCCCCCTATCCAATAATGTTACACAAAATTTTCATATTGGGATGATCATAGCAAGTATGATTTGTGATTAATCAACTGTTGTTTCTATTTTTGTTGTGATCTTCGTTGTTACTTTTTTAACAACAGTTTTTTTCTGGTACGCACATCTCCTCCATTTGCTTAACAAAGTCCTCAATCTTTTTAACCTCTTCATCTATCTTTTCTTTTTTGGTGTCATTTATTTGCTTGATGATTTTTTCAACATCTAGTTTAATGATTTTATCCATTATTTATTACTGTCACACAAAATTTACAACAAACCAAACTCTTTCATTAGTTCATCAAAGTTCGGTTGTTGTTCCTTGTTAGGATCGTAACCGTATGCAAAAGTATTTACTCCATTTGAATAATATCTGTTATCATTAAATTACACAATTCTACTTTGTTGGGAACATTTGTTTCAATTTTGTGGCAATGTGATCTTAGTGTCGTCATTTCAATGTGCTTTCGTTCTCCAGCAAGTGCTGCTAGATAATCATTAAACCCTAGTACTTTATTAACAACATTTTTCTTAATTCCTTTTGCTATTTTCTTAACACCATCATCATCTAGATTAATGCCATACATCATGGACCTCAAACCAACAAATTCAGCAATTGGTATAAAATTAGTTTCGTCTTTGAACTTGCCAATTACTTTTTAGTGTCATTGCACTTGAATCCCGAATTAACTGGGTAATCTGACAGATCCATTAACGAACGATTATCGTACATTTTTTGGTAAATGTCTTTTTCACCGGGAAAACTGTAGCACAAACTGTCAGTATCAGTGAACAGTAACTCTGCTCGTGGAAAATTAGCCTTAATAAAATCGTAGTGAAAATTGAACAATAATGTTTTTGACAGATCGAGTATCGCAGCACCGACGTATACTGGTTTATTAAGTTTCAAATTAGTTTTTCTTTTTTGAACCGCAACCAGATTCTCGCCAAATATTCTCATGCTGACAAATTTATCATCAGCAACAACCTTATTTCTTCGTTCAACATTGTTTATTATCTAAATGTCAACACGTTTTCTATATTCTCCATTGTTTTACCGAAAATACTGTTGTTCATCAACTTGAAAAAGTCCTTCTCGAATTCCGTTGTAGCAGCAGCCCGTTTATTTGTTTTGAAGTCAATGTACTCTTTTAACCATGGTTTCCGTTTGAATTTTAGTACTCGATGAACATTTGTTAGAATAAGTCCATGATTAATTGCTTGTTTTAGTGCGGCAACATGAATAACGTATCTCTTTTTATCACAAAGATTTGGTACTAATTTTTCAACGGTACTATGACCAATACCGTATTGTTCCTTTAGTTTCTGTTGTTCTGTAGATAACATTTCATCTATTATTAACATTGTCTCAGCACACAACGAATAATCATCATGTAGCTCGTGAAGATAACCTGGATATTCAAGATCAACCTCGGCAAAGTAACCAACATTCTCTGGTATTTGTTTTATCAATCTCACGAAAAAATTGTTCAGTTGAAATCCAATGAAAACCACCATACGGCAATGATTGTAACATAGCCCAGCCTTAAAGATTATGTTAGTAAGATACAGAATCGAATTATCTTCTTTTGACTGATCATAGTGTGCCAAATATTTGTTGTTAGCAACAGCATGTTTCTTTGTTATCACAGAGATCCCACCGCGAATTCCTTTTTTAATGAAGTAAAACATATCGGGATCAGTTAATAACTCCAATTTTATTTTGCTCAGTTTTTATGTTGCTTCCCAGCTTAATCGAGGAGAAGAAAAGTATCAACAGGGATCTAATCCATAATACTTTAAACAAGTTGACCTGAACTGTTCGAAAACAGCAGCCAACAACAAAACATCAGTGACTAAATAAAGATCATGGTAGTCTCCAAGTGTCCTGCAATCAAATTCTTTCCAAATCTTTCGTTCATAATTATACTCTTGATCACTGATTCCTTCTAACGTTAATGTTGAATAAAACTTTTCTTTGTCAGGCAATTGTGTTTCATTAAACTTGTCCCAATTGGTCATGTACTCGTAGGGATAAATTCCTTTTTGTTTTAAAAGATCAGATTTATCACCAAATTGTTTGTCTAGATTATTAAACACAGTACAACCCTTAACGAGGTTTTCCAATGATGCTGCCATGAACTGAGCACTATCAATGAAACGTAATTTGCCAAAAGAGATTTACATGTACTTTTCAAAATTGTTTGGAATGCACTTTATTTTATTGTTTCCTACAAATTTATCAAAAGCTTTTGTGATAATATGACCATCATAGCCTCGAAGATTATGAAAAAACACAGGAATAATATCAGGATATTTATAATGCAAATTGCAACTGTCATTGCAGCACCACGATATTTCCCAGTAACATGGCAATGATCTCGACTTCGATCATCACCAAGTTCCTCATTACAAATACAGCAGTTAACTGCATTTGTAAATTCAATTTCTTGTTCAGTTAATTTTTATCATTGGTTTAACAGTTTTCATAATTTTTATTGCTTCATCAGCCTCTAGTAATAGATTTTTAATTAACCAGTTCTCAGGATCCTTACCGCGATACAATTTTATTGGTTTTGAATACTGTTCATCAACAGAACAAACAACCTTGTAAGCAACTCCACATGGAATATGCTCTTGTGTTTTTGTTGTTGAAGACTTATTAGGATCGCATTTAACAACAACAACTATTGTTTTTAGAATTGATTCGAAATCAGAGATGAAAGCAAATGGAACTTGCATCTGATGTTTGAAATTGACAAATTTTAATTCTGAACTTTCCTTGCTAGGCATAGTAATTCCTTGGACATGTTTGCAGTATTCCAAATGTTTTTGCAGTATTTCTGGTGTAGTACAACCGTGTAAGCATCGGTATCAGAAATATTTTCTTGATTTGGTTCTGTTGTACTGTCCACCAACAAGGCCATTAAAGTTTTTAATCCAGCAGTAATGTCCGTTATAAAACAGCAAGTTTATTGTTTTTTGTGATGCGATTTCACTGATAAGTCTAGGATAAATATTATTTTTTTCAACAATTCCAAAAACATTAATACTCAGATTATTCTGTCGTTCAAATTTTGGTATCTGTCGTTCCTCAACAGGAAACTTGATGTCCTTGAAATTTAGTTTATTTGAAAATGCACGGCAGTCTACTGACGTTTTTATGAACAGGAAATATTGCTGACAATACCGCCCATCTGAAACACTCATTATCATTATTTTTAACGTTGATTACCCATTGAGTATTTTTTATTCTATCAGGCAAATCAACATAGGATGATCCTCGTAGCGGATTAAACTTCATCGTGTGAAATTGTATAGCTTTTATTGCTTCTAGTTTCCGACCAGAACCAGATGAAGTATAATCTTCAATTTTTTTCCAAATAAATTGGAATATTTCATTTGTAACTTTATTAATGTTTGTACCTTTTAAAATCTGCCGTGTTCTTGAACTGACATATGGTTCTGCTAGTTCAACATCAACATCATCAAGACAATATATATTGATCTTGCTAAGACTAACATGAAATTTAACCAGTGTTTTTATTCCACCATGAAGTTGAAGTTCATTTTGTGGAACTGGTCGCAAAATATAAAATAGATCATCTGATGTCAATCCTTTCAAAGCAATTTGATCATCAACTTTCCACGATTTATCAAAACCGGCAAATGCTTTTGCTGTTTCTTTAGCAATCAATAATGATCGACGTGATAATGTCATTAGTGATTGCATATTCTATATTAATAAACATATTATTTCTCTAATACGAAAAAAAAATCATCATTACTCAATCATATGATGTTAAAACAATCAATTTGAAATAGAGTATATTAATAGAATGTACCAGGAAACAATCACTTATGATGATATGATTAAAAACAATCAATTAGAAGAAGAGTATATTAATAATATGCATCAAGATATGATCTTGTTTAATGATGATGATTTTGTTGTACAGACAGTCTATACTAATAATGTTGCAAACAAACTGGGAATGGTGATTAACCTGACATCCAGGTATGTTATTCCCGGGAAACCAAGTCAATTTGGTAAAATAATTTCTGTCGGTGAGAAAGATGGGCATGCGATTACCAAGATTTGTGTTACAAATTTCATTTGGGAAACATTTAACTGTCCGATTCCAGCCGATAAGCGAGTTGCTCACAAAAATGGTTGCAATGAAGACAACAACATTAATAATTTATTCCTTGAAGACGAGTTTAAGCGACATCCTGTTTTTGATCGTTATGAAGCGTCAGAAAAAGGTGTGCTTAGAAATGCCAAAACAAAAAATATTATTGGTAGAAAAGATAAATATGGATATCTTATAGTAACAGTTAGTGGAGTTAATGCAAAATCAATTTCATATCTAGCTCATCGTTTTGTGTTTGAATCTTTTGGTGGAATTATTCAAGAAAGATTTGTTATCGATCATGTGGAGGGTAATAAAATTAACAACAATTTATTAAATCTCGAGTCAGTAAAACAACAAGAGAATTTTAAACGAGGAAAAAATGGAAAAGGATGTAATTTTTGAAATCCTGCACGACGTGTACTTTCTATTAATCTTGAAACAGATGAAGAGAAAGAATTTCAATCAATAACAGCTGCCGCGAAAGAATTTGATATTAAATCTCATCAGTCCAAAAAGTTGCTGACAATATTTATCGCTCAGCTTATTCCCAAAAAATAAAACAAAGAATTGATTTCTTGTACTTGGATTAATTATTCTCCAATAATTTTATCGTGTTTTCCAATGTCTTTACGGCCCGAACAAATGTTTTCAAATAATTTTCACGCTCAACAAAATTGTACAAAATGTCAAAAACTTTCCAGCACATAAAACCAAAAAACAATTTTGGGGGTGTTTTTTCTGTAGTATTAACACAATATTTTCATATTCTTTTACAAGTTTATTTCTCCGACCATCACTGAAAACAATATGATCTTGATCAAGTACTAATTCACCAGATTCAATCTGATCAAGGAACAAACTGAAATCTTCAGCATCAACATTGCCGTAGTCAATAAATAATATTTGATATTCTATTTTCATACTCATCTTCTGAGAACACACCAAAAACACCAATTGCGATTGGTAATTTGTTTTTCAAGTAATTATAATAAAATTGCAGTTCTTAATTGTAATCGCCAGTAAATTCATAGTCTCTGAATGAACATCTTCTGAAAACAGCATCGATGAATATTCCGCGATTTGCAATTGGTGATTCTTCAAGTCCACATAGAACCTGCGGTAAATAGTGTTCAGGAATATTTTTTATTCGTCGCAACATCGGACTTTTGAACTCGATTAAGCAAATTTTATAAACATCATCAACATCTTCTAGTACAGTTGAATCCAATAGTTTGTTTTATCACGAAGCCTACCAACAAGATAACCATCAGGGCTGTACCTGATTCCGAAGCTAGTTTTAATGCAAATATTACTGCCCAAAACTTTTTCACTAGAGTCTATTGCAACAAATTTGGCTATCACCGGTTCAAACAGCTTTCCCCAGTGACATGGAACTGATGGAGTAAATATTTTGAACATTCCTTTCCTCATATTTAATTTTTCTTTTGCAACTACTGTTAATGATTTTTAAAGAATTAATTCATAATACTGTTGCCACTTCTGATACACCAACAGTTACTGACATTAATTTGTACCAATCTTCTGATGGCGTTTTATTTTATTTGACCTTACTTGTTCAATGAACTTTATTATTTTATTGTAGCATTTTTCTTTATTCATTTTATATTTAAGGTCAGATAATATTTCAATCATATTTATTTTCAAATATCTTTGAAAACTGTTTTGTTGTCAGACAACAATGTGCAAATTTCATTAATGTGTCCTTGTCATAGTACACAACAAGTTCTCCATGTTCTTCAAACAATTTCTTTTCTTCTTGACTTAATAATACTTTATCATCAAATCCGTATTTTATTTTAAACTCGAACGACATTTTTCGTTCATGATCAAGATCCATTTCCCTTATTTCCTCGAGTATAGTAATTCGACCAATGATATTGCAGCGAACTATGTACTTCGCCTCATCGGTCATTATTATTTTCTGTGGATAAAATTTCAATTAAACAAGATTATTAATAATAATGCTGTCCTTGTTACAGCGATTGTACTCAAAACCAACACCGGCATTTGTTGCTGTTGCTAACCAGCCAGCTGGCCACAATAAAATTGACGAACAATATGACCTGAAGATTATCGGGTAAAATACCGAGAACACGAACCTGGTGAAGTTGTTGAACAAGAATTTGATAATGATTTTGTTGATAAAACTCATCAGACCAAAAAATCAAGCAGGTTCAATGTGAAGTATTATCTGGCAAAAATAAATAGGGAAATTCAATCTGACAATAAGCGACCACAAAAGTTTTTATTCAAGATTAGTACATTTTATGAACATTCGAATCCCTGGTAGGCAAAAATAATATTAAATTTGATTTTATTTTCGTAACAATATTTAATCTGCTGACGGAATTATCTGAAGATCGGAAAAAGTATTTGATCTCACTTTGTAAACCAGTAAAATGCAAACCGGTGTTGATTAAATATGAGAGGATCTACAACGACATTATTAATCGCGTATATTCTCCACAGCAATGAGTGGTTGACCCCACGGTGTGGTCTCGTAACGATCTTGTTGATCGATAATGCTGGCCGCAGCTTGCGGTCAAACCAATGTCCCTTTAACATAAGGTTCGATACTACTAGTTGGTATCCAACAGTTAAAAACATCAAAAGAGCCTCGCCATTTGACTAAACATTTTTTGCCCATTGTTTACAGTACTTTTTCGATAGCAAATAAGTCCTGATCGGTCTTTTGAACTTCTTGTTCATAAAAACTACCAGTAATTACCTCATTGTTCAAGTCGCTTAGTTTGTATGTCACTGGTATTGTCTTTAGTATTTTATCAATAACGTACACTTCCGCAGACCAATTGGGTGTAGCACCTTTTTCGAATACTTTTTTTCTTAGTGTGATTCTTACTTTATCACCAACAATAAATTTGTGTCTGCGGTATAAATTCTCGTTTGCAAGCATAGGATTAGCAACAGCCTCTTTTGGTGTCAATTTGATTGAACGATGTTTGGTGTTATTGTACTCGGACACCATCTCCTGCAGTTTATCAACGTAATTATTTGTGTTGTTTTTTGTAAAGTGCTTGTAGATTTTATCCTTTAATGTGCGATTGAATCGTTCAACAATTACGCTTTTGCCCTCGTTTCCTGTTGTGTATTTCTGAATGTCATGTTGTTTCAACCATTGTTCAAATTGTTTGTTGTAGAATTCAACACCATGATCTGTCTAAATCTTATTTGGTTTACGATTGCTATCGACAATAAGTTTATTAAATGTTGTTGTTATCGTATTTCTCATTTTATTTTTTATCGGTACATTAAATGCAAATCTACTTTGAACGTTAACTACGTTTATCAAATATTTGTTGTTGTTATTGTCTTTTGCAACTACTGACATATCAGCAGGATCAACTGCCCAGATGTCATCAACACCATTTGCAACAACACGTCGTCTTAAAAATTATTTTTGTTGGTCGATGTAGTTCACTTGCTAGGTTTTGTAGTGCAAACGGTGGTGGTGCGCCAATCCCCAGTTTGTACTTGCTACCAATGATGCAGTGAACAAATTTCCTATCAACTCTTTCTCGCATATTCTGCGGTTTCATTGCTCTTAGTTCATCTAACATTATTCTATCACAGCCATGTTTGTTCTGTTCATTATCGCGGTAGCAGATGTCGTGTCTCATTGCAATAGCGTCAACTTGATTGTAAGGTTCCTGTCCTGGCAATGGATTATCATTAACATCAAGCTGTTTATCAAGTGGATTCCAAGGACCAGTGTACTTATGTCCTGGTAATGTCCAACCATCTTTTGGTCTTGGTAATTTGCCAATAATTTTATGAATAGCAATGGCTCCACCAATGACCTTTCTGTGGTCACACTTTTTAAGTAACTATTTTATCATGTTCGATGCAAAGGTCACGATATTCTTCACAATTGCACATTTATTAGTAATCAATAGACAATAATGTTGTTTGACCAATGATTTACCCAATGATTTGTTGACAGATCTCTGGTGAATCAGGTCTGACAAGCATTATTCCTTCACCAACACTTACGTTCTTTAGAAAAACACGTTTCTTTTTGCCACTAACATCACAAATGCTCTTCATCATTAATCTGTTGTTTTTTGTTGTTACTGTTTCTTCATCAACATTTCCTGTTCGTGTTTTGCATCTCAAACAGTACGTAGTCGTCATTCTATTCTATATTTTCACATAAAATTAACCGCAATTTCATCATTGTCAGTACTTGGTGAAACATTGAACTTTGTTATAAAATCGATAAACTTCATTCCTCGTGACATTTGCTTGATAAACATTATGCAATAATAGCCACATGCTGTTGTTCCGATTGGTTGAATCTGTGACGAATTGTATTTGATTTTTTTGTTGGCATACTGTTTGACAGCATCAGATGGCGGAAGACCAAACGAATCAAAGTAATTGTTGTCGTACAGTGCAACCCAGTGTGTTTCGTTACCATCATTAAAATGTTGAATATTGATTACACATGATGTGTTTGGTTTCATTTACTTTGGTAGTTGGTCCTTTGAGAGTACACCGGTAAATCCATTAATTTTGCTTAAATGATCTTGTATCTCAAAATTACTTAGCGGTTTCACATACGTCTGGTGGTGCCTGGTAATGTCAGTTCTCTTCCGATGCCCAGAAGAGTTGGCAATAGACTTCCTGCTATTCCTGCTAGCAGTGGTCCCACGAATCCTCCTTGTACTACTCTTCGTTTCCTTGTCGTTTGTTTTTTTTTTTTTGCTGGTGCTCTCTTTTTTTTAGTGGCATTATTATTTTAATGTTTGGACTAAATTTTATAACGAACAAACCAAGAATGTCAGATCTTATTGGAATCCTTCCACCTCGTTTTATTGTTCTCCTTGGTACTCGTCTTCTTGGTTGTGTTCTTGTTGCTCGTCTTCTTGGCGGCATTATTTAATGTTTTTGATTAAATTACCTTGATGCCATCACCAGAAACAGCTTTATTTGTGTCACCAGACATTGCACCTGATGCTGCTGCTAACCCTAGTGTTCCTAGTACTGGAATTATTTTTGGTAATACTGTTTTTGCTATGGTTGCAAGTGCAAGTCCAAAGAGCCCACCATGTCTGAGCCTTAGAAAGGTTGAGAACAAATGGTTTTCCTTTGCCAAGTTTACTCTGTTGTGTTTTTGTTAGCATCAACTTTACCAGATCAGTGCCCTTGTAATCCGCTTTTATTGAAACCACTTCTCGTTTGTTTACTGCTGCTGCCAATTTTTTTACTTGTCCTTTGGACAGGTTTACTTCATGCAGATTGTACATTCAATTATTATTGATGGATAAAATTCTACTGTCAACCACCAGTGATTTGTAACACATCATACTCTAACAATCATTCTTCCTTTGACAGCATCACAATAAATTTTTCGTTCGAATGCTTCCAATGAGTCTTTTAGTTCTAATGATTTTTCAATAGCGGGCACAATCTTTGGCATCCACAGTGACAAATGATTAATTTTGAATTTTGCATTATCAGCAAGAGCAGCTGATCTTAAAATAATGTCTTTGTCATCAGCTCTGTTTAGAATTAATGTGTGTTTGATGCTTCTGAAAACTTTATTAACATCACGATAGAATCCGAAGATACTGCTTAAGGGTAAGTACATTGTAATTTGAGCTCCGTTATCTGTTAGAACTCTTCGTTTTTATAGCCGTCATTGTAAGATGGATTTTTTCTGAACGCTCTGTCAATTTCATTTGTTTTTGAAACAGAATCTGCTTGATTAGCTCCTGCAGCTAGTTCGGTTATAGAAAGTATTCTACATAATTCAATTATTGTTGGTCTGATACCATCCAAGGCTGCAGCAGCATCTGGTGGTTCTCCACCCATCTCATTTGCTATTGCTGTTACTCGAGTACGTTATGTTGCCGCATCTGCCGCACCATCTAACAGTGCATATTGTGTGTACACTTCTATCGCATTAGCTTCACCAAGACCTGTGTCCTTGAACCACATCATATTAGTTGCCGTAGACCTAGAATAATCATCACGAGACGACAGTATGATCATTATTGTGTTTGCTATTGGTAGATACTCTGAAATATCTTCTATTGTTTGATTTCCTAGTTGATATTTTGCACTCTTAAACAGACTCCAACCATTGTTTTGTATCGTGATTTCTCTACCAGCAGCAAAGTTTCCACCAGCAGCTGTTGTTATTACTCCACGGACTTCAAGAAACGCTTTATGAAGTAAAAGAAAGATGTCCTTGTCTCGTGTGTTTATTGTTCTTTGTCTTTGTGCATCCATAGCATGTGAGGCGTCATCAAGATATTCAATTTACTCAAATTCTGTTGTCGTATTATCAAAAAGATATGGCTCGCCAAGGTCAAGATAATTTTTGGTTGTTGCCATGTTTATCAATAAAACTTGGACACAATTCTGACAGCAACGTTTGGTCCTTTAAATTTAAAGTTATATACCAGCAGGTCTACGTCGATTTTGTGTACTTGTTATTAATTTAGTAATAATCTGTTCGCCCTTTGGTGATACTAATTGTTTTGTTGTTTTGTCATTGCCCTTGCAGTCTCTGGTGTTGGTGCTATTTCATTGACTGCTTCCGTAAATTTCTTGTTGTGGTGGTGGTCCCTTGATCTTGTCAGCAATCTTTTGAGCAACAACGGTCCCAGCTGCAGATATGGCCCCTGTTGCAAATGATTTTGTGGCATCAACTACTACTGGTGCTAGTTTAGTTGCTAAACCAGGTCCATGTTCAACAATCTTTGAAAAAAAAACTACCAAAAATATTTCCTCCGATGACTTTTCTTCGATACATTTTTCTTTTGTTAAACATTATTGTTTATCGTTAGACAAGATTATTGTTGGTCACCAGTTTTGGTCGACAGTATTTTACCTGATCATTCTGAGATGTAAATAATAGGTTACAATCTCATTGTTCAGATCAATTTGCCTATTACTTTGATCGGTTAGTGTCATTGTTATTGATGTCATCTGTTGTTCAAGGTTCAATGGGTAATAAATAATCTGCCTCGGGTTAACTTGCATCAGTGAACCAGGTGGATCATCTGGTGAAAAACTGTAGATCGATCGACCTCTTATTCCTTGTGCAGAATAAGATCCTTCAGCTATTGAACAGTTGATAAGACTAGTATTAACGTCAGTGATGTTTACTGGTTTTTCTCCTTCATATGAGATTGATGGTGCAACAGTAGAACCGTATTGTTGTTTATTAAAACCTAACAATGACCCAAATGATGTTGTTTTAGTAAAATCGACTAGCATTTTACTCTTTAGTGTCAGTTTTGAACGAAGTGTGCTGTAGTTTGGTTCTTGTGAAAAATTATCCGCGTTTCCACCATTTGCTGTTATTAACGCTTTGATTGTATAATCAAGATCAGTAATATTGTAAGCGCCAGGCTGAATTTTAACACTAATCCACACACCTGATTGAAAAGTAAAATCATCATTTACGTTAAGTTTGACATTTAATAGCTGTTCCACATTGTTGCTGAAATAAGACCAATTTCGTATTTTTCTTTTTCGTCTAGCACAATTGGTGGAGTGTAGCTAACAGTGAAATTAGCACTATCATCTTGAGTTTGAGATGAATCGAGCAATAGTGTTGCTTGCATCGTATATGTACTTGTTAGATTAAACTAGATCGTTGTGTAAAACACTGTACTTGGTTGATGTTAACAAACCATCTGATCTTAGATGATCAAGTATCTCAACAATTTCGTTTCTATTTCCGTGCCAGCATTTCCTGTCTCTTTTGCTGAGATCAATAATAATAATCGATCAATCATTTCTTTGTTTGAGGTGAAGAGTTTAATACCAAAACCTGTTTTATCACCTTCGTCTTATTCTTCACCAAGACCAGCAATTACTTCATCTTTTTCTTCACCAAGATCACCAAGACGAGCAAGTATCTCCTCTTGTTGTTGTCTTTCAATTTTACGCTCATTGATTATTTCAGGAACTCGATTTCCAAAATCAATCATTTTTTGATGATTATTCTTGATAATGTTATTTTACTTTGCTTTTCTGCCACGTTTTTTTATTAACCTTTGAGACAATATCCTTAATCGACATTAATTCATTATCATCAAATACAACTAAATCTTTTCATCAGGAATACCAATAATCAGATTTTCATCATTATCAATTGCATTCGGAAGATTTACAAAAGTAATCAGTCCAATTGTTTTCTTTTCGCACCTAACTCTTCTTGACTAAATACTACAGAAGCTTCTGTTAGACTTGGTGGTCTAGTTGATGTTGGTGATGGCATCTGACTAACAGCTAGTGTTGATGTTGATGTTGGTGCTGGTGCTGGTGCTGGTGCTGGTGTTGGTTTCATGGCTCTACGTCGTTGTTTAGCAAATCTTTCCTGAATAGCCAATTGTTCTGCCATTGTTTGTTGCATATTGTTTAACATTGCGTTTTGTGCTGTTTGTTTAACAGCAGTTTCTTTTTGTGTTTTTTCTAACGTTTTAATAGCCCTGTCCTGACTCGCGTCAATTGCCTCTTTCAAACTTATCGGTTCAGCTGTTGGGTCTTGTTTACCAACTATTGCTTGTGTTAATGGTACTGGTCTTCTAGCAGTTTCAACAAAGCTTCTTGTTCACCAAACTGCGATTCATCATAAATCGCTTTGTTGAGTTTATTAATTTCGATAAGTTTTTTCAACACCTCTCGTTTTGCGTGCATACTATTAATTTTCTTTGGATAATTTTGAACAAAATTCTGTCAATATATCATTAATGTAAATACTTATCCAATCCGCATCTGAACATTTTATTCCGGTCAGATGCAAAACGATCAAATAATAAAAAATCATGTTTTCCTCTTGTAGCTTGGTGATAAAGCTCAGCAAATCTTTCTTTTGTGACCTCACCACACTGCTCTCGTGGAATATTTTTTATATCAGTGTTATCAAGACCAGCAAACAGAATAAAGCAACCAGTATTTCTCCTGATAAAACGATCAATGTTATAGAATCCTTGTGCAAGAAATATCGCATTGCACCTTTTGTTTCTTGATAATGAGAAGTATGATTTTATTTTATCGATTTCAGCGTGCTCAAGAGGGATGTCATCAAAAATGACTATTTTATTCTCTTCAGCATCTAGTTCTTTTACTGGGATAACATCTTCTGGTTCTTTGATAATAAAAGTATCATCTTTTGCATGTAGTTCATTATTTAGCTTGTCATTGTTGTCTGTTAATAAAGTGTACTTGTCCTGTTGGGGATTTACTGTGTAAATATACACACGATCATAGTTGAAATTATCATTAAGTAGCACGTTCAGCAAAAGATTGGTTTTGCCAGAAGCAGTACGACCAACAATCAGGTAATGACAATTTGGAAGATTGTTGTTGTGTTGATGCTTAATCACATTCTCGGTATCAAAGTTTATTACTGACATTGTTATTGTTATTAACCACATTAAATTTAGTATACAATAATAGAATATTGAGCTACTACACGAAATTCGGAACAGCAGTTGGTAATGGTAAAAGTGGATCTTCTGCAACAACTGTTTTTATTTTTACTATGTCAAGAAAACTGGAGACTCAATGTCCGGTAATCTAAACATGCAAGGTAAAAAGATTATTAATCTTGAAACATCATATCCACCGTCAAGTCTTGATAATACTCAAGCTGCAAGTTTTGGTCAACTGCAAAGGGTGGATGTTTCGAAATTAAGTATTGGCGGCGGAGTCATGTTTGGAAATATTAATATGCCCGGTAATCGTGTTTTGAACTTGGAAACAAATTATCCACCAAATAATGTCGATAATTCACAGGTTCGAGTTACAGTTAATTGAGAACAGTTGATCTTTTAAAATTAAATTTGTCTGGTGGTACAATGATAGGAGACATTAATATGACTGGTAAACGTATTTTAAACCTGGAAACTGCTTATCCATTGAATGGTAATAATCCAACTCAAGCAGTTAGTTTAAACCAAATAAATATTCTGAGTAATTTAAAAATATATAAAGCTGGTGATAATGTTCCTGGAATAATACATTTTTATAGTGGTGGTAAAATTACTGGACTACCAACTACTTGGCCACCCGGTGACACTGATGCGGTAAGCTATTTACAGCTTGGTACTGAATTATCAAAGTACGTTCCACGTGCAAGTCCAACAATGACCGGATCGTTGAATATGATCGACAAGGTAATTACTGGATTAAATCAAGATGTACCTGCTGACAACACTTATGCGGTCAGTTATGGAATATTAAAAGACTACGCGTTTAATAAATTTGGCGGCACAATTCAAGGAAATATTAACATTAACAATTTTAGAATTACTAATCTTCCAACACATGCTGATCCACTAGATGTGGTGCCGTATCAAAATATTATCAATTTACAATTAGCCGTCGTTAAAAAATCTGGTGACACAATGTCAGGCGATCTTGATATGGTCGCTAATAAAGTAACATCATCTGCGGTTCCAACGACAGGAAACGATTTAACAAATACAACTTATGTTGATTATGTATCAGGTGTAATTACACGAGTTCAAAATAATACCGGACATATTCCAACGTTAACGAGTGATAGCAGTAATCGTTCAGGTTTTGTTGTGAGCGCTTCGTCAAATTATTTAGGTTACAGTACTTATTACGCTTTTGCTCATCACCTTGCTTCAGCTGTAAATACAAATGAGTGGGCGACAAATGGTTCTTGGACTAATTTTTGGATTAAAATTGAATGTCCTTTTCCTGTTACAATTTGGAAATTTCAACTTCGTGGAAGAGCATCTGGACTAGAATAAATTACTAACTGGAAACTAGAAGGATCAAGTAGTAATAACTTTACTCCTCCGAAAACAACCACTCTTTATACTCCACCAAATACTCCCATCGGTCTAACAGTTCAAGAATTTTTCTTAGCAACACCTATTCTAACGACAAAGTATAAATATTTCAGATTATATTGTATCTCTGCCGAAGGGCCAAATCCTGGTCTCAGCATGTTTCAAATATTAACACTTGACGATCTTGTGTAATGTTATCAACAATATTTAAATAAAATGGCAGATGTTGTTTAAATAGTTAGAAAATTTTACAATAAGATTTTTAATCCAGATGTTCTTTTAGTTGAACCGCCAGATCCTACCGCCCAAGGAGCTCCACCAGCTGTTTAAGACGCGGTAGATAACTTACATAAAATGAAAATAAATGTTGTATAAGGTAAAATAGATAAAGATAATGTTGAAGAAAATAATTATTGTTCAGTTTATAAAATGCGCGGTCAACAATTGCGAGATGAATTATACAAGTATGACGTTCTTGCTAAGTTTTTTTGTACAGATAAGGTTAAAAAAGAAATGGCAAAATCCTTGGAAGATTTATTGCACAAAATTGTTTTAGAGTTTGAGCAAGAAGTAAATTTAAAAATATCATAGGCTAGAATTATTACTAAAAGAAAAATTCCAGAGAATGAAAAAGAGGATCAAACAATATACACAGAGTGTCTTGATAATCAGGCAATAAGAAAAAAAATTCACTTAATAGAAGAAATCCTTTGTTAAAAGAGCATTATGCAAAACGTCGTATGCTTAAAGAATTTGGACTATATTATAATGATGTTGAAATGATATTAAAAGTTCACGATGACGTCCATACTCTGGCGACTTCTTACTTTGTTATTGCTACAAGATTTACCGATCATCCAACATACAAATACAATGATGTTGAAGTGTACACGGCGTTTGAGGTTGCAGAAAAAATTGAAGGTATTTTTAAGGGATTGATTGGAGACGAAAAATTAAATTTTGAAAAAGAACTTGGAGGTCTAAAAGACGTAGAAACAAAAATTAAATGGAATCTTGAAAACAAGAAAGCTGCCTGCAAATTCTCGATGATAACGTACAATAAGATTTTAAACCAGTTGCGGACGTACTTGAGAGGTGAACATTATATCATGCTGGATTTAATACAAGAACTCCATGTCAAGGATGATATGCTAAGTGATTTGTTGCCATTGCGAATGGGACATTATGAAAAACAATACGAACTAGAGTACAATGAGTTTAAAGACATACCAAGTGAGTTAATTTTTTACGAATATTAATTTTAATGGAAATAACAATTGAAAATACAGATGAAAAAATAAAAAAGTTATTGTATGATGGTGAATATTTAACTGAAGAAATAAATGATGAAATATCTAATTTTAATCTATTAAATAATTTGTACTATTCCGGACATTTGTTGTTTTTTTAATAGAGTTTTGAAGGAATTCAAAATGGCTGCCAGTTCCAAATTTAAGTTAAGTAATACAAAGTTAAAAATATATGGAAACCAAAGAATGTAAATATTTCGGTGTTTAATTGTCACGAATGTTGAAATTATCAAGGCATCATCATCAAAAAGATAAAAAAAACGTCAAATAGCCAATATAAATTGAAAAATTGAACATTCTTATTCTTAAGGTTTTATTGGAATGCATTTCTTGGATGTTCAGATACATCAACATCATTACGTTTATCAATCGCCACAAAATTACTCAGCATATTACCTATACATTCAAAGATTAATGAGAAAAATCGAAAAAATGGTTATATAATCTTGAATTATACTTGCTCATGTAATAATAATAGACAGCTGGAAATTAAAAATGACATTCTGTATTGCATTAAATGACTATAATTTGTAATGCACTCCATAATAATGATTAGATTTTGTTACAGATTTCTACACATCCCCATCCTTTTCATTTACTAGTTTCACTAAAATTTACAAAATTCTTCTCACTATAATTTTTCTTCACACTAGTGTAATCACTAGATCGCTTAAAAGTGGCTAATTCAATCATAAGTCCTGCACCGCTTTGATTATTGTCACTATGACTGTCATCAAGCAAGGATTCTCCCTCCTCATCACCGCTCTTCTTGGTGTAAACATTTTTACAGCTTTCATCAACCTGACATTTACAAAAGGACGTACAACAAGCTTTTCACTCTTGCAACGGCATTGTTTTCTCCTGCATGATGACTTTATGGGCGCAACTACATGCGATGAGAAGATCTGGTGGAGCTGCATCTTTATTTGTTGTGATTGGTTGAGATACTCCGTCTTTCAGGAACCAGCCAAAATCTTCAACGTTCAGAAATGGTGGTCCTTGCTGATCTGCAGTATTCAGATTCTTTTTTCACAGGATCATAAAAGTCATTTGGAAGTTGTCCCTGGAACTTAGCAGCCATTCTCTCATCTATAATAGCTTACACTTGCACATTTATCTTATCATCTGTCATGTGTCCATTCACGGTCATGATTAATGTAGTATTCGTTGCTTTGAGAGGGTCAATATATTTCTGCAGTTCTTGTTTAATTGTTTTGATGTCGTCTGAATCCATTACTATTCTATTGCTTCCTTCTTCTATGTATTTTTTTAATGATGTTTTATCTTTATCATCTTGCTCTTCAGAACTATGAATATAATCCATAGCAAGTGAGATCATATTGTAAGATGTTGTAGTACAAAAGCCATCGTGACACCTGATCTGGGTAAAGAGTCATACCTAAAAGCCTACCCTTTGCTTTTCCGTATCTGATGCATGCTTGCTCTCCAAACTGATCAGAAACCACTGAATTTCATTGCCATGCAACATAGCGACTTACGTGATCCCCTTTAAGGGACATTTCTTGTGCTTCAATAGGTAGTTGTGCCTTCATTTTCATCAGGTACCATTCTGAGTACTTTGCATAATTCCAGTGCCATGCTGCAAAGAAAAAAAAGATTTCGAACGTTTAATACAATATAAATGGAGCAACCAATTTGCTTCCCTTTCTGCAGGAATAAAAAGCGTAGCAATCCAAAGCGGTATCTCTAGGCTGTCAATCCAAACTCGTCCTATTGAAGTTTTCCTTGCATTTTTGACTTAATATTTTCAACAGTTACATTTACTCCTCAAAGGTATCCTTCAAGAATTGCTTTTACAACCATTCTCAGTCCTCTCATTGATTTAGGCCAAGCCTTTCCACTGAGCATGTTTGACGTTCATGTGAAAGCAGATTTCAAGATTTCTTCAAGGCTAGTGAGATATCCAATGCATTATATGAATGCATAAGCATGTGCATTCCTTCAGAGTTGTTGCAGCTTTTACATTTCGCTCGGCAACAAATTTTGTATAACACTCTTTGTCATATTGTGCATCAGCATGCAAATCTGAGGGAGCTCCAAGAACTCTGATAAGAACTTCCTCTGCTTGTTTGTCACATCCTTTGGCACAAATTTTAAGGATTGTTTCTATGAATGTGGGTCCTGATTCAGGAACTGTTCTACACAGAAGTACAGGACGCCATCTTGTGGGATTTTAGGATCAATTGGTACACACTCATCACCACAAAACAGACAATGTTTTTAAAAATTAAATTGATAGGTTTCAGATCTTCTCTGTCTATGTGGCTCCTGACTGCTTGATGAATGTTCGTTAATACTATATTTCTTTCTTATGCCTCGATATATGTTGAGCTGATGTATTTTTAATGATAAGAGTAAAACAACTTTTCAAAACAAGAAGATTTTATTGAGAAGAACAAAGATAGGTAATTTCTTGAAACTTATTGTCATTAAAACAGAAGACAGGGAGATAACTCTTGGCAGTCTTTCTGTATAAAAAGAAGTCATTGATATTTTATTATTTGTGAAAGATCACTGTACCTTATATTTACTCTGTTTTGAAATTAAACGAAAGAAAAACGTGTGTTTGATGTCTACACGATATAAGTCATATACTCAGCTATTTTGCGTGAAACGAAAATGCGTATTGAGGTGGGGCTACGTTTTGGGTCTTAACCACACCCCACCCTACCCCACCCCCAAAAAACAACAAAAAAAAAACAAAAAAAAAACAACAACAACAAAAAAAAAAAAAAAAAATAATTGCTCAAGGGGACCAAGGTGTCATCATTCAGATTCTTACTGGGCACATTCCAAACAGTAGAAAACATCAAACAAATATTGTATATACCTTAATGCAAGTTTCAACCCGAATTCTGGGGATTTCATCCCGACTAAGTGTTTATATTGTATATTTTTGCTGTTGGCTCCACAACGCAACTTGATAATATTTTTATTCTGGCTGTTTCAGATACTGTGGCAACCGGTCTTATAATTGTTTGACTACTTCAAACCGTTATAGAATGTAAATTTTAAATTAGGTTGCATGTATTATGGAAAACCCTGGAGAAAATTGCCTCGTGTGTTGGATGGTTGATTAAAACATGGAAAAGTATAAAATGTTTAATTTTGATTTTGTTTACGTATTCCTTGACTTCAATAGTACAGTATATTATATTACTGTAAACTTTCTGTTTGCGGCTACTAAAAGTTTTTGCGATTCCAAGATAACCAAAAATTCCGACTCGATTTCATTCAACCGACATTTGCGTCTGCTTAGTTTTACAAATGATGTATCGCTAGTGTCGTCATGCCGCAAACATAGCGAAAATAAATAATACGCAGTAAAGAAATTTAGAGTTGCAGTAATTTTCAGATAAGGTGGCAAACATTTTGTGGTAAGATTACCAGGCGATTACGTTTAAAAGTACAACTCTAGTGAATCTCTCTTTCTCTCTCTCTCTCTCTCTCTCTCTCTCTCTCTCTCTCTCTCTCTCTCTCTCTCTCTCTCTCTCTCTCTCTCTCTCGCTCGCTCTCTCTCTCTCTTTCCTACCGATTGATGTAGCTACTGTTATTTTGTCAGTGTACTGTCGCCTCATTGTTACGGTAGCAAATGTAGCATTATCCGTGTGTGTGTGTGTGTGAGAGAGAGAGAGAGAGAGAAAGAGAGACGAAGCTATCTCGTATCCATGTAATAAAAAACAAAAGAACCTGTCAGATGTAGGTTGTCAGGGCATACATTGATAAAATACAATTAAAATATAAAGTTTCGTTCAGTTTCCTCCATTGTAGTATTTGTAATGTAAATGATGTTTATATTTGGGGTTTTTTTCAAATAAATTACCCAAAGTGATACGCCGAAATTCATCGGCCATTATCTCTCTAAATCTAGCCCTTCACGAAAAGAAATTTGTCTTTACTTTGTTGCGTTCGTTATCAGCGAGAACATTCAAGGGAAAGAACTCCGTGTGGCGTACTGAAGCACCTCGGGCAATCTGCGTACAGCAAGCCACCACCTTCCCAAAGTACTGGTTCAACAAACTGGGTTGCGTTTCAGCAATATGACTGAAACATTCGGGACTGACAGGACTCTTTTGACAGTAGCAAAACATTTCATATTTGCGATGGACAAGTGATTAAAAATGGAAAAGTTTAAATGGTTTAATTCGGATTTGATTTACGTATTCCTTGGTTATACTGGTGTCATTCTGTATAAATTTCTTTTGATATAATCATGTATGCAAAATATAAGTAGGGATCCAGTTATAAGTGCTTTCCTTTCTGTTTGATATACACATACCAAGAGATAGATGGTTAGATACATACATGCGATTGAATCTATCTATCTCAATGGTCCCGCACCTTGTTTAGTAGAAAAAAAAATAAGGTTTGGAAAAAAAAATAAAAAATAAAATAAAATAAAATAAACAACTTTACGGTCCAGGTTACATCTTCGGTGTCATTTCAAAATTGATTTCAGCTCCTGAAAGTTTAATCCATAATTGTTCTCTTTTGTTCTATCCGCTTTTAACCAGCGGATGTTGTGCTCAGTGCCAATATCTCTCAAATGATGTTTTACCAAAGTTTCTACTCAAATGTTTAAACCGATGTTTTATTTGTCTTTGCGGTCGTATGTCTGAAACATGCCCATCCATCCTAGTACGTAAATTTCTTTCGGTTTCTCCTACATGCTGCCTATTACAGTTCAAACAATAGACCATATTTCGCGTATCACATGAAATATGTTGCTTAATTTTGAAAATAATTAGAAAATCACACAGCCTGCAACCATTACATTCACACTTAAAATAATCAGGTTTATAGATACTCCGTGGTTTGGATCTCACTAAAATGTCCTTTATTTTCTTACTTTGTTTTGCAAGCTGTAACCAAGGTTTATGATCCAAAATCGTTAGAACATTTTTGTTACAAATTACTAACATTTTGTAAAGCATACTTTGATGCAGACGCTGAACGTGTATTGAAATGAACAATGAACGGAATTATTTCTTGTGTTTTATTTTTGTGAAATTTTATTTTTCTTAATGCATCATGTTTCATTGTCCTAAGTTCCCTGATTTTGGAACCGATTTATCGTAGTCCTGCGAAAAGCAATGAACAATAGTCATGAAAACCTTGTTTATTGTTGCAAATTTGGCTGAACCTCAATATTTGGGATTTAACAATGCTCCTGAACGTATACCGTGGATGAAAACTATTTTTTATGTAGCAATTTGATGAGTGTCAGTTTCCTTGAAATATACCTTATTACCCAGATTATCTCCCTTCGCAAAATTATTTCCTTTGTATATTGTTACATCTAAGAAATCTCACTTGCTTAATAATTTTAATTGTAATTTTCATTTTCAAATCGTGCTTTATCATCTAGTTAAGAAACTCTTTTACTTATAATTCGAATGTGTCCAAATGAAGAAAATATCGTCAATAAACCTAACATAGAAAAATGATAGCGCTGGGAGCCTTAGCACATATTTCTTTCTCCCATTCAGCGACATAAATGTTTGCATAAGATGGAGGAAAGTTCTTCCCCATAGCTGTACCTTTCTTTGGAGATACGCTTTTTCGTTAAAAATAAAATAATTCTTTTCAAGACAAATTTTCAGTAAATTTAAAATTTCCTCATCCAGTCGATTTGAATCCGGATTACCAAGCATGACCTTTCTACAAGCAGCCAAACCATGACCATGTTCGATGTCAGCATAAAGGATGTACATATCTGCTGTAATCAGAATACAGTTTTGAGAGGTTTAATTTTACTCAGTTTTTCCAGAAAATCATTTGCATCTTAACATATGAAAACTATTTCTGACCCAAAGGGTTTAAATACACTCAGCCTCACTTGAACAATTTTTAACAACGAGCCTCCCTGGCGGAACGTCTCTTGGTATGGTCTAGTTTTCCACAAGTGCGTACATTTTCGGAAGAAGATAAAAATACCTTGGTGTTGAATTATTCGGAATCAAGTAGTCGAATTCCCTTTTATCCAAACCCCCTCCCCCCCATCCCCACCTTCATGTAATTTTCCAGGTTCATGTCTGACTTTCAATGTTGTATTATGATAAATGGGTTTTGAAAGAGACTGACAATATTCCAAATCATTTAATTGTCGTTCCGCTTCCAAAAAAATGTGTCGGCATAAAACTTAGATGTTTTGAAAGTAGACCGTGCTCCGCGGAAGTGAGAACGTGACGTTTGCAAAGATTTACCAGTGAAGTTCTGAGTCCGGATTGTAAACCTATACAAAAATGTGTTCCAGTGCTGAGTGAACGTAGCCGCAGTTACGTCTGTCCAGTTTATGTTTTCAATTCCTGTACGGAACATCCAGTCTTCTAGTTTAGGGATAGAATCAATGTTTTGGAGATAAAAGAATTTAGCATGTTCAAGTTCCTGCGTTCATCAAAGGAAAGTTTCGGAGAGTAATTTACCAGCTGAAAGAAGATTTTTGCATTGGGAATCGCCTGTTTTGCCAAAGAAGCCTAACTTTTCCAAAGTTCTGCAGGGATAGTCTGCCTATCATTAATTCCGATGTCTACAATCACTTTTTTGACGTTTGTTTGCTACTCAGATTTCTTGGCCAAATGTGTAATGTGTCTTGGCACCCGTAAGATATTCGATCTCGGTATTCCTGCTGTGGCTTTTGTCTTGTCGAATTCGCGCTAAGTTTGAAGTGCCAATTACTACCACCCCTTTACAACATGTAGGTAGGGACTAGTCATTGTATTTCCGTTGCGTTCTCGTGTGCGTCCTCAATGTCGTGTTGTTGCATGCTCGAATTCTAGTGACTGGAGGGGTTGCACAATCTGCATAGGATCTGTCATAAGTTGAGGAGTTAGAAGTACTAGGTGTCGTTGCTGTCAGTGGAAACGAGTTGAGGGAGGTAACTACGACAGACGGAGAGCTTTTGAAGACGAGCTCGTTCTACTTGTCCGCCTGGCTGAGTTGTTAGAAAACGATTTGTTAGTAGCATGCAGTGATATGCAAAATGCAGGGGTATCGTTAGAGGAAATTGGGGAAAACATATTAAGTGTGATTGGTGAGGGAGGGGGTTGCGATTGCGTTCGCTTAGACGTCTTTGTCTCGGTGACTGCCAGTCCGATTGAGGAGGAGATAATGTTGCGTCACTTCCAGAGTGCAGATCATTACGAAGAATGTTTGTAGCAAGGGTCCTCGCTTCCAAAAAAAATTTGCCGAAAGGTATTTGCACTGTTTTCTTGCCCACTGTTGAGCTTTATGGAACGCATCTGACACTCCAAAGTCCAAAATCGGTCCTAAAATACTAATTTCATCCAAAGCCTCAGATATCAAATTTTCATAGTAATTTCTAATACAGTTTTGAAGCGAAGTCGACCATGTTTTCCGCTTTTCTCAGTTCCGAAAATATGGAGAAATTAAGTTTACAAGGCCGAATGAAATCCTGGAGTCTTAAATGACGAATGGCGTGAATGAGAGTGAAGAAAGACCTAACTAAGTTGGCAAAGTCTGTCACTTGTGAATTAGTGAAAGTACAGAGTAGATGAAAAAAAAATGTACAATAAAATTTTGGAGTAATTGAGAATACAATTTCCGAATAATTTAAAAAAAAAAAATCTTGAGCCAAAAATTAAATAAGAGCAATGCTAAAGCAAAATTTGGAAAAATACGAAATTCAACTTACGATTACGAATCGGATGCAGTCAATAATAAAGGACTTGTAAGTTATGAGTAAATAAAATTGAACAGTGTAGTTCAACTAAAGTAGGGTCTCCAACATTTTGCACTGTATGGCGCTTCTTCAGGGGCCTGACTGAACTTTTGTGACCTTGGCAAAACATTTTTTTTTTTGCGATGTATGAGTGATTAAAAATGGAAAAGTTTAAAATGTTAAATTATGATTTTATTTACGTATTCCTTGGTTATATTGGTGTTATTCCATATAAACTTCTTTTGATATAATCATGTATGCAAAATACAAGGAGGGATCCAGTTAAGAGCGCTTTTCTTAATGTTTGATATATTGGTGTCAATAGATAGATAGATAGATAGATAGAAGCATGGATGCATGGATAGATAGTTAAACATTTACATAAAAAGGCAAACAATCAACACTAGAAAATGAAGGAAAAATTGTTGCTTTTTCAGGACAAAATAAGGGACAGCTGTTTTACAAACACGTCCACAGACGCTAAATTTTCTCCGTACTTCTGAATCCAATAGAAAGAGGTTGCGAACATGATTTTCGACGTTCTTTTGAATATTTCTTTTTAAATCATGTAATTTTATTTCTAATTAATTGCTGAGTTTCATTTTACCGGTTAGTTATTTTCCATTACCGTAGTTCTTTTATATATTGTTTGAAGAATTATTTGTGATGTGGTTTATTCTTTTAAACATGATGTGGTCTAAAATAGCTACTAGAATTGTTTTTAAGAAAAACTGCTTAAACATCTATCTGTGCGATTCAACGGCAGAAGTGAACATTGAATAATTTTGTAAAGAAAGAGAACAATGTTTTCACTTTTACAATAAATCTCAAAATATTTGCTTTTATTGTAACGTTATGTAAAACGGAAAAGAAATTCATACACATGTGATTTATTTGCGTTTTTTTTTTTTTTTTTTTTTTTCGTGTTTCTTAAAGTTTCTTGGTTATTTTAAATGAGTATATTGATATCACTTTCTTGTATCAATGTTCACAGTTTCACATTTCCCAAATTGATTGGTACGAAGCTGTACATAATTTTCCAGTTCACCTCCTTATCTGGACACCCAACTGCCAGTTAAATACTACTGGCTAAGTATCGACTGGATATCACGTATTCATTTATCTCATATGATGGAACTATAATAAAAAATAAATAAATACTTTTTTTTAAAAAACACCCTTTCACTAATTTTGGTAGTGAATTACTTCTGAAAGTGCTCCGAGCGAAGGCTAGAATCAAGCCAAATTGCAGTGAAAATTGTTTGACTGTCACTGGTAAAAACCTCTTTCCCCGAAAAGCAGTAATAGTAAATTTATCCCCGCCCAACATTGTAAAGATAATGCACTGTTACAAATGCAGATATAAATTAAAGAGAAAAATGAAACTTTCTGACTAAAATGAACCGAAGTTGTCGAAAAGTGAACACAGAGGTTGACATCATCAACCGCGCTTCTCATTTTTGACAGTCTTTGCAAAATATTTTAACTAAACTCTTTTTTAATCCAAGCGAGTCTGCAAAAATATATCGTTCTGATTCAGAAATGGTAACTTCGGAAAATATGCACAATATTCCATGCAGAAAATATGCATATTTAAACCAAAAGAGACGAGTTTGCAATAGGAGAGTGTGAAATTATAGGACATTATTACTCACTTTAGAAAATTCACGCTTTCTGATTATATTAATATTGTGTATTATACGGTTAAAACAATACAGAATTGAAATTAGAACGAGACTATTCTTGTGAAAGGATAATTAGGAATACACTATAATATTGGTAATTATCAAGTATCAATACAAATAAATAGCAGGCTTTTTCTTCTCTGTTGATTAATATTTAATTACATTTATTGCCATTCTTTTAAAATTATATTACAAAGTTTCCTCCTGAGGCATATTGGGTTATGTTACCCGAGGGAACATGACATATGTCGTGTGTGGACAATTTGATATTTATCCTCAAAACGAGGGCGATAATTGTTTTATTATACTGAAGAAACGTGCAATTGCGAGAGTAAAACAATAGCTGAATCTGAACTACTAATAGTCCGAACAATCGCACGGTAATATAACGTCAACATGTTAATAAAATGTCGAGAAGGATGAGGTTAATATGACATAACCTTAAGGTAATACAAGGACATCTGAGGAGACGGATTTTTTCTTCTCGGGAAATACAACATAATGTTCAATGTCAAATGATTGAATTCCAGCCAATGACCAAAGAGTGATTCTAAAACTGAGGTATAGTAATCAGTTTTGGTACAGTTCTTAAAATAAAAAAACATAAAAAAAGTAAAAAAAATCTGGTCATATTATACGAGTAGCGCATTTCTCACGGTTGACCTAAGTAGCTTAAGGGCAGTCTGTCAAAGGGGTCAGAAATAGGACATTGCTAGAGGAAAACAGACATTCAACCCCCCCCCCAACCCCCCAACCCCCGAGTATTTTATGCTTGTGTGCTATGAACCTTCTGCAGTAAACTTTAAGAATAGAATACTGAAATATGGATACAATTTTAAACTGTGACTCGAGAGCTTGTAATATATGAGTGTTTGAGTTCTATCCTTTAGGTTAAGGTCATTAGTTAGTGTTATTGTTGAGTCTACTTTGTAAACCTGTTAAAGTCCTTCGAGAATATGATATGAACCTTGGTACGATTTTACATCTTAATTATAGTTTCTATCAAATATAGCACTAAAGGTCTTATCTTAAGGTTAATGTCACATATTACCATTCTTCTTCTTTATCATCATCATCATCATCATCATCATCATCATCATCATCATCATCATCATCATCATCATCTTCTTCTTCTTCTTCTTCTTCTTCTTCTTCTTTTTTATCTTCTTCTTCTTCTTCCTAATACTACTACTACTACTAATAATAATAATAATATTATTATAATTATTATTATTATTATTATTATTATTATTATTATTATTATTATTATTATTACTATTATTATTATTATTTAAATGAGTGAAGTGAAGCGTAATAATTAATTGTCATAATTTATTTTTTGGGGTAAATGCCCTTTAGTATTGGAATCGTTAGGCTACTGTAATTACACTTTCTATACGCGTACATTATGCCACATTATGCCACGATGGTGTGTTATGTTCATTACTTCAACTGAAGGCTATCTGTAGGCCTAGTCTGAATGTCTGACGTCAATTCGCAGATGACATATGTTAAGATGACGACAGATGACGTCATAGCTACTTGCCTATGGAAAAGTCAAAATTATGCATCGCCGGCCTATGTTTCATTAACAGGGGCTCCTTGGGTATCCCTTGCATGGGTAGATAGTGTAATTATTTAGTTTTACGTCAAGTCATTTTTACGCGCCACCTCACTCATTTACCCTTTGTTCGTTCTTTTTAAAAAAAATGTTTCCCCCTGATTACTCTTGTTTCCGATTGATAACTGTTTCGACATCGAAAACAACAGTTTGTTTGAAGACACTCCCTCCATCCCCCCAACAGACAATATATAAGTGACGTGACGCGTAATAACGACTTGACAGAAAGATAAATCGTTTAGTTATCGACCTAAACTGGCCTGATCATGGAAGAATGGAAGAATGTATTGTTTGAACATAACTTGCCCCATGATAACATAAATAAATAAATAAGTAAAGTTTTATTAAAATAATATCAATTTTCTTTGTATACAAATAACTCTGCGCATAATAAAATGAAGTTGATATCAAGCCGTCAGGTAGAATTATTCAGCTTTCTTGCTCATAGATGATCTATTAAAAATTACCGACCTCTTAAACTGTATATGAGTTGATGTTGCATGTATTTTAGGAACTTGACAGAATACTCTCTACAGTAAACGATAATTTTATGAAGATGAAATTTTAAAAAATCCTCACCACAGGAACACATTCCACCATTGAAATTCTCTTATATTATACAGGAACACATTCCACCATTGAAATTCTCTACAGGAACACATTCCACCATTGAAATTCTCTTATATTTATACAGGAACACATTCCACCATTGAAATTCTCTTATATTATACAGGAACACATTCCACCATTGAAATTCTCTTATATTATACAGGAACACATTCCACCATTGAAATTCTCTACAGGAACACATTCCACCATTGAAATTCTCTTATATTTATACAGGAACACATTCCACCATTGAAATTCTCTTATATTTATACAGGAACACATTCCACCATTGAAATTCTCTTATATTTATACAGGAACACATTCCAATATTGAAATTCTCTTATATTTATACAGGAACACATTCCACCATTGAAATTCTCTTATATTATACAGGAACACATTCCAATATTGAAATTCTCTTATATTTATACAGGAACACATTCCACCATTGAAATTCTCTTATATTTATACAGGAACACATTCCACCATTGAAATTCTCTTATATTTATACAGGAACACATTCCACCATTGAAATTCTCTTATATTATACAGGAACACATTCCACCATTGAAATTCTCTTATATTTATACAGGAACACATTCCACCATTGAAATTCTCTTATATTTATACAGGAACACATTCCACCATTGAAATTCTCTTATATTTATACAGGAACACATTCCACCATTGAAATTCTCCACAGGAACACATTCCACCATTGAAATTCTCTTATATTTATACAGGAACACATTCCACCATTGAAATTCTCTTATATTATACAGGAGCACGATTCACAATTGAAATTCTCTTGTATTATACAGGAACACATTCCACCATTGAAATTCTCTTATATTATACAGGAACACATTCCACCATTGAAATTCTCTTATATTATACAGGAGCACGATTCACAATTGAAATTCTCTTGTATTATACAGGAACACATTCCAATATTGAAATTCTCTTATATTATACAGGAACACATTCCACCATTGAAATTCTCTTATATTATACAGGAACACATTCCACCATTGAAATTCTCTTATATTATACAGGAACACATTCCAAGATTGAAATTCTCTTATATTATACAGGAACACGTTTCACAATTGAAATTCTCTTATATTATACAGGAACACATTCCACCATTGAAATTCTCTTATATTATACAGGAACACATTCCACCATTGAAATTCTCTTGTATTATACAGGAACACATTCCACCATTGAAATTCTCTTGTATTATACAGGAACACATTCCACCATTGAAATTCTCTTATATTATACAGGAACACATTCCACCATTGAAATTCTCTTTATTATACAGGAACACATTCCACCATTGAAATTCTCTTATATTATACAGGAACACATTCCACCATTGAAATTCTCTTGTATTATACAGGAACACATTCCACCATTGAAATTCTCTTGTATTATACAGGAACACATTCCAATATTGAAATTCTCTTATATTATACAGGAACACATTCCACCATTGAAATTCTCTTATATTATACAGGAACACATTCCACCATTGAAATTCTCTTATATTATACAGGAACACATTCCAAGATTGAAATTCTCTTATATTATACAGGAACACGTTTCACAATTGAAATTCTCTTATATTATACAGGAACACATTCCAATATTGAAATTCTTTTATATTATACAGGAACACATTCCACCATTGAAATTCTCTACAGGAACACATTCCACCATTGAAATTCTTTTATATTATACAGGAACACATTCCACCATTGAAATTCTCTTATATTACACAGGAACACATTCCACCATTGAAATTCTTTTATATTATACAGGAACACATTCCACCATTGAAATTCTTTTATATTACACAGGAACACATTCCACCATTGAAATTATTTTATATTACACAGGAACACATTCCACCATTGAAATTCTCTTATATTATACAGGAACACATTCCACCATTGAAATTCTTTTATATTATACAGGAACACATTCCACCATTGAAATTCTCTTATATTACACAGGAACACATTCCAAGATTTAAATTCTCTTATATTATAAAGGAACACATTCCACCATTGAAATTCTCTTGTATTATACAGGAACATATTCCAATACTGAAATTCTCTTATATTACACAGGAACACATTTCAAGATTGAAATTCTCTTATATTATACAGGAACACATTCCAAGATTTAAATTCTCTTATATTACACAGGAACACATTTCAAGATGGAAATTCTTTTATATTATACAGGAACACATTTCAAGATTGAAATTCTCTTATATTACACAGGAACATATTCCAAGATTTAAATTCTCTTATATTATAAAGGAACACATTCCACCATTGAAATTCTCTTATATTACACAGGAACACATTCCAAGATTTAAATTCTCTTATATTATAAAGGAACACATTCCACCATTGAAATTCTCTTGTATTATACAGGAACATATTCCAATACTGAAATTCTCTTATATTACACAGGAACACATTTCAAGATTGAAATTCTCTTATATTATACAGGAACACATTCCACCATTGAAATTCTCTTGTTTTATACAGGAACACATTCCAATACTGAAATTCTCTTATATTATACAGAAATGTTCATAATTTTGTATTGTTTCATAAATAATAGTTGAAGTTCTTGTTATTGTATGTTTATTTTTATTTTCTTTCTATATAATTGAATCAAAATACAGCGACAACCGTGTATCAATTGAACATGGCTGAACACGGTTCTTTCCTAACAATTAGCAGTTGTTCCTGTCTTGCTTGGATATCAAGAAAACACTATCGAATAATCTACAACGTTGCCAAGTTTAAGATAAAGTTTTGGAGTATTGTTAGCTATACTAAAGTATATATTTCCATAATATTTGTAAGGTGTTATTTAGATGTTTCCTTTAGTCTTCACAGTTCATAACTATAAAATTTGGAGAATTACCACAAGGTATTAATCAATAAATTAAGCTGCAGAAGGACAATATGTTATGGGCTGCAACTTGAGGCCAGACAATCATGATGTGCGTGGAATGGTTGTGCTTGCTAAGTCATTGTACCGATTCACATACAGTAACCACATAGTTACTATTATTATTAGAGCTGTTTATTGGTTGTTTCTTTCGTATTGTTGTGTATGATGGATATAACAACGATGATGGTAGCAACAACAACAACAAAATCCGACCTGAAGTTTAAATATTGCATAAGGACGTGCATGGGTCAGTTGTGATCATTCAGCTCAAGGAAGCTTTAAAGGTTTTTCGATTCGTCATTTTTAATTTCATGGGGGGTCAAGGACTAGTAAACATACTATACTAAGAACAACATTATGCTTTTGTGTAAAATGGTACGAAACATGCCTTTATCATTAGATTGTAGAGTCATATAGGGCCTGGTGGATTTCAGATTTAGTTACTCATTGTTCGTGGGATTCAAGTGTATTGTTCTACATTTTGTTTCAGTATCGGTAGTTTCAATGAGAAACTGTGTCAATGTTTTTTGTTACAATGTGTAACTATCTATCTTATTTTTATTTTTTGAATCAAGCAAGCCGTATATTTTCCCATTGGATTTGTATGTCGTAAATTTGTCTTTGGAATCACAATAAAAACAACTAAGAGTTCTTTCTTCATGTTTAACTGTTGCAAAGCATCATATGACTTGTGTCTCTTACTTTGTTAACATTTTCTTAAAATGTCGACAATATCAATAACTTACCAGGGACAAGTGAGTAGGCGTGTGTGTGTGTGTGTGTGTGTGTGTGTGTGTGTGTGTGTGTGTGTGTGTGTGTGTGTGTGTTTTGACTTGTCTAACTGGCCATGTCGGAGGCTTCTCGAAGAGTGACAAATGAACCTTCAAATATCCCCGGGGTTGTCATTGCCAGATTTATTCCATGTCAAAATTAATTATTCCTTACTTGTCAAAATATTAGTGAGTTATAAAAGCTTCACTTTAGATGGAACTCTAGTACATGACACCACGAAAACTTGCAATGTTGGCACATTTGGCAGTGCAAGAGTCTTCTTACGCGGGATCCGGGACAATCTTTCCTTTTGAATTATGAACTTTATAGTCTGAACTTTGTAATAAATACATTGATAAATACGAAACTATGCAGTGTTCCATACAGCTGAGTCAGTGTACATTCCCTCTTTGTTTGTAACAATGCAGAAAATTCTATGTCTTTGTGCACCATCTTCCAAAGAATCTTTGGATAAATTAACACATTCAAAATGGTGTCACGAAGAACATATGAAGGTTAGAAAAATTTTAGCAGAAACAACATACGTTCGAGGTTTTAAGGTTTCTCTGGGCAGCTTATCTCCAACGATAGACCAGAAGTACTTTTATTAACTCGATATTTGTCCTTATGTTAAAGTAGAGGCCACGTTATCACAATAAACACCACTTGGTTTAACCTATCTTTAAAAATATGGCCGTCTTGCATTTGTAAAGTATGGACTTTGTTTTCTGACCTGATAAACCTCAGTGCGTCACTCTCAATGAAGGTTTATCATGAACGAAGTACTCTTAGGTTGTTTAGCCACAAGCATTTTCAGACATGCTGTCTAAGATTATGAACCAGGGATTTAAGAGCTTGGCAAAACATCTATTCGACTAAGTCCAAATACCTTTTTATACATGTTTATAGGCGGTAACATTTTTAATCTAATAGAAAAATGTCAGTAACAAAGTTTGTTTAGGTCAACGACCGCCAGCTACCTATAAAGGTCCCATCTTAATATAGGATTCACTAATCCCTATGATAAGACAAATATTTCGACATTTTGACAAATTTGCAGAAAAGCAAACATTGTACTCATATCACGCCCAATGTGAAATAAATTAATTCATACCCGAGGTCTTTTGTTTGAAGAAGGGATATCGTATTTATTTAAGGAAGAAGTTTAGTAATTGTGCTCGTTTCTGAAAATACCTGTCGGGATATTTCATGATCACAGAAACCACAGTCGTTGCGGCTAAATGAGCATACTAATAGAAGAATCCGTTCCGTGAGGTGCCATTATTGACAATTAAAAAAATAGAAGACAGAAGTAGTAAGTATATTGATAATTCTTGCGGGAAGAATATTTTACACAAACTCTCTAGTTAGAAATACGACAATATTATTTCTAGCGCACTCATATACGGATACAGCAACACTAAATTAAAACAATCAACATTTCTAGCTCACTCGTATGCGATACAGCAACAATAAAACAAGAATCAAAACTTTGTCAGCTCACTTGTATAGAGGGATACAGCAACACTAAAACAAACAATCAAAACGTCTAGCTCACTCGTATAGGGACACAGCAACACTAAAATAAACAATCAACAATTTCTAGCTCACTCGTATAGGGACACAGCAACACTAAAATAAACAATCAACAATTTCTAGCTGTCTCGTACATGGACACAATATCACTAAAATCAACAATCAAAAACTTCTAGCTCACTCGTATAGGGACACAGCAACACTAAAATAAACAATCAACAATTTCTAGCTCACTCGTATAGGGACTCAGCAACACTAAAATAAACAATCAACAATTTCTAGCTCACTCGTACATGGACACAATACCACTAAAATAAACAATCAACAATTTCTAGCTCACTCGTATAGGGACACAGCAACACTAAAACAAACAATCAACAATTTCTTGCTCACTCGTATAGGGACACAGCAACACTAACACAAACAATCAAAAACTTCTAGCTCACTCGTATAGGGACACAGCAACACTAAAATAAACAATCAACAATTTCTAGCTCACTCGTATAGGGACACAGCAACACTAAAACAAACAATCAACAATTTCTAGCTCGCTCGTACATGGACACAATACCACTAAAATCAACAATCAACAATTTCTAGCTCACTCGTATAGGGACACAGCAACACTAAAACAAACAATAAACAAGTTCTAGCTCACTCGTATAGGGAAACAGCAACACTAACACAAACAATCAAAAACTTCTAGCTCACTCGTACAGGGACACAGCAACACTAAAACAAACAATCAAAAACTTCTAGCTCACTCGTATAGGGACACAGCAACACTAAAATAAACAATCAACAATATCTAGCTCACTCGTATAGGAACACAGCAACACTAAAACAAACAATCAACAATTTCAAGCTCACTCGTACATGGACACAATACCACTATAATCATATGACAATTCTAGTGAGTAGTAATTTATTTAACCAAACCCACTCGTGCAAGACAACATTAAAATACAAAATCAAATATTCACTGGTTCAGCTGTTGAGCTTTGAACGGAGCAAACACTAATTTGATTTTTGTGTACACATCACAAATAATTGCGCAAGGCTACGTTGTATTAAATTCAAACGTTTTCAGGGAGATGATAGACGTATTTCATGAGTTCAACATGAAATGAACAGTGTCAGTATCTATAGATGATACCTATTTATTTACAAGTTTTGATGGGATAAACGCGTGGTCAAAACTAGTTGTATTGAAATAGTGTTAATTTTTAATTTCAAACATTAAAAAGAATATACCCCAATGTTTCAGAAAAGAAGCAGACTTGTATATTACATTTAATGATGATAAAATTGAAATAAGTGAAATCAGACTTGATATCAAGAAAACAGTGCAGTTTGACAAATACATTACATATTTTATGTGGGTAAATACACCAATTTTGTTTACAACTTGAAGATATTGTAAACTTTACTAAGTCAATCTACAATGATTCGTCATGAAAACAAAGTTGGATTTAAAACAGCACTTTACGATTCAGTACATGAATTAGTTTTATGAGAGTCAACCATATTAATAGCAAAGTTTATTTTAAAGGATGTCATGATGGCTTGTTGATAATACCTAAATACAAGTTATTAAGCATAACTTATATTCTGGCTATTTTTATTTCATTTTAAATGACTGACAATACAGTATTGAAGACATCTTCACTTGTGTCTTGAAAATGCAGTTACTAAGTATCAATGAATTGCCATAAGAAACTAAATGCGACTAACAGATAATAACATATACTGAGCTGAAAGAACGGTTAACTGAACAATATATTTACATATTACACAAGGAAACAAGAAAAAGATTTCTCTGCAAAAGTCATAGTTGACATGGAAGTATGTGAAAAATACAATGATGGATACAAATACATTGTGAGGGTGATATGTTTTCTTCAAAATACGAATAGACTGGAAAAGTTAAATAAAAAGGGAGATGACATACACGATACTTTTAGTGAAGTATTCAAACAACAAAAGCTACAAAAATATTCCCTTTGATGAAGGGAAAGATTTTAGAAAAGAAACGTTAAGAATTTGCTTGAAAATTAATAGATTTTAATATTTTCAACTTGCTCAGACAAAAAAGGCATATGTTGTGAAAAGTTTTAAATACTATTTAATTCCAAATGAAACCAGAAATGGTTTCCTATTTTACAAGTGCTAATTGATCGATACCATAACACTCATCACAGATAGATAGACATGACTCCAGTTGAAGCAAGCAAGGAAGAAAATATATCAAAAGTATGGATCAGTCTATTTGCTTATTTGACAACAATTTGGAACATCTAAATTTAAAATCCTGAAAGTAAGAATTTTAAAATACAAAAATAATTTCTCCAAAAGGTTACATTCCTAACTTTATCGAGACATATTTAAAACCATGCAAGTAATTTTAGGTCATCCAATTTTCTATAAAATGGAAGACTTGGAGGAAGGAGATATAGACCAAGAGTGACCTCTGTAGGAGAAAGACGATGGCACATATAAAGTCGAACATATTTGGAATACAAAAAGAATGAACTGTAAAATGTATGTGCTTGTGAAATTAAAAGGGTATGATGAATAGTTTACCAGTTTGAAACCAGCTGAAAAACGTATACCATGAAACTAATGGCATCTACATCAGATATGATTGAAAAAGAGTGCATAAATAGCAGTATTAAGGAGAGTGAAAACTTTGCGTTTTGAAAGATAACGAATTTCCAGAAGGTGACAAATTATGGAAACAACATCGTATTAGAGCATGAACGAGTTAAAACAGGCATAACATGCAAATGTTATGTTAATCACAAAGCTAGAATGAGCAAAGAAAGTACTTCTAAAAACAACTGTTTCAGCCTGACACCTCATCGTAAATTGTCTGTAACTTTTGAATTGATGCTTTGAGTGTTTTCTCCATAAACACTCTCTAGCTGTGTTAGATGCCCCACTAATTGTGTTGTATAACGTTTAATACTTTCCAACTATTCTTGCAATAGAGATTTTGTCTGGATCCCTTTCTTTGCTTATCTGGGGGGTTTTTTTTCGACAACCTCTACAACATTTACATAACTCATTAATTTATCTACTTTTTAAACTGCAGGTGAAAGTTATTCACGTTGAATTCTTCCTATTATTCATCAATTCTTGTTTCAGCATCTTTTGCCTTTTGACCAAACATTCATGTCTATTACTTGCATCTGAATATCGTCAGGGACGTGCATATTGGCTGTCGTTGTACAACAGTTGGTTCCATACGATATTTAGTCGTGTCTCTGTCGTAGGACTTTCTCCAGGCTCTGCTGTTTCGCCAGAAGTTGGTTTGCTAAATCTTCAGTATTTAATTCTTTCAAATAACTGGTAAAGTTTCAACAACAACAACACAATAATAATAATAATAATAATAATAATAATAATAATAATAATAATAATAATAATAATAATAATAATATATTAATAATAAAGGACATTATTATTATTATTATTATTATTAGTTTTACACAGGCTCAACAAAAATATGGAGATAAACAGGGATAAGTCAGGAATCAATGGTCTTTATGGGTCTCTGCCAATGAAAGGGACCCAAGACCAGGGTCTGAGGATTCTGCCAAAGGGACCCAAAACCTGGGTCTGAGGATTGTTCAAAGTAGCTTTTTTTCTTTAGCCAATCAGAGACACGAAAAGACAGATATCATTAGCTAACAGGCACACAACAACTCATTTAGAATTAATAAATCATCTACTAGATCAAGATTCCAAATGGCTATTAATCAAACCGGCCGTTGTGTAATATCTATAATACTAAATATTTCACAATGAATGAGCATTAGCAATCTGATGACTCATATATTCGTAACTCAACAATACACGCATAATGTTCTGAATTATTGCAAGGGAAAAGGTATTGTTATTGGGACTGCTATTTTTAGGGCTGTGACTGCAACTTTTTTTCAACGAAGGAGTCCTGGACTGCAACTCTCAAAATTCTATCGAGAACTCTGGGACCCCACTTTGTCCATTTCTGGAATGCACACTGCAAATAAGGGATATAGCATTTAATTTTCGGGGTTTTAACAGTGGGTGGGGGGGGGGAGGAGAGTGGGCCTGTGAGTTTCTTTCCAGTTGGGATATTTGTTTTTTTACCCCAATATTATTAATTTTGTCAATTAATGTAACCGATATAAAAGCGACTTTTGTTATAGTTCAGAGCAAGAATATTTTAAGCTATTTTTTCAAAAAAAAATCCCAGGCCCCCCTCTATGTTAGAAAATTAAATGATCAGTCCCTAGTCCACAAAACTTGAACATGTAGCTTGTGAACAATACTTAATGAAAGATAATTTAGGGAACGTACAGACTTATAAACTGCTGACTAGGAGAAGGATAATGTTTTGACAACAATCTATACATTTCTGACCATATTTCACACTCTGTGAAAAAGGTAAATCTGCTTCTTGATCTGATCTATGGATTGTTTTAGTACTAATACGATTACACCTACCTCCTTCTTCAATGGGGAAACGTTCCTATATGAATCAATGGAGTAGCTGGGTGTGATTCACACCTGGTGCTTTTTCAGCATATTGTCCGAAAGTTTGAAGATATTGCAAACACAGCCTTAAACAAATCAAATAGTCTCTTATTTAATGCCAGAATTGCCAGATTTCAATGTAGAAACACGTGTAAAATAGCATTTACCTTTTCCACATCAGTCTGAAATTTCAGCTTTTGCTTCGATATGTTCTCGCATCAAAACATGACAATACCGTATTCCGACCGCTAATGTGGCCATCCTATCAACGCGCACGCGTCTCTTTTGTTTCCGGCCTAGCTATGCTACGCTTGCATGGCGAGCCACAGGGGCTCGTTATAAAGGAAATTAAGAGCATCGGTCCATGGATAGAGGGCAGGGGGGGGGAGTCCAACCTGTAACAATATAGCACAAGGGAAGACACAATTTCCTCACCCATCGGTATTTCCAACACTGCAAGTTTGTCCTATTTTCGTCTCATAATGCAAATCTTTCACCATTGACGAAAAGGTAAGTTCGGAACAGAACATTTCCAAACATACGTAAAATACTGAATATATTTAACATTTGGATAATTATCTTTATTTACAATACTGTGCTTATTTTACCATGGCACAATACAATTATCCATTTCTTCGCTTTATATCGTCTGCTTGTATTCAGCACTGAATTTTATAATAGAGGTTGTTCTGAACTTACCGTTTCGTCAATGGTGGAATCCAAGACTATCCGAATGCTTACGACAACTTCCATCCCAATACTTGTTAAATCTTCGAAATCGGCCAACAGGTGTGGAATTTCTTCCACTATGTCATGAATTGAACGCGATCTGTTGAGCTATTTTGAAAATTGATCCAATCTTGATTACAGCTGGCGTAAGTTTTACATTAAGAGATGAAAATATGACAAGCTTGCAGGGTTGGAAATACCAAGAGGTGAGGAATTGTGTCTTCCCTTGTGTTATATTGTTATAGGTTGCCCCCCCCCCCATACTCTTAATTTCCTTTATAATGAGCCCCTGTGGGACAAGCAGGATATCATTTCTTGATATTCAGGTACAGGTAAGTATTTTTATATGTTTTTGGTTTAATACACGGCCATTTCATAACTTGAAAATTATCTAACTATGTATGCGTTTCGTTTTAATGAGCCTGATGCTCGATCAACCAGCGGAAATTACTATTTCGATATCGTTTTTGGTCGCTTCAAACATTCGCAGTTTTGGATTAGGGATACATTGGACGATGTTATGATAGAAATGTTCTAAAATTCTCTGGTGTGATGGACTACAGACAGGAAAAATCTGCGGTCCGCGTTGAAAATTAATTACCTGTGGTGCCATATTTCATTCCACTGCTATTTTCAACCCGTTTGGTTTCAAACCGTCTTAAACCAATAACACATTGTGCATGTACATGTAAAACCATGGTGTGATTCAGGGCTCAAATAAGAAGCGGGAAAATGGGAAAAGTGATTTCTCTCCAAGATAAAATAGTAGTGAGAGTCCGATGGATCTTTTTCTTTTTTGTTGTTGTTATTGGTTTTAACGGCACTTTTAACACATTACTGGCTTTTATCATGCCGCCGAAATGGGAGCTAGATGCCTTTTTCAAGGACACATCAAGGCAGCTGGCATGGACGGGTATCAGACCTTTGACCCTTGGATTACAAGTCCGATGCTCTACCAACTTGGCTACCGCAGCTGTGTGAGTGTAAGGAAGAAATTAAATTAATTTTATTTTCATTTGCAAATATATTATCATTGATTTAAGCTAAGTTATTGTAGTCATCATAGTTAGCAACATAATCACCAAAGTAACATAGCAGAAAGTGATTTCAACATAGCGGTTTTGCAGGAAGACTTCTTGTCGTGTCTAGTTGTTCTTCAATGAAAATGTTACTGATTTGACATTCAATATGGCCACCATGGCAGCCCTCTTGGAAATCTTGTTATTGTTATTGCTACACATACTAAATAGAAAGTTATATCGACCCTCGGTTTTCACAAGAGGACTAATTATGAAATCAAGTTGGTCCTAAATAAAAATGGTGCCGATCTGACCTCAAATATACCAGTCATCTTGACAATTTTGTTACTACTCTTCCTAAATGGAAGATGGCTTCTTCTGATGTCAAGCTGGTCCTACATGAAAATGATCCTGATCTGACGGTCAATATGGCCACCATGGCTGCCATCTTGAAATCTTGTTATTGCTACAGGTCCAGACCTGATGATTATTTTGACACGGGGTTTTAACCAACAGAGCTCTTATGATATCTAGTTGGTCCTAAATGAGGACGGTGACTTGAAGACATCCAATATGGTTGCCACAATGAACATATTGAAAATCTTGTTGTCACTATTTCTCCTGAATGGATGGTAATATTGACATGGACTTTAAACAGAAAGTCTTCTAATGGAGTTTGGTTTGTCCTAAATGAACTTGTGCCTGTCTAGCATCCAATATGACCCCACATTAGGTAATTTGATAATCTTGTTATTGCTCAAATATACTAGATATAGTTTCAACACTCAGCAGTTAATAAGAAGAAATGATCTTGTCTTTAAATCCTGGAAATTCTTTTCAGACAGTAGAACTTCATTCCCTAAGAAGGACTCTTGTTTGTTTAGATGCCGAATATAAAGTCCTTGACGGCCGCTAGTGTAACATTTTCGAGGTTGAATGCATTATTACCGTGATGACCATTTAATTAATCTCAATTTTGATTTAAAGACCAAAAGGATTACATTTATGAAAATACATAATTTGTCATTTTTGTCAGTTAATTATTAATACGAAACGAAATGTAAAATTCAAAACAGTACACTATGAGAATTATTATAGTAAATGCTGCTGAATAATGAGTGAATACAAAATTTAAATAAGAACATGGTCCAGAATGGAAATGACCATCGTGCAGCCTATTTCAGGTGAACCAGATATTTAAACATGTCAATATTTTTATGAGTCACTTGAGCATTTGATAAAACATGTATTACAAAATGTAAGTGTCCAAGGAAAGACGATAGTACAGTGCATGTGATAACGTTAAGGTGGCAAAACTGTAAAGCAAATATGATTATCTCACTTTTTTAGCATTACTAGTAAGTGCTATCTGCTATTTTCCTTTGTCTCTTTAAATTGCTGTGTGGCCCACAGATTTGGAGGATGGGGGACACATTGTCCATAGTCCTTGGAATCTTAGGTGCAAGAATATTTCTGGGACCCATATTTAAAACTTGTATGCATGTATCTGGGACCTTGGTTTCAGGTATGTGTTTGTCGGACCCTCGTTTCAAAAGTGTATCTGGGACACCAATATTAAGTACAGACCCTGAAATGGGTAATTTTACCAAGTCTACATTTTGTGATGTTGTGAACTGAGAACTGCTATTACTGCTTATGGACTAAATACATGGTTCACATTTAAATGTATATTCTGTGTTTTCTGTTCTCTTTATTTTAAATATATTGGTTGTCATTTGAAATGTATTGTTCCTATCTCAGAGGATTACGTTTCCTTTGCAATGATGTTATAAATTCATGTGGTTCAAGAGAAGGTGAAATGCGTGCCTCTCATCAAGTCATTGCTTAAGTTAATTAAAATTTCTTTGAACAAAGTAAAAATATAAAATTCGTAAAAGTGTCCGTGATCTACTTTCCACTGATCATGATGTAAAATTCTTGGGCTACATTGTTTAAACTGAATTGGGAATGCACATGAATTTTTGACATCAGCAAAAACTACACATAGAAGTATTGCATAGACACAAATCACTCTTTTATACACATGCATGTATTGAATATGCAAGACTGTTTTGAAATGATTTTTTCCCCAAATATTTTATCAACATAAAGACGATTGGTTCTTCAATTGGTATATAATTGTAAATCATTCTCAATGTCTCAGTCTTGCCATGGGCAGTCTTCATGTAATGATTATTCAAATAACAATCAATAATGTCTACCAGCCCCTTCAGCGGTGGAGGTGCATAACGCGTGTTAGTTGAGTCACCGTGGTGATTTTGTGTTTACTCCTTCACGGCAACGCATGGATAAATAAACGAAAAATTGATGAGCTGTACTGTATGTGGTGAAAATTGTCGTTACAAGGAATCTTAGATTGGACTATCATGCGAGAGGTTTTTCGACAGTGGAACTTAGATTGGATTATAATTTAAGAGAGCTTTTAACAGTGGAAATTATATTGAATTATAATTTAAGAGAGCTTTTAACAGTGGAAGTTAGATTGGATTATAATTTAAGAGAGCTTTTAACAGTGGAACTTAGATTGGATTATAATGTAAGAGGGCTTTTGACAACGGAAATTTAGTGGCAGCTTAAAAAAAAATAGATTTTCAAACCCATTCATGAAATGCATTCACGTTTGGTTCAATTTCCATTTATCGTTCATCATTCTGCGTTTTGTATTTGCATTCTCCATTTTCTTCACAATGCATTCATCTTTCTGTTTGCATTTATTCTATATTCCATTAGCATTCTTTCTTTATTCACTCAGCATTCCATATAGGTAAAAGTACCAGTTTCAGGGTCTGTTTGTGTTTATGGGATCCCAGTTTAAAGTATGTTTTTCTGGGACCGAATTTCAGTTATGCATATATGTGTCTTTACCATTGCTTGTATTATAATCTATATTTTAAACTAAGGCTGCAGTGTTTACCAAAATTTATAAACGTCTGTATGATAATCAGTAACTAAATGTTACCATTTAAGAAAAACGTTTCCTGCAATGCATTGAAATAAACATGATCAGCTAATAATTACATGAAATTTTACTTGGTCTCATTATGATTATATGCATGCATTATGTTAAGGTATTTTCTATATGGAAAAAATTTACAATGTTGACATAATTTAAATTCATTTTTGTCTAGTCCACATGAGATGGCCAGACATAGGTATCACTTTTCTGGTGTTGGGGTAATTAACATTGTCAAGATTTTGTTAAAGTTTGTCAAAATCACAGATTATCTATATCGGATATTTTAATCATGTAAAACCTTTGTATAACATAACTGAATGCATAAGGTTTATACCCTATATTCTGCACTTCTTTGTGAGTGGATTTATATGCAGGATAAAGCAAGAACTTTGTGTTAACACTGTTATAATTTCAGCTTTTCTCTAAAGTTCTGGCTTGTACAGACATAAAATTTGTTAGTACATTTGTCTTGAAAAGTACTACTGGTCATTGACAGCATTACCTCATATTGACCTGCTTTTTAAGCTAAATTGAATACATAATTACAGTAAGTTCTTGTATTTAGATTGATTTGCCTTGGATGTTTGCATGTACAATCCTGAAATCTGATGGCTACATTCATTTTGCAGTGACTACTCATTGCTGGCAAAAGCAGATGATAGTGATCTACATTTATATGCTGCAGTGGTTACATGAAGTTTTGCTCTTAGCTATATCTCTCTGACATTTTTACATGTAAAGTCACTGTGACCTATGCACTCCAATTCTTGTGATATTTTGTGCATTTAGATCCTTTTTTCTTGCTCTGTTGCTTCTCATTAATTAAATCGTATGTTTGTGTTTTTGAAAGACATTTTGCGTAATTCGTCAGTGCTGTTCATTTAGTGTAATTCGTCAGTGCTGTTCATTTAGTGTAATTCGTCAGTGCTGTTCGTTTAGCGTAATTCGTCAGTGCTGTTCATTTAGCGTAATTCGTCAGTGCTGTTCATTTTATTGTAACTTTGGGGGAAAGAATTACTTTCTGCCTAAAGATTATAGACTGATAGAATTCCAGTCTTGTCTGTGTACAAAGATATAGGAATTGTCTTAACACTAAAGATTATACCCTGATAGAATTCCAGTCTTGTCTGTGTACAAATACATAGGAATTGTTTTAACACTAAAGATTATGCCCTGATAGAATTCCAGTCTTGTCTATGTACAAAGACATAGGAATTGTCTTATTAATTGCCCCTGTGTATTACAGTAAAACACGTTTGTAATTAACCTCTAGTTACCCCGAAAATTGCTTCGTTATAACTGTAAATTGTCATATCCATATTAAAATGCATACATACCATTTCATCTGATACACGAGTTCTTTTTGCACTAATCATAAATTTGTTTTATCCATGTTCATGGTAATTGAGTTTTGCTGCAACTGAGTCATTGTATTTCTGGGACCCCAGTTTCAAGCACGTGTATATATGCGTTTGAGACCCCAATTTCAACTGTGTTTATGGGACCCCAGTTTCAAGTTTGTGTGTCTGGGATTATGGGACTCCAATTTCAAATTTATACATATGTGGTTTTTTTATTACCTGTTTTATAAGCAAATACCTGTTTAATATATATTTGAAACATAGTATCGTTAGAAGATCGTTTTTATTTTATCACACGAGACATATCATAAAAGTTTGAATTTTTAGTTTTGATTCTTATGAACATCTTCAGATGCTTATTGTAATTCTTAATTTATTGCTTCTTCCTTTTACCCATTATATGATATGTTGTGTTTGCAAATAAGCCATTCAGCAAAGGGGAATTGTTGCTAGAGTATGTAGGAGATAGAATCGATAACTTAGAAGCAGTGAGGAGGGAGAAAACCTACAGGAGAAAACAGAGAAAACAAATACAACAGATGTTATATATTTAGCTTTAGATATCATCAAAAGACACATTAGTAAGTTTCAGCCAATATAATCATACTATATTTAAGATTTAATACAATTATCAGGGCTGAAGCCATAGGAATTTGGGGTTAAACATTCTCCAATTATAACCTCACTTACTAAAGAGAAATTCACATAGAAGAAAAGTTGAGACAACACAGAAAAGTCTCCCTGTGGGAGTAAATTCTCGCTCGAATCAGAGCTTAGCTTCCATTATGAATTGCATGCTAATGTGAGTGCTGTCTGTGGGAAGATTTTACATTGATTGTTTAGATTATTTAGCATAAAACAGGCTAGGGTTTTTTTTGTTTTGTTTTGCAAATGAGAAAGAAATCAATGTACAAATTCCAATTTCAGCTAGCAGTTTAGTGAAAGTTGTATAGTTAACTGGACAATTTTCAAGGAAAAGATAACTATATAATCAGCAATTAAGCTTTGGTTCATCAGTGTTTGCTTTCAATGAATACACGTGTGCTGACCTTGAAAGGGAAGTAATTCCACTTATATACGAAAGTGAGTACTGCATGTCAACTTAATTTATACTAAAAGTCTCGCGTCATTTTATTGACTTTAACTGACTTCTGACTCATATATAATATTCTTAAATATTAAAATGCATTAGATTAATACTTTTGTGTAGGGCAATGGAGATCATAATTCCCATGTATCGTCGAAAGTCGCTAGACAACACCACCCAATCCCCAACTGTTGACCAAAATTTGAACCTTTCTCGCTGTCTCGTGTCCACGACTATGTTAGTGAAAATTTTTAGAGATATCCAAGAGACAATACCTATGAGATGTGGAAAATTGTACATAACAACCAAAAGAACAGTTTCCCAAATTGTTTAAGCTGTCTAAGCTAACTATGCATATGCCCTTCAGACAGCAGACCTTAAAAGGGATTTATGAGCATATAACAATATTAATACACTGAAAATGAACAGATTGAAGTCATAAACAATCAATAGATTAATGCTTATACAGTCAGAGGGGACATCCTTTGAGGATTTTGATTTCAAAAGAGCCTTAACAGAGCAGCGCAGAAAGAGAGATGGATATTTAAGTGTTGGGTAAATACTGAGCTATGCCTGTTCTACCCCTCATCCCACCCCACCACCCTTTTTTATTCACCCCCAATTATTTGTTGACGGGGGGGGGGGAGATCATGGCATGATATAGCCAATTAAGTTTTAAAAGTGCCGTTACAACCACCAACCAAAATGAAAAGGCAACATGTAGTGCTGTTTCAAAATCCAATATGGTTGGCATTGTACATATCTTGAAAATCTTGTTGTAGCTACTCCTTCAGGACAGATGGTTGTATAGATGTGGAGTTTCATTACAACACTTATTACAACATGCAGTAGTTCCTAAAAAAAATGCTGTTGTTCTTATGTCTAATATGACTGCCATGGTGGCCATCTTAAAATCTTATTATTACTACTCTTCAATCTGGAATGGTTGTCGATATGGGGATGCTCCTTTATTTATTCCATTTTTAAAATAACCTTCATTCCCAGTGTTTAAGAGTTACTTCCATTTGTAAAACAACACTTGTTGTAAATGCTATCTTGAAATATTTTTTAATGCATCAAACAGTAACTTCAGCTTGGTTTAATTCCATTGTATTTATTTATGTATAGTATTAATTATTAATAGTATTAGATGAAAATATCTTGAAATTTATGGAAAATCTTATATTTCCTATATCATAATGAGCAACACACAGAATAAGCAAAATAATGCAATTCAGTATTGTACGTAGAAACAAGTTTTGAAAGTTTGTATGAGCTGGTTTTTAAAATATTTTTTTTAAATCAGAGAGTTTTGCCTTCTCAGCCAGCATGACTGTTAGTAACTTGAAAACTTTTCTTGACAAAATTCTGATATACCTGTCAGATTCTCAGTCCAAGTAAAATTGTACAAGAGTTGTCCCAGTATTATCACAAATCTTCAAAATACATGTTGATCTGGGACTCGTGTTATTGTAAGTATTAACACAATATGTGTCATTGTCACTTTATGTAAAGGACACATTATAAACTGGTTGATGTACAGCTTAATTCGAAAATGTCAAAAAGGAGAACATAGACTTAAAAATTATAATTATATTATGCAAACGTGGATGCATAGTTTGGGATTAGAACTGCTCAACATGAAATGATGTTACTTAATTAACAATTATTTATGCAGCGGTGAAATCTGTAAGGATCATCTTGTTACTGTATTAGTCATTATTAGCTCACCTGGTCATAAGGCCAAGTGAGCGCATCGTATAGCCCGTACATCATCGTTTGTCACCTGTCGTGAATCATGTGTCGGCCTATAAACAATTGCTTGTTACCACTCTGGAATCCATATTTCTGATCCGATATAAATCTAACTTTGAATATTGGTTTATCTTGGATGAGTTCAATAACAAACAAGATCCATTCATTTTAATGAGGTGATCTTGCAGTTGATTGTTGAGCGTTGTTACCATTGTGCTATCCACATTTCTGATACAGTTTTGATCACACTTGGAATATATGTTTTCATCATTGAGGTCTCAAACGAGTTTGATAATGAATAAGATCCATACATACTAATGAGGTCTTCGTGCATCTAATTGGCTAAGCTTGTTGTTACCACTCCGTAGGCCACATTTCTAATCTGATTTTGATAAAACTTGGAAAATATGCTCATATCATCAAGATCTCAGACAAATTTGATAATGAGCGAGATCCACACGTAATAATTAAGTAATTTTGCATCTGATTTTCTGAGCTAGATGCGCCTCTGTAAGCCATATTTCTGATCCGACTTTGATCAAACTTGAAATATGGGCTTATATCACAAAGATCTTGGATGAATTCGTTAATGAGCGAGATATATGCATATTAATAAAGTAAACTTGCATTTGACTGGCTGACCTTGTTACTACTCTGGAAGCCAGATTTCTAATCCAGTTTGATCAAAGTTGGAATATATACTTCTATCACCAAGATATCGGACAGGTTAAGCGAGATATATGCATATTATTGAGGTGATCTTGCATCGGATTGACTAAATTTGTTGCCACTAGGGAAAACATATTTCTGATCCTATTTTGATCAAACTTGAAATATCAGCTTATATCATTAGATATTTGATGAGTTTGATAGTGAATAAGATTCACGCATATTAATGATATGCAATTCATGGTGGAATCTTAGATTTGTTTGGCTGAACTTGTTACCACTCTGAAAGCCATATTTGTGAACCAATTTGATCAGACTTGGAATACGTGCTTATATTATTAGATTTAAGACTGTATCAGTAATAAGTGAGTTCTATGCATATATTTATGAGGTGATCTTGCATGTGATTGGCTGAGCGTATTACTATTCTGAGGCCATAATTGTTTATAAAAATTGGAATAATGGGCTTATATCGTCAAGATCTTGCACAATTGTTAAAGTGGGATCCACACATTAATGAGGTGTTTTTGCATCAAATTGGCTGATCTTGTTACCACTCTTGAAGCCATATTTTTGATCTAGTGGGTTTTTGTTATCTTCAAGATCTGAATAATTTCGATTATGAGCAAGGGACCGTGCATATTAATTATGTCTTTTTTTTTTTGAAAGAACTTTTATCATGATATAGTACAATAGGTATAATCAACATGATAGAAAGTTTGGAAAATAGTTTAGGAAGGACGTGTTCTTACAATACTACATAAACCTGCTTGGCAAAATATTGAACTGTTAAGTTATATAAGTCAGGTGAGCGATAACAGACCCACTTGAGCCTCTTTTTAAATTTTTATTGACATGTGACATTGTAATATCAAACTCATATGTAGCAAACTAGCTTTGGTGTGAGAATCATATTCGCCCAGCTTTTGCAGCACAAGCAAGTGGATTGTTAAATCGCGAAATATATTTGAGAAAAATGCCCCCCCCCCTATCAGTTCTCTGGTGCAATTTCAGTGTCTTTTTCAAATTTTTAGTTTCAAATGATGAATTTATTTAACAGAAATTGATTGCCAGTTGCATATTATTCCTTTAAAATTACTTAAAAACAATGAAGTATTATTAGATGATTTGCAAATTGATGCAATATGTAGTATGTTATTAAAGTAGTAGAAGTTTTAATTTTTTTTTTTTCATTCATTATCATCTATCGTAGAAGTCTGCAAATAGTCTTGCTGCAAATAGTTATTAGCTCTGTATAGCAAAGACCAGTGATCTTATGTGAAATTGTGTTGTCCAAACAATCCGTATTTGCTACTTCTCTTTGCTGCAAGTCTGATGTATACGTAGTTTTATGGGAAGCACCTCTTCATGGTCTGTTTGTGCATTCCACGTTTTTAGCTCAGCTGTGCGAAGTACAGAAGAGTTACTTTTATATAGTACCCCTGGTGTCAAAAGCATCTTTCATTGTCAGGTTAACATAATTCTAAGAATTTTGTTTTCCTCTCATTAACTCAAGATTTATGCATTACATCTTCATTGAACCTGGTCAGTCTTTATGATTGTAGAATCTGAACCTTCCGAGGGGAGAGTAGATTGCAGTTATCCACTTTTGTTGCAATTATAACCTTGCTGTTTAAAGGTTAAACTGAGTGTTAGAGTTTTTGTGACCTGGATTAGCTGCAGTTGTAGAAATGATACCTCCAGGGAGCTCAGTCAAGGCGTGCCTTGCATCACTCGAAACCTCACCAGAGGAAATATTATCAGAGTGACGTATTTTTCATAGTTAACCTGAGCGTTATAGTTGCATGGCATAAATGAAGTTGTATGCAAGATATCTTCATGTAACTGGATCAGAGAGGTATTCCTCACATTATTCAAAATCAACCCAGAGGAGATAAAGTCGCATATACCTACTTTTATAAAACCTATTTATTGTTTACAGGTTAACATGGGTGTTAGTTTTTCATTTTCCTGGCATACATTCATTTGTAGGCATTATGCTTCGTATAATTGACTTGGAAGCTCTTTGCATCATTCTAAACAACCCCAGGGGAGCATAGGTTACAGAGACCTACTTTTTCTTCCACTGATTACTTTGTTGTTTGCCAGTTAACCAGACTGTTAGTTTTAGTTTCCTGGCATAATTTAAGTTTTAGGGATTATAGATTTAGTCTGAGTGTTCCATGCATCATTACCAACCATGCAAAGAAAAGGACAATCACAATTATCCACTTTTCTTACACTAAACACTATTTTGTCAACAGATTAAACCAAGTGTTTAAGTTTCCTGAAATAACTTAAGTTGTAGGCATGATAACTTCGTGGAACTTGGGAGAGTGTTCTTTTGATATTGCCTAACACCCTGCCATGCGTACATTTAGCCTTGCAGTCAATGTTTGTGCATTTGATCTAATATGCTATACTAAGTCGAAATACGATTTAGACTCCATTTTGGATAATATTTTTGTTTCTGCAAAACTTTAAAACTGTTAAAATTTGTTATCTAATTCATGATGTTATTTTAAGTTCTATTGATATGTGACCTTTCAGAGAATTTGGCGGCAGTCGTCCTAAACAAATGTTGTTACTGACATGTTTCTGTCAGTTTGCAAACAAAAAAGGATTATCAAAAACGGATCTAAAACTTATTTCGACAGAGTTTATCCATCTTGAAAAGCAACTGCACCACCATCACTGCATGATATACCCATCAGCGGTAGCAAATGTTTGGGTTGTAGCATAATCTGATGAGAAATTGAATGGTGGGTAAAACTCCAGTTGATGAAACACACAGACATATATATATATATATATATATATATATATATATATATATATATATATATATATATATATATATATATATATATTCAGATGTCGGTGGTATTTCTTATATGCTGCATTACATTCTAATTTTGGCGTTTTGGTGGCAGTGGGGGGAGGGGTGAAGCGTGACCATATCAAAGTTCCCAGCAACTGTTCGGTTGTATATACTTAAAATCATTTAAATTTACAATGAATGTTAAAAATTACTAAAATAATGCAAAAACAACTTTGTAATATCATATTTTGACTCGAAAAGCTGGAAGTCGAGATCACTGCAGCCACAGGAGTTTGATGTTTCTTGTATAAAAAGCGACAAAAGTTAAGAAAAGACAAAATACCTGTATTTATACTAAATAGTAGACCGTTATTTGTATATATCTCCAGTATAGAGACAGGTATTTTATTATCTGTATCTACTAGTCAGACCAGAAGAGCTAATATGATAACCTGTTGTCCGTCGTCCGTCTGTCTGTTTAGCAGAAGTTTGTTATCAATACTCCGCTTAGACTACTCGGAGGATAGGTTTGGTTTGGTTTTGTAGGTTTAACGCCATTATTTGGTACATAATAGGCTATATAGCTACTGGCAAGCTTTCTCACATATCCACGTTGGCCAAGCCGAGACTCGAACCCACACACACAGAGGTGAGATGTGAGATGTCTGCAAAGGCGAGTGCCTTAGACCACTCGGCCACCCGGGGCTCTACTCGGAGGATAGCCATGAAACTTTATACACAATTATTCCAAGGTCTAGTTCGTCCTAAATAAAAATGGCGCAGCTCAGATGTCCAATATGGCCACCACAGTGACCATCTTGAAAATCTTATCGCAACTTATCCTGAATGGATGGTCATATCAACATCGGGTTTTCATTGAAAGACTTCTTATGATGTCTAGTTGGTCCTAAATGAAAATGATGCCTATCTAACATCCAACGTGCTCTCTATCTTGAAAATATTATCGCTACTCCTCCTTAACCAAAAGTCATACTGACATGGGGTTTTCGCCAGAAGACCTCTTATGATATCTAGTTAGTCCTAACTCAATGAAAATAGTTCCATTTGGACATACAGTAGGGCCGCCACAGTGGCCATCTTGAAAATCCTATCGCTACTCCTCCTAAATGGATGGTCATATAAACATAAAATTTCACAAAAGGACTTATTATGGTGTCTGCTTGGTCCTAAATCAAAATGGTGTTGATTTGACCTCCAATATGGTCATCAGAGCAGTCTTCTTGAAACTCCTGTTATTTCTACTTCTCTTGGATGGAAAATCATATCGACATGGTGTTTTCACCAAACAACTTCTTGTGGTGTTTAGTTGGTCTTAAAACAATTGTGCTGATCTGATGTCCAACATGGCCACCACAGTGTATCTCTGCTACTCCATGGAAAGTTATATTAACACTGTGTTTTCAGCAGAAGACTTCTTATGCTGCATATTTGGTACTAGATGAAAATAGTGCCAATCTGACATCCACTTTGGCAACCATGTCAGCCATCTTGAAAATCTTGTTATCGCTACTCCTCCTTAAATGGAACGTCATATCTACGTTGGTTTTCAACAAGATTAATTATGATATCTAGTTGGTCCTGAATGAAAATGGTGCCAATCTGATTTCAAAAATGGCCGCCATGACAGCCATCTTGAAAATATTCTTATCACAACTTCTCTTAAATGGAAACTCATATGGCGTTTCATCAGAAGACTTCTTATGGAGTCTAGCTGGGCAAGAATGTAAATTATGCCGATGTCAATGATATCAATATGACAACCATGGTGGCAATTTTGACAATCTTGTTATCGCAGCTCCTCTGGAATTGATAGTCATATCGACATTGGGCTTTCACCAAATGACTTCTTATGATATCAAGTTTGTCCTAAATAAAATTGTGCCCCGCAGACATCCATAATGGCTGCCACAATGAACATGTAGAAAATCTTTTCACTAATTCCCCTGAATGGATAATGTTACGGAATCAAGCCTCCTTTACTTTTTTATAATAATTTAATTTACTAATTTATGATCTCTGTGTTTTTTGTCTAAACAAAGGTTAGCATATCAGTATACATACGACTACTGCTCGATCAATAAGTGGTCACATGATCAATTGCGCGCGAAAGGAGCTTTTAGCTGTGTACTTGGGAAATTAACATTGTAAGGTCACACGCTGGAAATATCACGTGATTTTGTCTCGCGCAGATATCCTAGATTCAGTGTACTTTTGTTTTATTATGAATAACAACTTGTTGACTGTTAATTCCAGTATAAAATAGCATTCTTGAGAATTAAATTGTGTTTACTTGAAGTAAATACATTCTAAAGGCTTCTAAAGCTGACAGGAACTGCGTTGTGGATTTATTTGATTCTGCGCACTAGTGGTGTATAAATAGCAGATAGTCCAGTGATAAGTCATTCTTTACAATTGCTTGAAAGAAGTGAGGCTATTGAAATTATTCAGTTCAGTGTGGAATTTATTTAATTAGTAATTCATCTGAATTACTATACAGCTCCGTGGAATTATCGGACATTATTCTAAAACTTGTGAGATTCCAGACTTGCAAGGATTATTTTGGATTTAATCAGAACTTATCAGTTTCAACACAGTGCAGGTTTTTTCATTCGGAATACCACATCCGGATTATTTGGATTAACATCAGGAAGTGAACTTTAAAACAATTTAGGACTTTTTAGGATATTCTATACTGTAAGTTATTTTAATTCTTTCACTTTGATTGTTTGTTGAACTATTTTAATTCTTTTAATATTTTAGGAAATTAAAGATTTTCATTTTAATCTTGAAAGCTTGTTTGTGTCTTTTATTCTGTTACATTACCCCTAGAGTCGTAACAATAGTCATACTGGCATGGGGTTTTCACTAAAAGTCTTCTAATGGTGTTTAGTTTGTCCCAAATGAAAATGGTGACAATCGTAATCCAATATGGCTACCACAGTGTCTAATTTGAAAATCGTATTGCTCAAGAATATCAGAGATTGTTTCAAAACTCAGCAGTTAAAAAGAAGACATAGTCTTGTCTTGAACTCCTGAAAATTCTTTTCAGGCGGTATAGTGTCAGTTCCATCAAGGGACTCTTGTTTTCTTAACAATTTTATCCTTTCTTTTTTAATGCATGAAATATTAAACTCTTGTGCTGCATCAATGAGACATGCGTTTTTCTCTAGAAAGTTGAGCTTCTGACGTCCGATACTATAAGTGGTTTAGGACTAGTACATTATTG